>JAEQBH010005518.1:0-132206 GCA_016808115.1 Tetrastigma voinierianum | reverse complement strand
TGATGACATCCTGGTGTATTCTAAGGATGCATAAGAACATAAGACAACATTTGAAAATAGTGTTGCATATTCTGAAAAAATGGTTGTTTGCAAGTTAAGTGTGATTTTGGTTTGGATGTTCTTTGAATCTATGGAAATCCCTTTGAGTATAAAATCCATTAATATATAGCTTGATAATATTGGAACTCATATTAGGTCCAAAAATCACGAAAAACAGTAGGCCCTACTGGTGTTGCTCGTAGCCAGTGTTCATGGGATGCCTCCAACTTCGGACGGTCATATTTTCTTCGTCCGCACTCCTTTTTTGATGTTCTTAGACTCTATTGAAATCCCTTTGAGTATAGAATCCATTAATATATAGGTTGATGATATTGGAACACATATTAGGTCCAAAAAGCATGAAAAACAGTAGGCCTTGCTGGTGTTGCTCGTAGCCACTATTCATGGGAAAACGCAGCAGGATGGTTATAATTTCTTCTTGCGAACTCCGTTTTGGAAGTTCTTGGACTCTATGGGAAAGCTTAACTAGTCCATCTATATAGCTTGATGAAATTGGAATGATAGTAAATACATAGTTATTCATGCATATAATGAGATATGAAAAAATGCAAAGATACAAATAAATCATTGTAAATATCACATATGATCACGGATGACAATAATTATTCGGGAATATGAGATATGTATTGAACATAAAATACACATGGATTGTCTGCTTAGAACCTGGTAGAGGGATAAATGGGCATGCCTATTAGGGAAAAACAAGTCTATGACATCTTGATTAGTTGGCGTTTGGGTCATTCTGGCGCCGGGCCCTTATAGATGGTCATTGTCTTGGCCTGTGTCGCAATTGAGCGCATAGATGGTCATTGTCTCATACAATGATAACCGGCATGCCGGTCCCTTATAGATCAGCATTTCGTGCCTGGTGGAGTACAACGCCTTCGGGCCCTTATAGTTTCCTTTATCCACTTCTAAGGTTTATGCATGCATGAAACATAAAACAAATGACTTAAATATGACATATGAAATGATATGATATGATAAGAAAAGCATAGCACCGCTATGCGATGACAAAGTATATTGTGACAAGAACATGAAGCAAATTAAGTGTAAAATGATAAGAAATGAAACATTGTATGATAAGTAAATATGAAATATGTATAAGCATGTTTAAATTGTATGATATGTTAGATGTGTATGCATGTGTATAGAAGTGTGATGACCCTTATTATAGGTCATCCATATGTATTAATTCCCACTAATCATAAACATACGGGTGTTTAATCCAGTGTAGGTATAGGAAACGAAACGAAATCAGGACACCACATCAGCAACCAAGGCCAACACACCTAGGTGCCCACTAAAAACCTTTGGTATATTTTTGTATATGTTTTGTTTTTTACCAAACAATATAGCTTGTGTAAATGTTGAACACTTCCATATATAGACTTGTATATATTTTGTAATCATTTCTGAGAATATAGTACAAGTTAAATGTTTAACATTATATGAATGAACAAGCTTAAAAGTTATAAGTTTGAAAAAAATAAAAAATGACACCCTCGCTTCACCATAGTGTGCTTGATTGAGGGCATCCGCAGATGGAGGTTTACATTACAAGGCGAGATTATGTGTCACAGAATTTCCAGTGTGAAAAGTTGATGTATGAGGACACAGTACTCGCAACTCTTTAATTCAGGTATTAATTTTGAGGACGAAATTCTTTTAAAGGGGGAGGGGGGATTGTAACACCCCAAATTATACCCTAATAGTTTTATGATATGTTTAGGGTATAATAAAAAGTTAAATTAAATTTTCGGAAATTTAAGTGCTAAATGTGAAAAATGACATAACGGGATCTTCAAAGAAGTCTAAGGATAGTATTAAAATTTCAAATTAAGGACTCAAATGACATAAGAAGATTGTATGTTAAGAGAGAATTTTGATAAGTTGAATTGCGAATTGATGGGAGTTGGAGGACTAAATAGCAAAGGAGAAAAGTTGAGCAAATGATACTAAGAGAACAATTTGGCTTTTAGAGAAAACAATTCTCATTTTATCACTTTGGGGATTAGGGCTTACGATTTGGAGAATCATTTGGTTTGATAGTTCTCCATCTTTTGAAGTTTTACTTGATCAGAAGTAAAGGAAAGGAAAGGAAGAAGTGAGTAAGGAAGACTAGTTGAAGTGTTCAAGAAATCAAGGTTAGGAAATTCTTCAACCTCCTTTCTTGTTATGTGTGTGTTAGGAAAAATATCCTAACTCTCCCCTTTGTTTTTGTTTTTGTTTTTGTTGGTTGTGTTGTTGTTTTTGTTGTGACTTCTAATGAGGAACAATTTGTATGAAAAAGGTAAGTAGGGTTTTATGGGGGAGATTTTGTCAAATTTTCCCCAGACCCTATGTTCTTGTTTTAGCCATAACTTGGCTCACCGACCTCTAAACTGAATGATTCTAGTTTTAAAGAATTTAGAACCTATGGCTACATTTCCTAGAGAGACTAGATAGAGACTCATGTCCTAAGATCTCCTAAAATTGAGTTTGAAGTCGATTTATTGGAGCAGTCCCACTGGCTTTGGAGTAATTTCGGTTGTTTGAATCATAACTTGAGTTTTGTTGATTCAAATAGTGATTCAAATTTTGTACAGACTAATTTATATGGAGAATAACTTTCATGAAATATAGTAAATTTAATCCCCATTGCTACCTGAAATTCGTCAAAGTAAGGGAACGATTATGTCCCCGAAACTTGTGCGGCAGATCAGGAAGTTAGGACTATATCTTAGGTTATATTGATCCAAATGAGATGAATCAAAGTATTATTAACTTTTATGAAGAAAGTATGGTCAAATTATGTCCCTACTCAATTCCTAGAAAATTTACAAATATAAGACAATTCAATATTACGATTTCTGAGCTGTCACAGGAGAAGTTCGAAATGTTTAGTCCATACTTCCTAATTTAAAGGTCCAAATGACCTGATTTATGAGCCTTTGGAAACTTAAGACATAGGTGAACATTTTGTAAGAAGATCACTTTATCTAAAACCCTTGTTTCTTGAGTTGAAATTGTAGTTGGAAATTGACCTGTTTTATTCTCGAATTTGCTTCGATTACACCCTAATCTTCGGTTAATAAATTAGGGTGATAAGGCATAAATTTGGCTAGAGTATAACATGAATGTTAATAAGGACAAAATAAAATGCTCTGAAACACATATAATTATGTGTTTGCTTAAGATCGGATAGTGAATGAATATGCACATCTAATTAGTAACCCCGACACTCTGTCTAGTGCTACGACACTTTGTTTCATGTAATGACACGTGCATTTTATACGTCTGTTTAAGCGTTCTTGCAGGGCCTTCTTTGGCTGGAGAACCAACTCCCATTATCCAATTACTCCTTGAGCGATGAAGATGATGCGGTTCGAATGGGCCCGATGATTTATGAATGACCGTATTCGGGAATTCTTTGGCATCAATGACGAGTCAATCTTTCAAGAATTCATGGAATGGAGAACGCAATTCTGCCACGGCGACTGTTCCTCGGGAAAATTTGGAAATCAAATACGGAAAGTCTTTATTGGCAAATTAAGTCAAAGCCTTGTCATCATCTCTTGGAATCAAACTTGGAATCAAACTTCCATGCTTCTGAGGCGATGAGTAGAAAGTCGAAAGCACCTTGAGCCATTATAACGACGAGGCCGAAAATGTGGATGACACAATGCCTGGACACATACTTAGGTATCCCCTGGACAATCATAACTTGGGTTGGTGCTTTGCACTATTCATATTTTTCGTCTAGACTTACTACATAGTCTTCCCTCGGTCTGAATAATAATAGGACCCCTCGAAAGCTCTGTTAGAATTTCGGGACAGATTACTTTAGTTTCTCCAAACCACCTCGTCTAAAGTAAGTGATACTTGTAACTTATTTCTTTATGTTTCTTCTTCTATTAATTAAATTCCTTTTCTTTTTTTTGGTAAGTTTTGCACATATAATGGAACCAGCGTTATAATGTCATGGAATTATAGGGGTTTTTTCGACAACTAAACAATTTAGTTACATTATAGTAGCGTCCTCACGAGACCCCTCCTCTTTCTATGTCTTGTCTATAAACACTCTACCACATGAACTAGACATGATGGACGCTTAGGTTTTGTTTGTTACTTGAGAATATTTGTGAATTTTTCTATTGGAGTATAACATCTCACTTAGGTTTTGTTTGATACTTGAGAAAATTTGTGAATTTTTAATTGAGTACAACAAAAGATTTTTATTTTTACTTCCATTCACTTTACATTGCATATTTTAAACTTATCTCCTTTCTGTGCAGCTTAAGCGAACCTAATAGGTTTTAATTATTTACTAAATACTATATTATGAGGTATGAATAATTTGAAAACCTTATTAGTATTATATATATATATATATATATATATATATATATATATATATATATATATATATATATATATATATAAAGTTGTGCTTGTTAAAAAATTTCCACAAATACCCTTACCAATTTAACAAAATATTAAATTTCATTTATAACATTAATTCATGTTCCCTTAGGGGATATAAACATAGTTTCCCCTTAAATTATTGGTAGCTAATACAGGAAATATGTGGGTTTTCTTATATGTACGCATATTAAAAATAATGCCTCAATTTGGGGTTATTTGGTTCATCTTTTTTAAATCGGTATTGTTTTTAAAACTTAGATACTCTGCATTCTATTTTCTATGAAATTTGTTTTAATTACTCTTAGTTTTGCATTTATTTTATTTATTTTATTTTATTTTTGTGTTTTTAAGAACATAAAAGTGAACCCAAATATGTTTTCCTATTATCCTTGTTTTAAAATTAATGAAAGCAGATTTTTAAAAGCAATGAGCATACCAAAGTCCCTCATAAACTAAGTTTTTAATTTGTGACCCACATGGCCCATATTCAAGTTTTCAACCTTGTTTCGGACTCTCCAATTTAAAAGGTTTTACTAGGATTCATAGAAAAATAATACAAAAATTAAAAATAAATCTAAGAAAAACATGGTTTGAAAAATAATCTTAACGTGTAGTTTTTTTTTTCATATAAGCTTTCCATGTAGAATGAAGATTCAAAAAGTAAAAGTGTCTCTTCAAAAAAATTTCAAAATTATGAAAATGTCTTTGAAGATAAACTTTCAATCTAAATTATCAGTTTACATTCTTAATTTATAGAAACAATTTTGATAGGTTAAAAAGTATTTTAGATTTAGAAATATTTCTCAACCTTTTGTATTTGAAGAAATTTTTATTTATTTTTGGACTAAATATCGGGAAAGGAGGCAAATTTGTTCAGCACTCAAAGGACGAAAAGATACATGCACATCACCGATAGTGGTAATATCCTCTCCAAATGTTTCTTTGTTTTCTTAGAGCAAAGATGCAAAATAACCCTCATATTTTAACAAATATAAAACTAACACTTTCGACCTGATGGCTTGTTCCTCACATTAGGACTCTAACCTTGGACCCTTCACCTCTCATGTCTCTCTAGACTCTTAATAACTTGAATTGGGTCTTATTGGCAAACAAATTTTCAAAAGTTTTGGTTTATAAAAACATGACTTTTGTTTTAGAAAGGATCATTGGATGTAATCCATCAATGGCGGCGTTTTTTTTTTTTTTATCACACAAGGGAATCGCATTGTGGTAAAGACTCAGGTATGGGAGTTGATAAAGACTCGGGTATGGTGGGAGTCGGTAAAGACTCGGGCAGGGTACATGAGTGGGTCTCATCTCATTTTATGGCATGGCATGTAGAATTCCAACCTAGGATTGCATTTCCTTTTTGGAATTGTGATGTGAATGTGGTTGTTAAGGTGAACATTGCATGTGCACTTAAGCGAGGAGTAACTTAAGTAGGAATTACTCTACTGGGTGTGGCTCACCCTATATGGGATAACATTTCAAGTGCAGGAAATGCGCCAGTGGGCGGTTCTCATCCGGAGCCACGAGAGTGAAGAAAGCCGGTTTGTGGCTTTATGATCATTTTTGTAAAATGTTTGAAGTAAATTCATTATTACATGTATAAATGTGTTTATGAGTGAAATTGAACTCATATGTGTATTTTTATGTAAAGGAGTGTAATTAAACTCAAAATGGACCTTTGTAGAAATTGTCATGTAAGCGTAGGCTGTGCACTGGAGTGAAGGTGAGTTCGCATGGGCAAGGCTGTTCGCTAGGCGAATCGAACCTCCACATCGTAGTTTTCTTATTGTAAATGTATGATGTGCGGAGGCTGGTTCTTGGGGCGAACTCTCAGTGCAAGGGGACTCTGTGAGTTTGAGCAAAATCCTTGTTCCCGAGTAAAATGGGATACAATGATGTCTTTATTAAAGTCTACGATATTCATAGGGCTTTTTGTGGGTTGATGATTGATCAGACTGAAGTTTGGGACGTCCGCAGAAAGTTCACATGCCAAGCGAGTGGAATGAGCATGGAGTACGCACACGGACTTGAATATGTGAAACGGGGCCACGTTGCGAGTTAAGTGGATATTTTAATTATCATCCATATTTATTTGTGTCTTTCAATGGTCTCTTATTTTTGAAATTTGGATTGAAATCCTTGATATATTTTATTGCCAACATAGTATTATTTAATACATGTTCGATAGGAATCCAAACATAGAAAAAATCCCCCATATTTAATTTCATTTACTTAAATCAAACATAATATTATTGTTGGATGCATACATGATACATGACGATAAAAATACAACAAAATAAAATCGTGACACACATACAACTTTTTGCTTGTTTTACACACACGAATAGGATGATAGAAACTACATATATAGGCTGAAATGGAAAAGAAACGAGACCCCAATGACTCACTCTTTGCTTAATTCACCTTGCAACCATCGAGTAAAATCAGAATCACTCTTAGTCTTTGCTTATGATGTGCTAATTTCATATTCTAGCTACTTTTATCGTCATAACCCAGTTAACCTCGGTACTCTTTTCTTTTCCTATTCATTTTTCTTTAAATGAAATTCCGAGGTTATGAAATTAACTTTGGGCGGGTCCTTTCTTCTTTTCCACAGAATGGAGTCGGTGTAAACTTCACCTCTCAAACAAAGCTATTGAATGTCCCTTGATGATGCTTTTGCCTTGTATTCAATAATTAGTAGATGTTGTATCCATATGTTCGATTATTTCCAATTATTTATTATCCAAAATAGTTAGAATCAGTCCATAAATATTCAAACCCATCACGTTATCATATTTTCACTTTTCATTGTTTTTTAATTTGTTTATTCTTTTTCTTTTAATTCCAACATGACCATTACGATTTAAGAAAATAATACATTAATATTAGACAAATAAACATGGAAAGACCCATATCTATCTTCATTTACCTACTTTAATTAAACATAGCTGATGCATATAATAAGCATAGCACACAAATTGCAAAGAACAAAATACATAAGTGAGGTCGAGAGCGAGAAAAATATATTTGAAATGAAAAGAAAGAAAAAGAAGAAGAAACCACATTGATAGATGGAAAGAAAACGAGGAAAACCTTTGAGATGTTGATAGGGCCGATAGTTGAGGATCAAGCGGAGATGTGCATGCATCAATGAGGAAGACGGAGTAAGTACGGACGGCGGTGAGAATAAGGCAATGAAGATCTCACTTTCGGTGAAGAACAAATTAGGGTTCGTGGATGGTTCAATTAAGGGACCTTAAGGTAATGATCTCCAATTGCTCAATCTAGGAATATGAATAACAATATGGTCATTTCATGGATTTTGAACTCTGTTACAATGGAGATATTTGCGAGTTTGATATAGGCTTTGTCCGCCCATGAGATTTGGATCGACTCGAGAGATTGGTTCCAACGAGAAAATGGTCCTCTTCTCCAGATGTACGTGAAAGACATTAATACATCTTCGAGGGTGATACGATTATAATATTGGTTTAGTTAGTTAGTTAGGTTTAGATGATGTGTACTAATTTCTATTGGATTTGGTTTGTTAATTTTTATTTATTTGTAACTATTCAAGATAGGAATGAAAAATGTCGGAGAGGAGTTCATTCTTCTTTCTTGATCTTATACGTGTATTCTAACATTGACTAATTAATAATTTCAACAATTTTGTGATAAAATATAGATTATGTTAACCTAATACTTCTAAATAAAGTTTCAAAATACCTTAATGACTTATATAAACCAAACATGCAGCAAGCTAACATTAATAAATCATTCTATCATTTGTATGCATTCGATAGAAGTGCGAAACAAATAGCCATGTAAAGTTACATTGATGCATGCATGTGTAAGCACAAATACAACAAATTAAAAGGTCTAGAGTCATGCTGAAGACAGTGTTACTCAACATTATACATCTTTTGTTAATAAAGGATAGAGAAATTTGTTATTTATGACATATGATGAAATTAATTATGTCAAATGCACATAGCAAGAAAAACAAGGAAATTTGAAGTGGACATTGCCAATGAATTTGACTATTTGAGATGCATGTTGATAGTTGAGATAAAAGAGGCAGGGATCATCATTCATCAATGAGGGAAGACTAAGTAGTAAGTCTGGACGATAGTAAGGAATACTGCCAAAAAAGCACTAACCCAAGCTATGATTGTCCAGGGGCTGCCAAAATATGTGTCTAGGCATTGTGTCATCCACATTTTCGCTCTGTTGTTATAGTGGCTCTGAAGGTGCTTCCGAATTTTCACTCTCACGTCTTTGTAAGCATGGAAGTTTGATTCCAAGTTTCTTAGATACAATGTTGAAATATATTGCAGCTTCTTTGTGAGTGTCGAGATTGTTTTGGAGTATCTTGATGGATTGTAACTCCTAACGTCATCAGCATGATTGTTGAGAGAATCAAAGGAAGCAGAAGGTAGAGATGAAGTCATGGGGATATCTGAGCTCATCTCGTAAAGCTATCGAGTTGAAGAACATAGCATTGGTGGGTATCGATGGTGATGGGAGGAATTCTCAGGCAGGCGGTTATGCCATTTGAACGGAATGAAATGTCCCTCAGGTGACGCATTGGACTGTGTTTGATGCGAATTCCGGCATCCATCAGCTCCTTCACGTTTCTGAATGATGCCATCACCTCCTTCACATCTCTAACCGACCCCCACCCACCTTACGGAGAGCTGCGACCACCAGGACCTTCAGGTTTTATTTCCTGTTTGGTTCTTGGAAGAACTTGAACGTTCTTCGCCAAGAAAATTTCTTCGGAAAAGGTCGAGGAGATGTCAAGGCTTTGACTTGACTAGTTTGTTATCAGCACTTCCAGGAGGAACAGGCGGGCAGGGTAATAATTCTTCATCATCTTTTTCACGAACAACTCCTTGCTCTTCATTCCCATGGATTCCTGAAAGATCGACTCGTCGTTGATGTCGAAGAATTCTTGAAACATGGCCGTCCAGAAAGCATTAGCCGATTTGGGCCCCACCATCTTCATCAGGTCAGTGGTGTCTGAGTTGGTTCTCCAGCAGCAAAGCGTCAGTGAAGAACACTTATATCTTGGTATCGATATTGATATTGTTGGAATTTTAAGATGAGAGAAATAAAAAATAGAAGTGAAAACAACGTGCAACTCATTTTATTTTATCATTAGAATGCCTATAAATAGGCTTACAATGATAAATCAAAATTAAAATAAATAAAATCCATTAATTATCCCATTCAAAACTAACTCTCAATATTTATTACATAACTAAAAAATCTCAAACAACCATGGACTCTACCACTCACAATTAAATAAATAAATAAAACAAAGTATTTCCTAATTAATGGAAACTATTAAAAAACCAACTTTGAATCATATTCAACCTCTCCCTTGATTCAAAGTTGCATAAGCCACAATTTTCATGCACTTTTTCATGGAGCACTTCTCTCCACATTTTAAAATTTGTGAAGCACATCTCTTCAACTCATGATGTACGTCTCATCATCTCGTTGATGCACTCTCTCATCAACCTTCATTGGGTTTTAGAGCACTTCTCTCTAAAAACTCTTCTTGGTGCACTTCTCACCAATTAATTCAAAAAAGAGTTTCTTCAACCTCTTCTACTACATTTGCTTGTTCCATTTTTGTTCTACAATTTTTTTTGTAGATGCCCAAATCTTTTGCACTTGAAGCATTGAGGCTTTCCCTTGTGCCAACAATCTTTCTCTTCATGTCCAATTTTTTTGCAATGATCACACCGAGTCTTTCTTTCCTTTGACTCTTTGGCTAAATATGCTACATCAACCACTGTTCATTTGCTTCCCGCATCATAGTCCTTCTAACGATTGCCAAAGCTTTGGATGTTGGGAGGCTTTTCACGTGATGTCTCTCCAAGAAAACTCCATCCATAGCTTCAAAATATTTCATGCTATCTAGACCCTCAAGACCCTATGGATCTCATTGGAATCACACAGACCTTCAAGACCTATAGCTTTGATACCATGTTGGAATTTTATGAAGAGAGAAATAAAATAGAAGTGAAAAGCAAGCATCTATTTCGTTTTATTTTTATCATTAAAGTGCCTATAAATGAGCTTACAATAAATAAATCAAAATTAAAATAAATAAAATCCATTAATTATCCCGACAAAACTAACTCTCCATATTTATCACATAGCTAAAAAATCTCAAACAACCATGGACTCTCCCACTCACAATTAAATAAATAAATAAAACAAAGCATTTCCTAATTAATAAAAACTATTAAAAAACCAACTTTGAATCATTCTTCAACAGATATGTTCATGGTCATAAACTAAGCAAACGGATAAGATGTTATACAATAAAGCACACCCACCCACCAGCATCATGACAGTGAACTCGTCGTCCTTATATTTCTTGGTGGATTCATCATAACAGCCCCTCAATGACTAATGCCCCAACGCTGATTGATCTGTAGATTTCCTCCACTACTCCCATTTTTGATGTGGGCACGCCCAGAAATTAAGCTTGAGCTTTTCTCCCATGGCAGCCGTGGTCATCACCACCACCCTTCTCTTCTGATCGCGACCATGGTCATCACCACCACCACCTGATTCTGCTGTGACAGTTAGTTAAATGATCTTATCGATCTTCTAAATACATTAAATTAACCAGATCTCATATCAATCTATCTAATCCCAGATTTTCCAAACTGATCATGATCATCACCAACCACTTCCTGGAGCTCCACCGAAACTACCACCTCGTTCTCAGCTATATCTCATTTGTTAGCTAGCTAGGAGGAGAATGAGATCATATATAGCTAAGAGAAGCACTAGTACTACCACATGTACATATATTTGCGCCTTTTTTTGATTCTTATTCCTTCTTCCTTTCTAAGCTTCATTTAAAGGGAGGGGCATCAATTTCTTTCCATGTATATACATTCGTGCCTTTTTTTTCTCTTATTCCTTCTTTCCTTGAAGGAGCGGGTTACAATTTACTAATTTTGAAAAATGTAGAAACAAGAGACAAATTTTTGTTAATTAATTTTATTTAAAAAACATTTTTAACTATACATACTTTGTTAATAGAGAGGATCGGAAATTTCTTATTGTATGGGATTGTTCCTGATAATTTCTACTTCATATTATATAAAATTTCTTATTTATTAACTAAAAGTGATAATTTACTTTTTTGATAGTATTATTTAATATTATCAACTAGAGAGAAAAACTAACTTTTCCCTTCATTTACATGCGCATGGCATGCGCAATTTTAGTGATTGGGTAATTAATCCTGAAATCACGTTAGTTGACCAAATCTTGTATATAGATATAGAAACAATTTGTGTAATTAATCCTAAAAATCATGATAGTTGACCAATCTTGTATATAGATATAGAAACAATTTGTTTTTCCCTTTTTTAGGACCTAATTTTTAGGATGTAATTGTATCTATATATTGTCTACATTTAGAGAAGAATACATCTCTTTAGAAATCTTTGCGAAACTCTATTGTTTGACATGGTATCGGAGGCGGGCTGATCCCGAAGTCTTGCAAGAAACCATCGTATATTATTTTCCCTCGAAACCCACATCACCCTAGTAAGGCTCTTGTGAGTTCGAATTGGTGAGACTTCTCAAGCCTCGTAAAAGATTCTTCGGGAAAGCTATGATGACATCGTTGGAAGAAAATCAGCATTGCCTCTTGCAAATGTTGCCCGTCTAGGTATTATTGGAAAAGCATGCGTATTTTACGCAGCCGAGAATAGAACTTGGATTATTGATGCGGGTGCATCCAATCACATGACCCGAGGACTCAGTCAGTTAAAATACATTCTCCTTCTTCTCAATCGAGTTATTTCCACCGCTGATGGTAGCACCTCCTATTCTTTGGGGAAGGATATGTTATCTTATCTAATCTCTCACATTAGATCTTGTCCTTGTTGTTCCATCTCTTGAATACAACCTTTTTGTCGATGTAGTACTTCAACTCGCTTGTCTTGTGGCTTTTTGGCCCTCATTTGTCTTTCAAGGACATTCTAACCGGAAAGATTCTTAGTTATGGTGTTAAACCAGGGCAAACTTACTCGCAGAGAGTTTCAGAGAATGGGGATCGAAAATCGATTAGTGAAATCAAACTAAGCGATAAAAACGAGGCTCGAGCAACTATATGGTTATGCCTTGTGGAATTAGGACATCTTTCTTTTGGTTATCTTAAGAAAATTGCAGCCACAATTTTTCGAGGTTGTGATACTGGGAACTCATTTGTGACACTTGTGAGCCAGCTAGAAACCCTGAGTATTTCTTATTCACAATTACGAATAAAAGTTCAAAACCTTTTGAAGTTATTCACTCGATGTTTAAGGGTCTGCAAAGGTTCCTACATATCTAGAGCTCGTTACTTTGTGACATTTATTGATGAATGCACTAGAATGACAGATTGTCCTACTTATTAAAAAAGTGATGTGTCTAGCATTCAAATTTTTCACAAAATGACTCACCCGAGTATCAAGCGGTCGTGTTTGGCAATCGACAATGATGCTGATTTATAGATGCTCTCGGTAATTTTGAGCAACCATGGAATTCGTCATCGGACCTCATGCCTATGCTCCACAACAAAATGGATTGGCGAAGAAGAATAGACAACTTTTTGGAGGTGATGCGTGCCTCTCCCTCTTTGGCATGAACATTACCTCGATTTTATTAAGGGTGGCGCGAAATCTGCTTTGCCTACCTCAAATCAACGAACACGCTATAGAGTAATAGACTTTCAAACTCCTCAACAGAAATTGCAATCCTTACTTTCAATTCCCCATCTTCCGAATCTTGAACCCGAAGTTTTTGGATGTACCGTATATGTTCACATCCCCAAAATCTTGAGAAATAAACTTGATCCATGTGCAAAACGATGTGTTTTTGTTGGCTACTCTAAATTTCAAAAAGGATATAGGTGCTATGATCCACAAACCCGAAAGCTACATGTGACTCTAGATGCCTCTTTCCGAAATTGAAGCCTTATTACTTTGGAGTCTAAAAATTCTCTTGGAGAGGCTCGAGTGAAGAGAATGGAGGGAGTCTTGAGTTTATCGAGTTAGAAGAATTGAATGCGGAATATTCAACAAGAGAGTGGTGGAGGTGATGAGTTTATTGAGTTGGAGATATTCAGCAAAGTGGTGGAGGTGATGAGTTTGTGAGTTGGAAGAGGTGAATAGACATTTTAGCATGTTACGACAAGAATTTGTGATCAAATCCTTGGCGAGTGAATCACTACAGTACCCGGAGTTGCCCCATCTACACCATTAACTGAAGAATCGACCCAGAATGTTCCTCCTCAAGTAAGTATGAATCATGTGTTTGGAGAGTCTAATGAAACTACATGTTCCTTACGAAAATCGGCTCTAGATATCCTGAATTGAATAGGGAGTTCAAAAGCAGTATAGACGATCCACGAAGCAAGACCAAATACCCAATTAACAACTATGTGTCATCTCATAGGTTGGGCGGAATTGTATGCATTCTTTGTTAATCAATTGTCCACAGTTTCTATTCCTAGTAATGTGCAGGATGCATTGGCTGATCCAAAATGGAGAAAGGCGATGAGCGAATGGAGGCTCTACAAAGATACCACTGAGACGTTCCGCTGCCCTAGGAATGAAGCCAATTGGATGTAGATGGAATTCACGGTGAAACTCAAACCTTGGTCGATGATGATAGATATAAAGCCCGACTAGTTACTTGACGGATATGCGCAGGTATGGATGGTATCAGGATACTTTTGCACCAATGGCTAAGATCAATACAATTAGCATTCTTATATATAGCGGCAAATCGAGACTAGCCTGCGCAACAATTTGATGTTCGTAACTACCTAATGGAATTTGGAAGAAGAGGTCTACGTGGGCTGCAGCTCGGAGTTAAATATGGTTCTTCATGTAAAGGTGAAGTCTGTAAATTTAAAAAGTCATTGTATGGGCTGAAACAGTCACCTAGAAGCATGGTTTGGGAGATTCGACTCGATGAGGTCATTCTCAGCAATAACTTTCGAGACCACACTTTGTTTATAAAGCACAAGAAGGAAAATGCTTGGCTTTAATTGTATGTTGATGATATGGTCTTGACGAGGGAGATGACCCATCAAGTCAGCTTTACAGGAGTATTAGCCACTAAATTTGAAATGAAAGTCTCGGAAACTTAAATATTTTTGGAATTGGTAGCAAGATCGAAACATGGAGTCTTGCTTTCTATGAAAATATGTGTTAGATCTTCTAGCAGAAGCAGAATCTTGGTTGCAAACCACATTAGAGGCATATGGAAATGAATCATAAGCTGAGTTCTCGGACCAAACCCCAACGGACAAATTAGATTATCATGATTAGTTGGAAGATTAATCTTATCACACACAAGACGGATATATCATATGCGATGGCGTTGTGAGCCGATTCATGCATCATAGTGAAGAAAGAACATATGGAAATGATCTGCTCGGATCTTACAGATACACTAAAGAGTGCTCTAGGAAAAGTTTGTTCTCAAAAAATGGTATCTCTAACATTGAAGGATACAGATTCTGATTGGTGATTGATTAAGAACAGCTAGAAGGGTCCACATGCAGTTACTTTACTTTTTGTGGAAGGTAATCTTGTCATGACAACTTGAGTAGTAACCAAGATCAATGTGAAGTGAATTGAGGTATGGCTCATGGTATATCGCAATTGGTATGGATAAGGAATATCTTGAGGGACTTGAGGATTGAATATGCTACACCTATGAATCTCCATTTTAATAAGGCAGCCATTCAAGTTACCTGAAAATCTGTTCAACATGATCGCACTAAACATCAATGAAATTTGATACGTCTGTTCATCAAGAGAACCTCGATGAAAAGATTATACAATTCCCATTTATTCAATCCAAGAGTCAGTTGGCTGATATGCTCACAAAGGCAGTTTCAGGGAAGGTGTTTTATGGTATCATTAAACCAGTTGAACACATTCGACATCTATGCACCAACTTAGGGAATGTACGCATGGTATACGCAATTTTAGATTGATTTGGTAATTAATCCTAGAAATCCTGTTAGTTGACCGTCTTGTATATAGATATAGAAACAATTTTGGTGTAATTAATCCTAGAAATCATGATAGTTGACCAATCTTGTATATAGATATAGAAAATAATTTGTTTTCCTTTTTAGGACCTAATTTTTAGGATGTAATTGTATCTATATATTGCCTGTTTTTAGAAAGATCATCTCTTTGAAATCTTTGCGAAACTCTATTGTTTGACAATTTCTTTACTAGAAATTAAGGGATGTTATGATTTTCTTGGCTTACAATATCTCTTTATTCTCCTTTGTTCACTACTATATATATTATATCCTTTTCTTCGTGTATATTTCTTTCTTTTCTTTTCTTCTCTTCATTATTAGACGTTCACATCTTCATTCTTGACATATTTCCTTTTAAACTAAAGTTTACTCTTGAGTCATTTCTTTATTAAAAAAAAATTAATGGTGTTTACTTCAAATAATAAACAAATATGTTTAATATTTTAAAATAAAGTGAAAAAGCATTTTATTGAAATATTGAATATTAGGCCCAATAATCTATAATCATTTACTCTTAGTTGGAATTAATGTAATGGTTTAAAAACTAAAAATATAAAGTTATGGAAGAATAATCCTTATTTCTTTAAGCCTCAACAAAAATAAAAATAAGTATTTGAAAATCATATTGATATATGTGTAAGAATAAAAGAAAAAGAAAATTAGAGAATAAAAAGGAGGTAATCATATGGTGTTGATCACGACCAACGTAGTGAATATCCAGCACCAAAAGAGTCGAACAGCTTTTCAATGTATCTAGCTACCACATCTTCCAAATCGCTCACGTTTCAGTAAACTAGGCATTAACTGGAATGAAAGGAAAAAATCCATCCATTTTGATCTTTGTTTACTTGAATCACATGACATCACACGGCATAGTACACTATTGGTAAAACACATATTACAAGAAAAGCAGAAAGGAAGCTGAGTACATACCAAGATCACACCGCATTCATTCTTTACTTATTTTATACACCGAAAGAAGGTATAGGCTCCAATGGAAGAAATGAGGCCAATGAATCTTGCCTAATTTAGTTACGGTAGCAGTGCCTTCATATGGAGTCTTTGAATTTGGGAAGGGTGAATGCTGCAGCAGAATTACTGGATAGAGACAGTAAGAAAACAGTGGAAAAATTTGGAGTGGCTAGCTAGCTACGTACGTACCAATTAATGAACCGAGATTGTGCATGCAAGCATCGGTTAGTTAAGGACGGAAGACGGCGAAGTAAGTCTGGACGGCAGTAAACAAGAGGGCCAAAGCAGCACAAACCCAAGCAATGATAGTCAAGGGATACCGAGTAGTGTCCAAGCATTGTGTGTCATCCACTTTCTGTCTGCTGTGATAGTGGCTCTCAAAGTGCATCCGAATTTTGAATCCATCTTTGTAAGCATAAGTTTGATTCCAAGTTGAAGAGGCGGTGTTGAAGAAGTCAGCCACTTGTTCATGGGTGCCTAGATAGTTCTGGAGTACCTTGGACTGCATCTCCCTTAAGTCATCAGCATGATCGATTAGAGAATCGAGGATGCGAAGTAAGAGATGAAATCATGTGGAACATCTGAGAGAGGCTCATTTCATAGGCCATATCAAGTTCAAGAACAATGTTTAGTTTGAGTTATCGATGGCGATGGGAGGAAGTCTGAGGCAGACGGTGACACCATTTGAAGTGAAAGAAATGTCCCTCAACCTAACGTAGGACTACCCATGGTGCGGATTCAGCCGCCATCAAGTTCCTTCACATTTCGAATGATGCCATCACCTGCTCCTTCTCATCCCTACCCGATCCCAGACCATTGTTCTACGGTTGCTGTCTTGAATGCGTTGGATCGAGCTCATCGCCTACGATACAGATCCAGTAGATGATGATGACCGACGACTCTTTTTTCAGTTTAGGCTCAGTTCCGGTTAATAATTTGGATGATTGAGAGGAACAGGAGCAGGCGGCGCTTAATAATTCTTCCTTTTTCTCGGGAAAGACTCCTCACTCAACAATTCTTGGAACGTTGACTCGTTGGTCACCAAGGAATTCCACCAAAATTACTCTCCCAGCAGCATTGACCCCATTCGACGGCTGGATCTTCTTGTCAGCTCGTGGAGTATTTGATGAGAAGTTGGTTCTCCAACTTAATCAAAGCAGTCCATTATGAGGTTGGGTGGACTGGCAAGACAGTATAATACATGCTGCATATTTGTAATTCGTTTTCAAATTGCCATATCACAAGAAATAACGCCGTTAACTCCGGTTACAGTTTAAAGTTAAAACCATGATCAATGTCTGATTCTAATCATTTAAAAAAATCATAATCATAATCACAAGCCATAATTTTTAATTTTAATTAAAAACTGGAATCATCAATTAGGTTATTAAACTCAAAAAATTTAAAATTGTAGTCTGACTATAATTTTATGATGTAACAATGATACACTAATTTTGATATTATTTTAAAACATTTATTACTGAGATTTGAAAAAAATTATTTTGGAACATCATGAATTTGCACAATAAACCTAACAATCTAACATTATTGCATACATCTTTACAATGTCATCGAAAACTAAGAAAGAAGAAGAAAAATGTTGAGGAAAATTATGTTTGTCTCCATTAAATAGACAAATATTATAGAAATGTCGAAATCAAGTTTTGTTTTACAATGTTCGGTATACCGTCGAGAGAAAATAATTAATTTTCAAATCAAATGTAATGATTGTGGTTTCACGAACTTTAAAATCAACGAATCGTCAGACATGAATTAAGCTATGGTACTTGCAAAACAAACAAAGCGTGATAGTGTCTGCCGCCTCTCCAGATGTAAGTTGGGTCGAGTTAACTGAAGAGTCAAACGCTCCTTTTCGAGGAGAAAATTTTCATACCTTTTCTTGTGTTGCCTTTTCCTTTTATCGAGAAGAAAGATGATCCTATCTTCATGGAAGTAAATTATCTCCTTCGGAAATGGAAGGGAAGGTGACACTCCTCGTGCGTTATGACTGTTCTTCCTTTTAGATAGCAAAGTCGTCGCATTTTACGCCCCAGAAGATGTTTGGCCGCACATAGGGTGGTTATGCGTGTGACTTAAACTCGTTCAAGTTCACAGAGGTCATCTGGGTGCCTTTTTAAAGGTTACAACTGGCTAGGAGAAACTATCTTGACAGCGTATGCCCTTCCCGGCTGGGGATGTGGGCTTTGACCTGATTTGTAAATGGAAACGATTGGGCCCGTAGATTGGGCCATAGTCTAGTGGGCCTCAGTCGGTCGGGGTCTGCTGTCGGGAGTAGTTGGGCCCAGGCCATGGTACCCTGGCCCCCTTTCTGCCCGAGGAGGCGTTATCCCCAGCGGAAAAAACGTGTTTGTGACGGCCACGAGGAACATGAGTTGATCAATGTTGGTATGTTCCAATGATTTTCTAACTTTTGGATCGCATTTGTGTATTGGTCGTTTGGGATACCCTTGAGGCTAGAGGTCTCTATAAAAGGTGTGGAGGTGTGGGATTCCTTTGCCGCCATAATCCTGGCCTTCGGCTGGAAGGTCGATTAGACATTCTTAGAAGTCGGACTTGAGGATTCTTTGAATGAAGGATGATTCACGATAAATGTTTGAGAGCAGTGATTTCCATGCATGAACTAGATCGAATTGAAGGACGCGAATTTCAAGGATTCAGCGGAGTTGGAATTGAATATCCTTGTTCTAATTGGCCTTTGGGTGGTTTCTAAAACTCGAAATGGAGATCTCATCCAAGGACACCCCATAAGCATTCGGGTTCTTTGCGATTCCTTTCCACCTCCATAGGATGTGCTTTCTTCTTGACATATGCTTCTTTCCTCATTGTTGGCCTTCACACCATGATTGTTTTTGTTTGAGCTACGTATTTAGTCAGGATGGATCACGTAGTCATAGTATGATCTCACTTTCTTAAAAATGATGCCGTTAATGATCTGACGTCTTTATAAGCGTGAACATGAATGACAATCACTTTATGATGTTTTCTGATTAATTAAAAGGTATTATGGATATTTTAATGGGGTAGTTGATTTAGTTTCTAATCATTTGTTCCTTATCCTAACTTGGAGTAACCGCAGTCAATTGTCAGCAATGCGTTGAGAATATAAAAGAATCATTAACTGCGCCATAGAAAGGATAATATTAATTATATAGGAATGACCAATTAGGAATGCCTTGGGAATGAAGGAAGAGAACTTTTTTCTTCTTTTTTGTCTCTTTTACAATCCCACATAAGTTAAGCCTGGCCTTGCCTATAAAATGGCGTTGTCATCTTTATAGTATTAACCAAATTACTTGGATATTTATTTTTTGACTCAATTTTTTTACGAAATTGATTTGTGATCCAAAATTTATAATGCTCTTAGATTAGTAGAGATTTTGTGGTATTCGAGAAAGTAGGCATTTATATCAAACATCATTAAAATTATGTGTGTTCTCTTTATTTTATGTCTTAAAGTTATTCTGCTTTGTGCAAGCTTTATTTTGGAGTATTGACACAACAGGTACAGTATGAGAGCTTTAAATTTTTTAAATTTATAAATATGACCTGTGGTTACAATGTAGCCCAATTAGAAATTTGTGATTGAACAGTTTATAATTGAAATTTGTTCAAATGTATAGTTATAAATATGTTACGTGGTTATGACGTAGTCGGATCTTTCACATCAAAAAATTGTCCTTAAATGGTTAACAGTTGAAATCCGTTAAAAGAAGCATTAGCCAATCTTTTACACTTCTTAAGCAGGATTGCTATGGTGGGGTGGACCCAAAGAGATGACTTTTTTGCTCATAGTGGCGATCGTCAAAACTGAAGGCTCAGAACCCCTTGGCATCTGATGGCAAAAACTTCTTTGGAACATTGTGGCGTCACAGTTGCTGATGGAGATGGTTCCCTAACTGAAATTTCCGGTTTTTAAGTCAGCCAAGGTTTTAAAATTCTTACTGTCATCATAAGTTTTACAACCTGACCATTGAACACCCGATCACGTTATTAACAGGAGACTACTACTACAACCTCTCAGTAAAAACTTTTAACTCAATGTTTTTTCATTTTCAATCATAATTTATTTGTCTTTCTCAAAATTTCAAAGATTGATTGACTGAATGATTTTCTAATTGTCCATTATCCCCAGATTTCAGTGAGTACTGATCAAAAATCAAGCTAGCTGTGTTCTGGCACCCAACCATTTTCCATCACAAATTGTATGCAGGTGGGCTTCCAAGGCCTCATCATCAGATGACCACCTCATATCCACCACGCATTTTCAATACAGCAGAATTCCTCAGATCCTTCTCCTGAAAGCCTCACCTCGTCGACATTGTTAGTGAGGTATCCTAAAGTTATATATGTAAGTTAAAATAGATAGAAATACATAAGTAAAAAAATGTTTTTGGGTGTTTGCTGGTAGAACTGTAGAAACAGTGGAAGTTATATTTCATTTTAATTATAAAGTGATCAAATGTTCTAAAAATTGCTTAGTAATGAGTTGTGAATTTATAATCATTTATCCTAACTTGGAATGATGTAAATGGTTTTACAACTAAAACTTAGAGGTTATGGAAAAAGAAGAATTATTTATTTATTTATTTTTATTTTTATTTTTTAAGACTCAACAAAAATAACAAAATCATATTAATGAGAATATATATAATCGTGAAGAAAAGGTAAGGCTGGAGGACCACCATAGCGTGGATGTCCAGAGACCAAGAGTGGAACAACTTTTCAAAGTCTGCCACATCTTTCCAAATCAGTTTAAATTCAGTCAAATAATCACTTAATTATTTAATACGGTCGCAACCTCGGTGGAACAGGACCTTGTGGCTTTAAGAGTTGATGATGGAGATTTTCTTCGTTTCTATAGACACGCCTAGACGAGGAGGTCACTCGTCTCACAGACTGATCTAGAGTTTTTGCTCTTTCTGGTCCGCCTAGGCGTAGCGGTGCCGCCTGGCGAGGAACCTCTCGCTGGCGTAACATTGCTTCTCACAGGCACCCCCCTCTAGTCTGTTTTGGTTCCTCTCTTCAGTTAATTTTGCAATGATCCATTGGACAAGAGGATTCTAATAAGTTAATGAAAGGGTTCTTACAAGTATAATAACTATATGAAAAATGCTATGTACCTCGCCACCTCGTGAAGCTTTCTTCGCCTCCTCGATGGCTTTGCTTGCCTCGTGATCTAGTCCTTAGGCAAACATTGTTTCTTGCCCTCATTTTCTAATAGGGATTAAGAATGATATAACAAGTTCTGAAACACATATAATCATTACCTTGGGCCGAATAGTGAATGAATAGGCACCTCTGTTCGGTGCTTTGGCACTCCTGCTAGTGTTACAACACTTATGTTCCGTGGGGAGGCACGTCTCTGATCAGTGCTTCGGCACTCCTAGTAATGCTACGACACTTCTGTTAATTTGGCAGGCACGTCTCTAATCGATTAGTGGCACTCTGCCCCAGTTCTCACGACACTTACATTCTAGTGGGTAGTCACTTATTGTGCCGGCACCTACGTTCAATGTCTGCAGCGCCGGTACTTGTTGTGATGTCCCTCTCATTCATTATTAGGGGTCTATAGACAAACATATGTTGTATACATCGTATGTGATATGAAATTAAAAGTACTCAGCTCTGTTTTGTGATCTATACGGACAAACATTTATATGATAAAAATATGAATGATGAACAATAAGAAAGCATAAGTAATTAGTTATGCTCTGTGCATGATGTACATGAGTGTACACCTTCTATCTCAAGATCCTACAATTACGAACTCTACTGGGAGATGCTGAAATTCCATTATAAGAATTATGTTATGTAAACTTTGTTATGAGATTTTGTTGTACATAAGCTGAGCATATGTAATGTCTTATATGTATCCTATAATTTTGGACCACTAAGGTGGTCATATCATTATATGTTTCACTAAGCTATAAGCAGCGCGGGTGTTTCATCTGTGTAGGTCTTGAAGAGGACATCGAGGCTCCGCATCCACCGGGACCCGACAATGATAGGAGTCCACGATGTAGGTTTGATTCGTTTTTAAAATGTAAATGTAAAGTTTTTGTAATAATTAGGTTGCATGAAAGCACAAGTAAATGAGACTTAGGCATGTGTATGCGGGACATTTGAAACACCACTACAGGTTGTAAGTTTACAAGTTATGTCGATATATGGTTGTTTATTAATTGGCCTAATGTTAGAAAATCAAGTAAGAGGTCACGTTCCCATGCGCCCTGGCTCTTCGCCCCAGTGGTAGGGCGTGACAGTCAGTCTCGATAAATGCCTAAAGAACAACCTCAAGTCCCGAGAAGCGAGAGGATTCCCTATTCATCAATAATAAAAGTGCAGATTATGCCAAGTATGTAGCGTGAGACATGGCATGTGTAGGTATTTTAAGTAGATATTTAAGTAACTTTGGCATGGATCATTGGAAAGTAGCCAAACAGGTTATGAAGTATTAATAGACAACAAAACATTATATGATCACATATAGGAGATCGGATCATTTTGAGATCATTAGGTGATCGACTGGTTTTGTTAAGAATGCCATGATGAGTAGAGTTTATAGCATATCATGAGGCATGAAGCTAGAGTTTGGGTGAGGAACTTTGTCAGAGGTGCAGATTGTGGAAGGTGAAAGACCACTTAAGTTATATTATGACAATAAATCAACTATTTTTACACTCTACTAATAATAGGAGCATAACTAAGTCAAAACATATTGACATCAAATTCATCGTTGTTAGGGAGAGGGTTGGCCCAGTCAGAATGTCTAGTAGGCACATTAAGCACGAAACTCCATAGTGGATCCACTCACCAAGGTTTACCACATATAAGGTCTTTCATAGGCATTATGTTCCTTATGGGTGTTGTATCAATTAGGCGGTATACCTGTAATTTTAATTGGGAGTTTGTATTCAAGTGTCATTCAGTTGCAGACATATTTTATGGATATTTTCTGGAATAAAAGTTTATGTTTAGGTTTTACTCTGAGATCTATCATGATCTCACTAAAGAATTAAGTTGGGATTAGTTGGAGGCTTGAGACATGTAGAGATACATTGCATGTAATTCTATCCTACGCATCTATGATTGATCTATGTCATTTGGCGTCGTTTATGTACATGACCATTGATGGGTTTAGTTACATTAGCATTAACAGCCTCTTTGATCTATGTCGATATAGTTAATGGGCGAATTCTTCGGATATACCTAAGGTTATGATAACAGTTTTGAGTTCATTTGTTGAATATATTTGTAAGGTTACATACATGGGCAGTGAGAGATTGTTAGGAATTTTTAATAATTATTATGGGGTCATATATGTAAATATTAAATATGTTCATGCTATCAATTTAATTAAGCCTAACTAAAAATGATCTAATTGGAATTGAGTAAGTAGCTTAAAGAATTTATAATTGTCGTGGAATTAATGTGTAAATATATAATGAATATTTCTAATTTGATGAGGGACCAAATTAGAAATATCTAACCTAGTATGACTAGTATAAATATTAGGGTTATGATCCACAATTCATATGGCGAAAAAGAACCTTAGTTCTTTTTTTTCATACGCCGAAAAAGAACCTTAGTTCGTTTTTTTTTTCTCTACATCCCATCACTAGAGGAGAGAAAAGCTCTTGTCATTTGGATCGTATCGAATTTGGAAGATCTAACCCGTACATTCGACGACTTCCGGCAATGGATATAGGTACGCTTCCGCTATACAAACTTTATATCTCTTGAATTAAATGGGTAAAAGCATGGTTATTTAGGGTTTCCTTATTATGCATTATTTAGGTCTAATATTTTGGGATTCATAATATGTATATGATATTGTTGGCCAAAACGGTTATGCGATCAAGAATGCGACAATGATAGCACATGGGGTACGATAGGTGTCTAGCATTCCTTCATCCCACATTTTACTCTCTTTGTTATAGTGACTGTAGGTGCTTCTAATCCTCACTCCGTCTTTGTAGAATGAGTATGATTCCAAGTTTGCGAGACGGTGTTGAAGAATTCAGCTACTTGTTCATGAGTTCCCAGTTGTTACGCACCTCCCACCACATTGCGACTCCTTCACTTCATCGGCTTGATCAATCGAGGAATCAGGCGGAGGTAGAGATGAAGTCAAGTTCCAATCTGAGCTCATTTCCACGAGGCTATCAAGTTCAAGAGACAACTTCTTTGTTGAGTTATGATGGTGATGGTGGGAGAGTCACGGGGATGAGGTGATGCCAGTTTGAGCGAAGAAACGCCCCTGGGGTAAATGATAAAATATTTAATTATGCTCTTACCATAGACAGTTTTGGCATTTGGATATTAAATTTGTATTTTATATATATAATTCATGCAGTAATAATGCCATACATATTGGTACATGCCATCTTGGATGCAGCATAATATATTAAACATTTAGTGTGATGAATCATATGATAGAATATGGTAATCATTTACTTATCTGATAATATTAACATAATCTTGTTAAAAAAAAATCTTGTAATGCGCCATTAACTGTTGGTGTTGAACTTCCATTATAAGGTTATCTGTTGCTCAGTCTAGCATTTTCTTGCGGAGTCTGCGTAGAATGGCTAGTGAAACTGGTCTGGATTTTGAGTGATCAGATTAGTTCTTTGGAAAGCAAGTATCAGCAGTATTTCTGGAAGGTTTCATCTTCTATTTTCTTAGTTTCAAAAGCTTGAATGATCTGTGATTGCTTAATTCTTGGTAATCCATTAATGTACCAGCTGGCTTGTAATCTAAGTTCTTATTCTTCTTTCATAGTACCATAAATATATTAGTACTTTATTTACAAGAAAAATACTAGTCTAATTCCCTTGTTTGAAAATGGTTTTGTGGGCACCTCTTAAAACTTCATCCATAATAACATTGTAGTGGCCATAGATACAATAAAATGTAAAGCTCAGACGGTGGTGGTGTTGGGTAAATACAGAACTGTTGCATGCTCCTGATGAAGCTCATATGCCATTAGAATTTCATTGATTCTGCCAAACTATACACTTTTGAGACTTTAAATGTATTTTCTGGGCTTGTATATATCAAGACTCCTTCAATGCAACAACACATGTTGGTTTCTCTGTGTGCGCACCTCTTCCTGAAAATCATTATAGAGAAATGCATGTTCAGTGTTGATTATCAATGATGACCACCCAGTTTCTGCCACTGGTATAAGCACTTGAAGATAATTGTGTTTGGTAATGCAAATACAGTCCCCCAATTCCCTAGATAATTCCTTGCAGTGGTTTGTTATGTAGCCTTTTGTGACAAACTTGTCTTATTTTTTCCAATGTTTTTTTTTTTGGTCTTTGTACATAAATTATCATTATATTCATGTATTAGACTCTATAACCCTCACAATGTCCGGGCTCTGAAGGATGTAGACACACACTTGACACCCATTCAACGCCTGACTATTGCTCGACATCCCAACAGACCAACAGTTCTTGATCATACATTAAACATCACAGACAAGGACAAGGTATTTACGTTTATCTGCATCATTTACCCCTTTTTTTAACCTGTAGCTCCTATATGACGTAAATTTCTTACATGCTTTTTTTTTCTTAAAGTGGGTGGAACTCCATGGAGATAGTGCACGTTATAATGATCCAGCCATTGTGACTGGTATTGGGAGTATAGAAGTACTTGATCTTCACCTGCATGTGTGTGCCTGTTATCTTCCATGCCTTATGCAGTTTACTTCTCTTTATCACTTGAAAATATTTTTTTGCTAGGCCTTAGTGTAAATTTCTTACGCCATGTTTCTACTTCATGAATTATGCAATCATATAGAGTAGTGTTTCTTCCTTTTTTTCCTGAATGTAAAAGTGTCTTCTCTCTAAACGTTTAATCGGATCAATAAGCATCTTGTCACTATTTTCATTAATGGGATGTATAGGAAGAACATGTGCACATTTCATTTCAGTTATGAAATTAGCATTACTTGTTCTCTTATTCTGGACAGTTGTTAGTGTTTCACATTTCCATTTCTTTTGATTTACAGTTTCAACTGGATGTTAAATTCAGCTGAAAACTTTGAGTTTCTTTTCTTTTTTCTTTTATATTTATGTCAATTCAAATTTCTTTCTCAAATTTCTTTCAAATTCCTTGTGAAATGTAGGTGATGTTTTTTGTCAAATTTGTTTTCTCATTAATTTTCTGTGATCAGTCCTGAAGGCATGTGCTGCAGCTGTGCTGGAAGTTTGCCCAAGCAGTTCCCAAGGTATTAGATAAATAAGATAGTTAGGATTTTCTGGTATGATTTATCTTCCTAATAAAATTTTGTTGTAAACTTGTACAGGCAGCTGAAAAGCTGAGGATAACAGCCCAAGAACATTACAGGTTCAAAATTGCAGATGGTGTAATTCCTGTAAGTACTTGGGTCAATTGCCATGTTTCCTGTTTTCCTGTAGCTCAGTAGCTCATAAGTCTTTTAAAAATGATTATCGGAGTTCTTCAACAGTTTGATTTAGAAAGGCTGTAACAAGATTTCAAATCTTTTCCCCAACAACCATAATGAAGCTGTGATTTTCTTAAGCTTTGCTGTATAGTTTTAGATATAGTCATCTCTAGAACTCCAGAAAGGATGTCGGCTATCTGATTCTTGGTTGATTACATGTTCATTTGTTAAGCTATAAGTGAGTTCCTATCTGCAGAAGAAATGGGATGTATTTATATTGTTTTAATGGGGAGCCCACCTGAGAAAAAAGAATTTGCTTGGCCAAATGTAGTAATGGAGGAAATGTTACCTCACTTTGGTGCTCTTGTCTAATTCTTGTCTTGTCTCAGATAACCTAGTGGTTGTCCACATTTTGTTTCTACCATTTCTTTTGTTCCTTGAGCTATAAATTCTACAGGGTGTGTATGAGCACAGATTTTTTGTTCTTTGAACTTTCATTTATCCTAGATTAATATGTTATCTTTATATAGGAACCTCTTGGTGGTGCACATGCTGATCAGTGGACATCTCAACAGATCCAGGTTGCCATCACCTAGGTCATGGAGATGAGCAATTTCTTTAAGACTCCGTTTGGAACCTAGAAATTACTAGGGAAAGGAAAAAAATTACTAGAAAAATGATTTCTCATGTTTGGTTTCACCGTGGAAAATATAAAAGAAAATCAAATATAATCAAGAATTTCTCAAAATTTTATATTTTTCATTTTTTTGGCCCATACTATAATAGAAAGAAACAAAATGAAATGAGTTTGAATAAACATATAGAATTAATATTTTAAGTTTAAACCTATTTTTTTTATTTTCTCCAAATTTCTTTCCTTCCACTTTTTCTCTGTTTTCTTTCCTTAATATTTCCTAAATTCTAAAATATAGCTAATTTTCCTTTGCTTTGGAAAGCTATGAGACTACAAACACTAACACTTGCGCACTGTACTTACATCGTAAGTGATTGAGCACTAAGCATGTGAAAAAGAAGCTCATGTGGTCTAAACCCCATTGTACTAAATTCATGTGATTGACCTGATCGATTGAATTGTAGAACAACTACTGAAGGTCACAAAATTCATCTATTCAAGTTAGTAAATCCTGCATGTCGGTCACTAAATAGAATACTTACTGAAGCAATAACTTGAAAGCCAGTCATATTTTAAAATTATATTTTCCTATTTCAGCTTGTCTGCTTCAATCCCTCTTGTCCCTGCTTGATTATTTTACTATAGTTACGGCTAACAGAAATACTAAAGGCAAACAGGAGTTGGGAAAGATGGATTGCAGAAGGGTTGAATCTCATCTTGTATCAAATACTGGTCAATTGGAGGTTTCAAGAGGCACCCCTGTGGACCCAGAAAGGAAAAGAAGCATGAAGTTATCTGGCTTGAATGCTGCAAAGGCCGGTGACCTAGAAAATTCCTAGATGCAGCAGGACCATCTGACCCCTAATTTACGGCCGAGAAAAGCTTGAAACTCAGGAAGATGTGGATCAGGCGTTAGTAATGCATTCATCTACGTGGGATTGCTGGAGAAGCTTGGATCAGCAGTTGGAGTTATCTAAAGCATCTGATTCTCTGACAATCAAACTCTCAACCAATTGAAGGAAGAATTGGATAGAATAATACTAGAATTTCTGTCATAATTGACCAGGCCTGGTGCTTATCTTGCAGTTAAGCAAAGCTGGAAATGCTGAACATGGCGCTCAGGCTCATTGAGCTGAAAGAAAAGGCGAGAAACTAGAAAACAGTTAATCAAGAAAGTTCCTGCAGTAATAGCAAAGATAGAAGTTCTAGAGGAAGCACAGAAGTATAAGAGGAACTCCGTTTGACCAGAGGTTAGTGGAGGAAGTAGAAAGGGGCAAAATGAGCTGATAGGGTTCAAGTCAGCCAACTTGGAGATCCTTATCTGTGAAGAATAGAAACGTTTCCCCTCCACACTCAGATTTATTTGAAAACGTGCGAAGGTGAGCGAGGAGATTGGTAGAAATCGAAAGAGCTATAAATGTAACTGGTTACACAAGAGAAAGGAAATTGTGGAGTTAAGAGCAGAGAGACCAAAAGGGTCCAGTGTAGAAACAGTGAAATTGAAAACGAGATCAGGAGCAAATCTTTGCTATTATAGATGTAACCGCATAAAGAGTTTGAGAATCTAAATGTTGTTGACTTGGAATCACCTGAAGGCTGATAATGGCAGGCTCTGAGATTGAAGCTTGCTTACCAGGCACACAGAGTAATAAGGTGAAAACCATATACGATATTGCCTTTGAACAACTTCATGCTGATCTGTGATGGGGTTTTTTTTTTTTTTTTTTTAATTTTTCCTCTACATGCAGTTTTGGTAGTTTATGTTGTTTTTTTTTTCCTCATGATGGGGTAAATGAAATGA
This sequence comes from Tetrastigma voinierianum, assembly GCA_016808115.1. Taxonomy (NCBI): domain Eukaryota; kingdom Viridiplantae; phylum Streptophyta; class Magnoliopsida; order Vitales; family Vitaceae; genus Tetrastigma; species Tetrastigma voinierianum. The sequence continues at coordinate 102,790 of JAEQBH010005518.1, read as the reverse complement.
GCTTTTGCCTTTTGGTATGGTGAGTGTTGTAATAATGGGGGGAAGTCCAATGCATTGAACTTGTTGATTGAATCTAATAAGGCCTGTTAAGCTTACTTGGCTAGATATATAATCATCTGATGTTGAAGCACTAAATAACCTCACTACGCATTCATTCTTTTTACCTATTTGAAATAAGATCACTAAAAACGAAAGATGAGAATTTACATGGGTAGGAATTACAGCAGTTGCAGTTTTTATGAATGATCATGAATTTGGGTTGGTAAGAATCAAGAAGCAGAAGCACAAATAGATAGCAAAATATAAAACAAGAAAATTTGGAGTTTATATATCTTAATTATATATTTGTAATATACGCTGCACAGTCGAGGAAAGAGGGCATATGATATGTGACAAATTATTTCGTAAAATCAAAGTATTCATTGAGTCTAAATACAATTAATCAACAATCAATAATAATAAATAAACACATTGCAATAAAAACTAATGGTGCAAAAAGAGTATATCAACATAATTACATAAATATACATGTTAAATCATTGTCTTTCGGAATGAGATGACCTTTTCTTTTTCCTCTAAGCGTGTTATACAAAACCCTATTAAAAGACTTTATTTACTTATATATAGAGTATAAGAAAACTATTTGACTTTGGACCAATGAGCTTATTATGAGCCAATAGTTCGTGAATATTAAATCATCTCATAAATGGTTATAATTTAATATTATATAGCAGTTAATTAAATTACTGTTTATGATTATAGATTGCTTTATAATTAATAAATTAATCCAGCAAATGTGGCATCAAGTAAATTAGAATTAGGAAGACTTGGAGTAAAGTACGGAGCGGTGAGGAATAAGGCCAAAAACGCAATAAGCCAAGCAATGATAGCCCATGGAGTATCAAAATAGGTGTGGAGGCATTCCGTCATCCACATTTTCACTCTGCTGTTATAGTGACTCTTTTGGTGCTTCCTAATCCTCACTCTCACGTCTTTGTAGGCATGTAAGTTTGATTCCAAGTTTGCAGACACGGTGTTGAAGAATTCAGCCCTTGGTATGGTTCTAGATTGTTATACGGCTCGCGGCTGCGGCTCCTTGACGTCATCGGCTTGATCGATCAGGGAATTGAGGAGGCAGAGGTAAGAGATGAAGGTGGTGTTTGTTTTTTGACTTAATGCTGAAAGCTATTCAGTTTTCAGCATTAAGCTGTTTGTTTTTTAAAATTTTCATGACTTATTGTTGAAATTTTTTAAAAAAGTTCTAAATAGAAAAAGTGAAAATATTTATATTTTTTTATTCAAAAAAAGTCAATTTTCATTAAATGAAAAACTTCATCAACGCAACAAGGAGAAAGGCTAGCAATATACACTGCCACTGAGATGACAATGGGAGGGTTTGGAGACTGACTGACCCATCAGGCCCGACTAATTTATTTTCCAATTCCTAAACTTGTCTCATTTAAGAATTAAATGGAGAGGGGCAATGATAAAATTCCCAAAGCCGTCCCGTTTACATTTGATTTTGTTTTATTTTTATTTTTTATATTTGCTTTTATTTTTATTATATTAAAGTGTATATTTCATAAAAATAAGAAATATTATGAATTTTTATAAATTATTTATTAAAAAACATTCTAATTATTATTATTATTTATATTAAAGTATAAAATAAAATAATAAAAATTATTTTTAAAATATAATCGAGACGGGGCGGGAGCAACAATACCTGCTAAAAACCTGATTACAATTAAACCAAACCCATCTCATTAAGAGCAAGGCGGGATGAGAACCCGAAATAATTAATTCATCTCATTGACATCCTTACTCGCTACTCAATGTTAAAAAACAAACAACCATGCTTAATGTTATTAAATTATAATATTCAACATTAAGCTCAAAAAAAAGTTATATTCAGCATTAAGTAAAAAAAAATAAACACCATCGAAGTCGTGTTCCACGTCCGAGCTCATTTCACAAGCTATCGATGGTGATGCTAGGAAGTCTAAGGGATGCGATGATGTCGTTTGAAGAGAAAGAAACGTCCCTCAAGAAACGCGTAGGGCTACGCTTGATGCGGATTCCAGCCGCCATTAGCTCCTTCACGTTCCGGAACGACACCATCTCCTGCTCTTTCACATCCCAAACTGAAACCCGATGTTGAACTTATCATGGGGAAAACCTACGAAAACGCATAGAATGTAAGAGAGTAAAGCGCAGACGTCCAACATCATCATCACTATGAATTCTTCATCGTCGTCATCCCTACCAAACTTCTCCATGGACTCCGCATCATAACATGCCTTCAGCTCCTCAACTTTGCTGCTAATTGTGTTGTAAATGTCATCAAGTCGGTATCTACTTTGTTCTTTACATTGTGGACCCAGTGGATGTAGGTTGCCCGCCAATTTGAGCTTGAGGTCTCCCTCCTTGAGGTGGGGTGGTTGCCATGGTGGTAAGGACTAAAGAAATCACTTTGGGCTCAAAGCAGTCTTCTGCATCCTTCACGATCTGATCATAACCTCTGTGGAACCGGACACAAACTTTGCACTTGGTCTTAGAAGAGATTCTTCCTCTTCCCCTTCTCTAGTTCACTAATTTTGTTTTACATCATCCCGAGGTTATAGTTTCCTCAATGCCCGCCGCCTCCGCCACTACCACTACCACCACCACCATCATCACCACCACCACCCACCACCACCTCCGCCTCCACCACCTCCGCCACCTACGCCTCCCACCTCCACCTCCACCTCCTCCACCCATAGCTTTTCAGCCTGGCAAGATTCCGCAGATCCTATAAATAGAATCCATTTCTTTTCTTCTCTTCATTGTGAAGGCATTCCTGTCTTCATTTCTTTTCATATATATATATATATATATATATATATATATATATATATATATATATATATATATATATATATATATATATATATATATCCTTTTCTTAAAAGAATGCCGAGCGCTATTCAGCAAAAAGAAAGTTTACTAGTCATCTCTTTATAAAAAAATTAAAGGTGCTTACTTCAAGTTATAAACAAATATATTAATATTTTTAGAATAAATTAAAACATTTTTATTGGACCCGATAAGCGATTTGAAGAGAGTGATCAGAGGCCGGGTTATAGATTTAACGATTGGAATAGACCAGATTGATTCAATGCCAGGTGAATTTATTCCAATCCAGTGAACTGAATATGGTCCATGGTTTATTAAACGGTCTGATTTTTAAAATGTTGGCAAAAGATGTAAGTTAAAATAGATAGAAATACAGAAGTAAAAAAAATGCTTTTGAGTGTTTGCTGGTAGAAGCAGCGGATCGGAAGTTATATTTCATAATTATAATCATTTATCCTAAGTTTGAATAATGTAAAATGGTTTTGCAATTAAAACATTAGAAGGTTATGGAAAAGGAAGAATCTTTGTCCCATCTTTGTCAACAAAAATAAAAAAATCATATTGATAAGAATAAATGAAATAAATAGAAGAAAAAAGAGGTAAGGTGGCCTGGAGAACCACCATGGCAGTAGGAGATCCAAGACCAAAAGAGAGTGGAACAACTTTAAAGTCTGCCACATCTTTTGTCATGAGTTTAAATTGCAGTAAATAATTAAGCATTAACTGGAACTAAGAACTGGAAAGAAAAAATCCTCCTATTAATATTTGTTTTACTTAAATCAAACATGACATAACATCCCTTAGCATGGAGTGCGCTATCGTGAAAGCACAAATAACAAGGTAAACTAAAAACATAAAGGAAGGTAGAAAATATTAAGCTGGGGAATGGAAAAAATGAATGTAAATACACAACATAGAAAACAAGGAGGTGGAGTGCATGCATCAGTTTAAGGATGGAAGACTACAAAGTAAGTCTGATCGGCAGTAAAGAAAAGGGCCTAAGTAACACCTGCAGGAATCATATAGCGGAAGCCAGGAATCGCACGGTTAAATACAATGTATGATAGATATATTTTCATCGCTCATTACTAACTGTGTGGTGCGAATCTCTTCTATAATCCACAAGGACCTTTCAAGTTATTCTCTCGTGGCCAGTCTATGTGTGGCACTTTTGATCCGCAAAGAAACTAGAAGGTTAATCTGAAAAACACTCTGAAACCTTACAATTTATGTTTCTCTCTCAAGATGTTTTATTTTCTACTGAGATTCTCAATCTCTAAAATAATACGTAAAACTTAAAACCCTGGAGGCTAGTAAGTAGTGTATTTATAGACTGCTAACCCTAATCCTCCTAGGGTTTTATAACACCTTAGGCCCAATAAATGGGCTCCTTCTTGTATCTTAATAATCAGTTAAATGGGCTCTATCATCTAATGAGCTAGCTTGGGGATTCTATGGCCCATTATTAATTAAGGCTCTTTATCAACGGTCTAGATTGCATCTGGAGCATAAATCCAACAATCTCCCACTTTCTTAGAAGCAAGTGCGGGATTATTAATCTTATCAGAGACTCTCCACTAAGCCCGAATGTGAATTCCAAAATTAATAATGTTTTATATCAAGTATTTTCCTCTTTGTAAAATATCAATAATTAGATGATAATTTTTTGTAAATCAACTAATTATTTATTCTCTTGACTTATTAGTTTCTCTAACGGATCCATTACACGGCAGTGACTTTCAATATCAGAATGCTGAAACATGTCAAGAGGATATTTCCTTCACAGAATTCCATTTGTATATTTCATAAATGTGATAATCAAAATACCATAATCCCAAATTATCAAGATATTGGTCGTTTAAATAGGCCTCACTTATTGATAACTCAAAGAACCATAGTAACTTAATTATCATTTATAACCTTTTCGGGATTAAGAAAAATAAGATATCTAATATACTTTGAGTTTAATTCCTTTCCGCAGAGAAATTTATCCTTGATTAAATCTCTTCCGATCCTCTCGGAATGACCATAATTCATTAATATTTTATAATAAGCAAGGCAGTCATTTCATAAAATATTGCGGATTCTAAATAAAGTGACTTTGTTACAACAAGCTGAACAATTAATTATGAGAACTTTGTGATTATGTCTTACATGGGCTATTATCCATATGATCATATACTACATAATTAATCTGGACCTTATCGTAAATATAATGTCTGAAAAACTGCTTATTAGTATATCGAGTAGTACAACTTGTCTTGCTCTAGAGCACAAATGTAAGCTCAACTCCCGCTCACTCATAAGTAAGCCTGGGACCCTCTTAGGGCCATACAATTTACATGCTTCTCAAACACACATTTAGGAAGGGACTTAGTAAAAAGGTTTGCAAGGTTCTCCTCGGATGCTATTTTAGTAACCTTTGTATCCTCCGTCAATGAAATCACGGATCCAAGTGGTACTTTCTTAATATGTTCTTTTTATGAGACCTTGGTTCTTTGGACTGTGCTACGGCCCCACTTGTTATCCGCAGTAAGGGTAATGGGCGATGCGCGGTATCATGAAGATCAAAGGAATTTGTAGCCATCTAGGCTTTCCTTTGCCGAGCCGGATGCGACCCGTATTCGGCCCGGTTATTGGAGTCGACAACCTGAGTTTGTTTAACACTTTCCCCTTGACAAATGGCTCCCCCATTTAGGGTAAACACATATCCTGATGTTGATTTACTCGAGTCAATATCCCCTTGAAAATCTGAGTCAGTATAACCAAGTGTTTTAAGACTCCCACTGGAATACACCAACATATAATCCCTCGTTCTCTTTAAATACTTGAGTATATGTTTCACTGCTGTCCAGTGTTCTACTCCGGGATCCGATTGGTACCGGCTTACTACTCTCACTGCATAGCAGATATCTGGCCTGGTACATAGCACAGCATACATGAGACTACCAGCATTAGGAAGCATAAGGTTTAACAATAGGTTCTTCTCTTGAGGAGTTTGGTGGTGCTCCTTAGAAAGATGAATTCCATGTCTAAAGGGTAGAAGTCCCCTTTTGGAATTTTCCATGCCAAACCTAGTCACTATTTTATCAATGTAGGAGGCTTGGGATAAAGCTAACACCTTATTCTTCAGTCTCGTAAAAGTTTGACTCCTAGAATATAGTTAGCTTACGCTAGTCCTTCATATCAAAGCGCTTTTAGGTAGCCGCACTGCATTAAACAACACTTTCTACTTGTTTCCAATTAAAAAATATCATCTGCATAAAGTACCAAAAAAGACTACATATTCCTTGAATTTTCTTATACACATGGTTCATCAGGACTTTTCTCAAATCCATATAATTTGATAACTTGATCAAACCTAATGTTCCATGACTTGGATGCTTGCTTAAGCCCATAAATAGACCTATGCAACTTGCAAACCATGTGTTCTTGACCTAAGGCTATGAACCCTTTCGGTTGCTGCATATAGATATCCTCTTTCTAGCTCTCCATTTAGAAAAGTTGTTTTGACATCCATTTACTTGAAATCCTAAGTGTCGAACTCACGCAACTAGGAGAATGCGGGCCAGTTTAAGCATATTTCTTGGTGAAAAGTTTCATCATAATCTATACCACTCTTTTGGGTGTAACCTTTTTGCCATAATCTAGCTTTGAAGGTTTGACCTTCGTCGGTCCCTCTTTCTCTTGTAGATCCCTTACACCCAATTGGTTTTACCCTTTTAGGTGCTTCTACAAGAGACCAAAGCTTGAGGATAGAACCCATGGAATTCCATCGGCCGATCCATTGCCTTTTTCCCAGCTCTTGCCGTCGCATCCTCAATGCCTGCCATTGTGTGGTAGAGATTGAGTCATCCAGGATATCGAAAATGACTTGATAAGTCTCTCTAACAAGGCATACCTTAGGTTTACGTATCGGTCTCTACTACGAGTTTCTTTGCATTGAGTTTGTTTGGCCACATGTACGGATCGAGTTTTGCGAGTTGGTGGATGCAAATCTCTTTATTATGTTCTTGTTCTTGAGTTTCTTGAATTTGTTCTGGTTGTTTCTGTGTTTGTTCACCTTGAATTTTTATTTGTACATTTTCCTCTCCTTTGAACATCAACGGGAAACGAGGGTGAAAATAGGAGTTTGTGGTGGATCTCGAAGCTGAGTCAAGCTCTTCAGAGCCCACCTCTTAGGTTTAAAATTGTTCATATAATCCTCTTCTAAGTGGCATGAGTACTCTCACTATCACCTTGCTTTTCCTTTGGATTATAAGAATATTCCTCTCGTTCCTTAGGGTAGCCAATAAGCATACACATTTCGTTCGAGATTCCAACTTTTTGTTGTTTTACGTACCAAGGCCGTGTCTTTGGAGCACCCCAAATCCTAATATGGTTCAAGGCCGGGCTTGCGCCCTTGCCATAATTACGTGGGTGTCTTTGGAGCGATTTAGACGGAACTAAATTTGAAGTAATGTATGCGTTGTTTCTAAGAGCATATCCGACGGTCGGGTAATGATGAATAAGCGAGCATCGACCTCACCATATCTAAAGGGTTCTATTTCTCCTTTCAGAGACTCCATTTCTTGGCGTTCGGGAGATGTCGTGGAATGTTATCCTCTTGAGCAGAGTAAGACTTGAACTCTGTGAGACAAGTATTCAGCCTCCCGGTCAATAGGGGAAGGCTGCTTGATATGGACTGGTGCTTTGCGCCTCGATATATACTCGAGGGATTTATCAAAGCTTCAGACTTATGGCGCGATGGGGTAAACATAACCATATCTTGAGTAGTCATCGAGTAAATGTGATAAAATACTCATACCCGCCTCGGGCTTGAACGCTCATTAGTCCACATACATCAATGTGTATTAATTCCAACTGTATAGTGGCACGATTTCCTTTGGCTTGTGAAGAGACCTCTTTGTCATTTACCTTCTAAACATGATTCACATGCGTATAGGTTCAAAGATCAAGGAATTTAAAATTCCACTTTTTAACAAACCATGAATTCCCTCTTAGAATTAATATGTGTCATTAAATGCCACATATAGGCTTCATTTGAAACCTTCCTTTTCTTAGATAAAGGAAATTGCTCATCATCAATATTTTCAATAGCATTAATACTATAGGACATAGGAGTTAATAAATATAAACCATTTATCAATAATCCAAAACAAATAAAGCGTTATTACTCTTTATGAAGTGAGGAATTAAAGCGCCTTTGTTAAACCATTTACAACTAAACAACTAACAGAAACCAAATTCCTCTTAAAATTCGGAACAAATAAACAGTCTGATAAACATAAAGTCTTATTATTAAAACATAACTCCACTAGTCCCTCTTGCCATTACGGGAAGATATTACAGTTTCCCAACTTCAAGGTTCTTTGTCCTTTATTGAGTGGTCTCCTTTATTTGAATCACTCCAAAGAGTAACAAACATGGTTAGTGGCTCCTAAATCAATGATTCATTTATCCTTTTAATTCTCCACCAAACAAGCCTCGACAATATTTATACTACCCATACCTGGTTTGGGCAATCCTTATTTCCCGGTGACCTTTAAATCGCACTTGAAGCACTTGCCTTTTAGCTTCTTCGTGCGGGTTGGTTGATAAAGTGGACTGTTTCCATACGCTTTTGTTCTTCTTTCCACCCTTAGGGTTCCTTTAGGTTTTGAAGAACTTTCAAACATGATAAGCACTTCCTGCTTCCGAGAGACCTTCGGCACTCTCGGCTCGTGCATAAGTTCAACAGGAGTAAGCTTCAGTTTGTTCATATTATAATTCATTTTGAACTGACCAAAGCTATTGGGTAGAGATTCTAGGATCATGTCAATCTTCATCTCTTGATCCAACTTAGCCCCCATCACCTCCGTAGTATTGATGTGCCCCATCATTTTTGGACAATGGTCCCGCACATTTCCTCTAGTCATACGAGTGTTAATTAATTGCCCTATGTTCCTTGTCTATGATGTGCCACTTTTAACAAATCCCATCGATGCGAATTATTTCTAATACACTCTCGGATCATTAATTTGCTTTCATGAGATGTTACTCTTATTTGGCAAGAATATAACTGTGAGCTGTCGTATTTGCTGGGTTGCCAATCACGCAGAATTGCTTCTTAGTTTCCTCGAAGCATTAGCGGTGGGATCTGGGGTTTTTCGGAGTTGTTGTAATGAATTTTTATTCTCTCAAAATCTAGGACAATGTAAAGATTGGTTTTCCATAGATTAAGTGATTATTTCCATCCAATGGCTTTTTTGATAAAATTGTAGCTAGAGGATTAAGGATGCCAGCCTGCATTAAAAAGCACATATATTAACACGTAATCCACACGACAAACATACAAATATGTAGATCCTTAAACTACTTATTAATAATGTTTTATTGCAACAATAATTTGGTTCCATTACAAATACTTCGATCTAGTGTCCTGCTAAGTTAGCTCGAGAAGAAGGTGAGGTGGGTCTCGGACTCCTTAAAAACCCTGCCTCTTAGGCGAGCCTTCTAGATAACGCTAACACACACCGTTCAAAATTGATTTTTAAAAAAAAACAACCATTGTTTCAATATTCTTTTGGGCCTTTAATAACATTGTGAGCCTCGTTAGGAGGGTTATTAATATTATTAAGGTGAATGTAATAACCATTAATTTAGTACAAGAATTATCTTTAATATCTGGCATTGTCGATGTTGGGCCGTACAACCTTATTAAAATTTTGAAATTATTTTAGATCCAATCCAATAAAATCCGGCCATGTGCTTGTCGTTTGGGGTATCACATAACCATTTGTGTGGACCTTAATGGGCATGAGTTTCGAATTAATTAAATTAATTTTTAACATACGCCCATTCAATATTTTTATTATTAATTAATTAGGGTTTTTCCATAATAATATTATCTAGATAAAAAAAATATTAATATGCATGTATATATCAAATGATGCAATTATATGGAACCACCTATTCTAAATATGTGCTTTTATATCATGTTATATCCATATAATTTAAACAATTATATATATAGAATGAATAATAAGAGCTAATCCATGGTTTCCTAGAAAAGAAAAAGTCTAGTAATAAGGCCAAGAAGCCCAACTGATATCTGGCCAGTACTTCTTCTTTTCTTCGGGTTTTGTAGTCAGTGGGGTGTGGTAGGATTAGGAAATCAGCTTTTGGGTTTTGGCCCCAGCAGCACTAGCAATGTCCTGTGAGCCGGCTTGAAAGCCGGCCGCCGGCCGCCACACAAGCTTCAGTTGTCACGAAATTTTCTGAGGTAGATCAGCGTTTGAGGAACTACCACAAAAGTGACTCATTCGAATAGCATGGCACCCCTTTTACATTTTTTAATAAATCTGAATTTACATATAAAAAAACAAATAAAATTGCAGGAAAATAAATAAATCCAAGGAGAAACCTAATCTTATGATTAGCCTCCTTGTTATCCCAAAAAAAAAAATATACAAGCAAAATCTACCATGGATTAGGCCCAAAACCAAATCATTCATTCATAATACAAAAATGATAAATAACATAAATAATAGAATCCTAGGTGCCATATATCTAATATACATCACATATACATGAGAAATAAAATTATGGATTCAATCTATTACACACCGATTCAACCAGGCTCTGATACCAATTGTAGGAATCATACAGCGGAAGCCAGGAATCGCACAGTTAAATACAATGTATGATAGATATATTTTCATCACCCATTACTAACTTTGTATTAGTGCGAGAAAAATATCTTCTAGAATCCATAGGACCTTCAAGCTATTCTCACGTAACAGATGCGCAGTGGGCGCACGATCCTGAAAGAAACTAGAAGGTTGTCGAAAAACACTCAAAAACCTTACGATTCTGTTTATCTCTCAAGGTGTTTGTTTACTAGATTCTCCAATCTCTAAATAATAAATGAAACTTAAAACCTGAGGCTAGTAAGTTGTGCATTTATAGTATATACTAATCCTCTTAGGGTTTTATAACACCTTGGGCCCAATAAATGGGCTCCTTCTTGTATCTTAATAATCAGTTAAATGGGCTCTGTCATCTAATGAGCTAGCTTGTGGATCCTATGGCCCATTATTAATTAAGGCTCTTGATCAACGGTCTAGATTGCATCTAGAGCATAAATCGACAGCCTGGCAAGCTATGATAGTCCGGGGGGCTAGAAAATAGGTGTCAAGCATTGTCTCATCCACAATTTCGGTCTGGTATAGTGACTTTTCAAGTGCTTCGAATTTTGACTCTCACATCTTTGTAGCATTGAGGTGACTCAAGTTGAAGGACACGGTGTTGAAAAATTCAATCCTTGTTCATGAGGTGCCCGGATTGTTTTGTAGTACCCGGCGGACTCCCGACTCCTTAACGTCATCGGCATGACCGATTAGAGAATCGGGAGCGGTAGAGATGAAGTCATGTGGGACATCTGGGCACTTATCTCGAAAGGTTGTCAAGTTGAGAGCAATGTTTTGGTTGAGTTGTCAATGGTAATGGAAGAAGTGAGGCATGGGGTTATGCCATTTGAAGAGTGAAAGAAATGTCCATAAGCAGCGGCGTCGGACTAGGCTTGATCCGGATTCCCGATGGCCGTCGGTTATTCACGCTAAATGATGCCATTAGTTCCTTCACATCTTTAAGCCAGTCAGTAGATCCAGCTATTATTTAACGTTGACTAGGCTCACAGAGCGTTGGGTAAGAATGTTCATGGCCTAGAAACTTATCACGTGGGAATCGAGAAGATGGCAGCCAGGGCTTTGATTCTTCTTCAATTCCCGGAGTTTCGGCTTTGGTTGGAGGAACAAGAATAGGCAGCAATAATAATTCTTCATTTTGGACATTTGGGAGGAACAGAAACGGTACAATAATTCTTAAATTTTGCAAAACGACTCCTTCGTACCAAAGATTAATTTTGAAGAGAACTGTTGGTCATGCCAAAGAATTCTTGAAAAATAATGTCAATCGATGGACATGATATTCATCATGAGATTGTGGAGTAATTGATAGGGGAGTTGGTTCTCCAACAGCAACACATCCTTCTATATCTGACTTAAATCGATATCACGATGCCGTACTCTTCATTGTCGAGTAACCACCTAAGAAAACACATAAGATGTGCAGGTAAACACATGTCTACGGTAATATGTGCTCAATATTCTTCATCACAGTGTATTTCTGGCCGGACTTAGATTATAACATTCCTGAGCGCCTCTCCCGATGTCATTCACAGTGCGTAGTAAATTTTTATCCTCAGACGGCTCATATTCTCGAGTAAATCACTTTGCTAATTTAAACGGGGTTTCTCCCTCCTTGAGGTGGAGTTTGCCATGGTGGTAAGGACCAAAAGACACAACTTTGGGCATATAGCAACCTTCGGCACCCGTCACATATCACAACATCGGTGGAACCTTAGGACACTAGCTTTATAATAGATGATGAAGCTTTTTCTTCCTTTTCTAGGCGGCCAGATTTTGGATTTAAGAGTGGCTAAGATTCTACTATACTGACTTAGTGACACGGGCACCACCGCGCCTGCTGCCGCCACCCTCCACCTTCGGGTTATTCGGTCTTAGCAAGATTCTTCGGATCTTCCTCTAAAGTATCACCTAGTTCCCAGCCAATTTGAGTTTGAGGATATACGATTAGAAATGTTAATTCCTTTTAGCAAAACAAAAAATGGTTTTCAAAAATTTCTTCTTTAGGAATAACTACTACTACAACGACATATATGTCAACTTTAATTCAATGTTTTTCGTTCTTGTTCAATCTTGTAATTTATTTTGTCTTTCATTTCAAAGACATTGGTGATTGATTGAATGAATTTTAATTTGTCCCTTTATCCCTAGCTTTCGAGTGGAGTGCTGATCAAAATCCAAGCTACCTTTATTGATCGTTACAACCAATCTTTCCATCACAAATTATGACCAGGTGAGGCAGAGCACTTATCATCAGAGGAGGACCATCTTATCAAAATAAATGGAAACAAGGCACCATTCAATGATTTCCTCTAATACCTCATTTATATTTTTGTAGATATATATGTCAAATATCTTTTATATCCTTCTCATTTATTTCTAATGTGATTCAATCATACTTATCTATGTGGTGTAATTAATATTACATGATTCAATCATACTTATCTATGTAATTGGAATTAATGCCACATTATTTTATGCATCTTCATAAGTCTTTCTCTTTTTCACTTTGGCACATATAATAATTAGTCTCCAATAAAATGTTAATTGAATTATATTACCCTCACCACCACCACTAACACTAATGAAAAAAAGTTCCTGCTGACTTATGAGTTACTCATCGATGTAGCTAGACGTTGAACTATTAGGGATAAACCTATTGTGACGCCCCTTCCCCCAATCGCGTCAAGTGAGGGGACACACCACCGAGACGAGAGATTTCTTGAAATCGATTTTCTGACATTAGTGGACCTTTGGTATAAAGTCATATGTGCCAGCTTTACAGACTACTACCATGTAGTGGTGTTTAAAGTGTCTGTACATATATGCTGAGTCCATCTGCTTGTGTCACACCCCAACCCACTGGCCCGATGAAGGGGGCACGAAACTAAACTGGGACTCTTTACTTGCTTTTTCAGACATTAGTGGACTCAAGTCTTATAACTGAATCAAAATATCATATACAAGGATACAACATAAAACTACCACCGTAGTGGTGTTTACAGTGTCAATACATACAGTCCTAAGTCCTATTTACATATACATATAGAAAAACTGTACATTTACATTTACATAATTAGAGCGCAAAACCTACGTTGATGGACTCCTACTAGTTTGTTGGCGTGATATGCGGAGGAAGATGCTGGCTAGAAAATTGAAGAATAGAGACGGAAAATAGAGACGAAAACTTTTCCGTCTCTAAATAGAGACAAAAACTTTTCCGTCTCTAAATAGAGACGAAAATTTTTCCGTCTCTATTACGTTTTCGTCTCTAAATAGAGATGGAAAACAATTTCCGTCTCCATTTAGAGACGGAAAATTATTTCCGTCTCCCAGACACGAAAAATTTAAAGTGCTCTAAAAGTGAGCTATAGGTTCCCTCAAATTTTGAGACCGAGAAAATAGAGGCTAGAATACTTTTCAGACTCTAAATAGAGACGAAATATTTTTCGTCTCTAATTTTAGGAAGGAAACTGTCCCTCGATCTCTAAATGAGACGAAATCCTTTTCCATCTACATTTTCGAGATATTTTTCCTCTCTCTTTCTTTTCCTTCTCTCCTTTTATCTTTTTCCCTGCTCTCCCCTTCCCTCCTCATGCAGGCGAAGTTGTGCGCCTCTCCCCGCGCCGTCCGGCGGGATATTCCTCCCCATGCCGTGCGCCCGGCCCCACTCCCGCTCCACTTTTACTCTATATGGTCTTCATGGGATATATTTTGATGGTAAGGAGTTAGTTTTAGATTAGCACTTGGATCTTTGTGAATTGAAAGGCAAGATGGTCTCAAGAGTGGCTCTGTGTGCATCTTTTGGACTATATGGAAGAAAGGTGAAGCGAAATGAGGAATTAACAATCCCAATCAACACTTGAAAGGTTAGTTTTCTTAGATATTTATTTTTGTGGGTGGAAGATTTACGTAGCTATAGGTTCTATGCCTTTAAATAATTTTGTTGGTGGATTGGGTTGTTACTGAGAAGTTACTTTTGTCTTTTCTCTTGGTTTGTGCCTTTCATGCTCATTTTATACATCATGTGTATTATGTCATGTCTTAACCTAGATTTGTTTATAAAGTCATATTATTTGCCTATCATAAACACCTATGTTTGAAGGGTATGTGACTCAAAACACTTCTTGTCTTCCCAATTGCAAGCAAAGAATCTATTGATATTAAAAACAAAACATGAAAAGAATGAGTTCTGCAGTTACAATATCCGGATCTTTGTTTTAAATCATCAGATTTTCTAATCGGGTTTGTTAAATCAGATAGTAGAGCGTAAGAGTTTCAATATGGGATCTTTGTTTTAATATGGGATTTTGATCAGTTAAGTGTATTATGCGAAAAAAGCGGGCCGGATTAAGTGTTTTAATCTTGTTTTAATATCAGGATTCCATAGAGGGTGTAAATAAATTTCTCTTATGTACTAGTTGTTAGACTTTAATGTTTCAAATAGAATTTGATTAATTTTATTGTATTATATTAGTTGTTATATTAAATTACATCATTAACAGTAATTAATTTAAATTACTTCAAATACAAAACATATCAATTACAATATAAACCATCTGACTGTTGAAGATACATCATGTTTCATCTAAATCAATTGTCTCTTGTGTCGCTACATCGAGTTAGATCCTAATAATGGTCACAAAGCCTCAATCAGAAATTTTATAGGGATCTCCCATCCTCGAAGCGGTGGTATCGAGTAGTCGCCGATTGCATGCAATTGGAGGTATTGGTGATGTCGAATCCATGAAGACCTTAAATAAAGATCGTCCTTTGTCAAAAAACACAAAATTAAAAACATTAAACTTAATGACTAACATAATATAATTTAACAAACCTGGATGAAGTGACAATCCTCAACAAATCCAAGTGCAATCAGTTTGTGGTGAAGTGGTGCAGGTGCTACGGTCAGTGGTAGATAATCGGGCATTGTCTAATTGATAAATGGACTAACACAATATTGTACCGTGAGGCTATCAAATGACACATGTCAGGTAAAGTCATCCATCTATCATATGGAGCATCCATCTATCATATGGAGCAAAAGAGTCAAGACATGATAATGAATAAACCAACTCAGCAACACGGTCAATTGATCCATACAATTGAACATACTCATCATGAAAAGTTTGAAGCTCATGTGTCAAATCTTGTCGAACCGTTCCCCATCCGTCTTCCCCCATTCCTAGTAACTGACAATGTTGATATCACAATGACCATCTTAACATCCACGATATTTACTATATGTTCTACGTATTTGATGTGGAAAACATTTAATGTACTTCAATTTTTTCCTTTGGTACTTTCCGCAGACATGCGTGTTTGGTGAAGTACTATCATGGGCCGAGATTCAACAATTTCAAATAAAGGGGACCTCATTTGGTAGATAATTGATTTTCAATGACGGACGACCCTTTGCTAACCTTCTCAAGTGGTGGAAACATAGATGTCGTTGCAGGATAAGCTAACTCTCTCAACTTCCTTTTTAATGCTATTTTACTGCCTCGTCACAATCAAACCAAATTGTCTCGAAATACTTATCAATCTACAGGTGATTGTCGGCTCAAGCGGACATTGTCGTTCATAGTATCGATTGCCTCGATGAGAATGCACACTATCAAGGGGAATTGTGCGACCTTCTTTGATAAGCTCTGCAAGTTCGTGCGCACAAGGCAACCCATATGAGGTTCTGTTCACGCAACCACATAATCCCTTCTCAATTTCTACTTGAGTTGCTCTTTTTAACTCCATCAATATCATATTGAGTGAAGCCCTAGATACCATACCCCGCAATTCTTTAAACATAGCATTATGGAAATGATGTTCAACAACAAAAATACTTCTCTCAAATGAAGCTTTGATTTCCGTATGTTTGCAACTCAATAAGAGCATTTAATACAGTCGAAAACTCTCGAAATCCCCTTGAGACGAACCAAGATGTCTCTTCAACTTTGCATGTGCACTCTCGGCCCTATAAAAAATATAAAACATATATTAGAATCATTTTTATGTACGGATATTTGAAGAAAAACTATTACTGATTAACGTACCTATTCGTTGTGACATTGCCTAAATGCATTACTTTATCTGTCCAAGCTGCGACAAATCTTTCCTTATAAGGAGTCAACCATGACTCTGTCATATTTCTTGCTTTCCGGTAAGTATAGTAATCCGTTGTCAATGATCTTCATTCCTCTCATTACTCGTCCTCATTCGAAGAAAACACAAGGACACTCCAAGCTGACATGAATGCCTCCCACTTCTCTTTTCTCTCAAACGACTTCTTACAGTTTGCAAGTACATTTTTTGATATATGCCATCTGCACAAAAGATTTGTTGTGGTAGGAAATACTAACCGCACAGCGTTCATTAAGGCCAACTCCCTATCAGTAACAATGACATTAGGTAATTGCTCAGCAAACATTAAACTTTGTAACTTCACCATTGCCCAAGTGTAGTTGTCTACACGCTCGGCCTCCAAGTATACAAATGCCACAGAAAAAGTCAAATTTGTAGATGTCACACCTACAATCTCGAGAAGCGGAAGGCGATATCTGTTGGTTTTATAAGTGCAATCCATAATTAGAACACTGCAAAATCATTCCAACAACTGAATAGAAGTAGGATGTACTGAAACAAGTCTCACACATTAGTTCGACTCATCCTTCTATGCCATTCAACATAATTACATTCATTTAGTTGTTTCATTAGTTGTTGCATTTGCGATCTGCAAATTGTAGTAAGTAGTGATGTTTATGGCGTGCATTGTGGGTGTCTTCATAGTGCTAACATTATACTCATCATGATTTTTTATTATTGATGCAGGTATTCATGGTTTCACGAGTTCTTAGATCATATCGGACAATATGGTTTTCTCCCATCCAGATAATCAGCGGCATATAAAGTGACCCTCCATTAATTTGTTAGCGATGATTATGGAAATCCACAAACAACTACTCCAATCATCGTACTAGTTAACTTCACACCGATTATCTTAAATGGACAATCACATTTTTCGTTCCGTGCCTTTTCGATTCAAGGCTTCCACGTTCGACTTATTCTTTGCATGCCTATATCTCTGCAGCTCACATGCAAGGGTAACTCTAAGCTTTTCTACTATCTCCTTTGTCAGTGATTTTATCACAATAACAAATCGTTCTTTTTTTCCCACATTCCGAGCCCATTCAATCAAAGCATCGACTACAAAATATCTGGATAATAACAATTTATTAATTTCGATATATCTTAAAACAAATTACTCTAACTTTAAAGTATTAAAATTACCTCATTACTACTAAATGCATCACTGCAATTAACTAATTGCTGTAAAGGGGCTGCATTATGATCGAAATTCATCTGCAAAAATAAAATGCAGATTAAATACAACAAATAATGTCCAGTTAAAAAAGCTGGATAAATGATCTTACCGGATTTGTAAATCCGGGAAAAATCATAGGATCCGGATTTCCAAATCCGGTTATAAGTCAAAATTCCGGATTTCCAAATCCGGTATATTTTCCATTGCGGATCACAAATCCGGTAATAACACTCAATATACCAATATAACTACAGACAGAATTTCTTGATCTGTAAAATAAAAGATTGTTTCCCTAGGATACCATGGAGATACAAAGCTTATGGCATGACTGGAAATAATCGTCAAAAATGCAATTTTTTAGAACAATTCTTGAAAAAACAAAGCTCCGGATATCAAAAAACAATTCTCAATATACAAAGCTCCGGATATCAAAAAACAATTCTCAAAATACATATTTCCGGATATCAAAAAACAATTCTCAAATTACAAAGCTCCGGATATCATAAATAGCATTTCTCTATCAAAAGCAGTTCTTAAAACAATTCTTAGAACAATTCTCAAAATTCGGTTCAAATCCCATTGAATTGCTCGTTTATGGATATCACAAATCGGTTATAACAATAAATCAGTTTGGGGATATCGGTCTATTGTTTTAATCCGGTTGTTAAATCCGGTATATTCGGATTTAAATATCCGGAGAATGGGAATGATATCGGTTCAGTCGAGGATTAAATATATGCAAAAAAGCCCGAACCTCGACTTTCGTCTTCATAAGCTAATTTCAACGCCTTCCTCGCTATTTTTCAACTCCATTGTCACTATGTAAAACAGTATTAGGAGCCACTTCGAACCATTCTCACTATGTTTCAGTATTGGGAGCCACTACGGAGGAGGAAGAAGGGAGATTGAAGTGCGAAGAAGATGAAGAAGCGGGAAAATAAATATAAAAATTAGGGTTAAGGGTAAATGTCTTTTCTTATGGATTTTTTAATGGGGTGTTGTGTGAAATAGAGATGGGTGTAAATAGAATTGCGAAGGATTAGTCTATAGCTTTGAGGCCAAACCCTAGAAAGAAAGAAAGATCGTCCAGTCGGTTGGGACTTAGGAAATGAGAAATCAATGGAAGCGAAGAATTTACGTACTTGTGTTCTTGCCACCCATCATAGCAATTGACATGAAGAAGTTGATGAAGCGGTGGATTTAAGCAGTTCTTACTCGTCCTCCAGGTTTCTCATTTTGATTGAATAGTGATTATTTGAAGAAAATTTGCCACATCAGAATGGGTTCTGTGTAGATGGATCAAGAATTGTATACGGGTGGGAGACAATGGGATGAAAGATCGCAGGGGTTCCGGCTCTGGGACTCTTCTAAGGGTGGAGAATTCACTTCATCGAGCATGTATGAGGCGAATCTCTCGATCCCGTGTTAGAAGTTCTCAGCTTCACGAGTTCGGCGCCCCAGCCTTTTCCGTGTTGATGAAGATTAAGGAGGATAAATGCTCTGTCTAGCTCTGTTTCATATTTCAGATTTGCTAAATTATGTCCATCCCCAGGTTTCGAGGTGTATGACCCTACTACTACTACTACTCATTCTTCTATGGTGAGAGTATGAGGTGACAGGCCACTCTCTTGTTGGGAATACTCTCTGTGTTGAGGTTTTCGATGATTACCACTTTTACAATTTCGATTCAGGGGTATGGCGACCTCACCCCCACCCCAGTTGCCGATTGTTGTCATTTATATTTAACGAAAGGGCATATTTCAGACGGATGCTTTGTCATGGCAATTTTGTATTAGGATGTGAGGATGTTCTCATCTCCATTTGCTGACTAAACATGGTGGCATTCCTTCTTCCTCCCACTTGAATTACGATGAGAATGCTCACGCCATCAGTCAAGCGTTTAATGAGGTGGATGGTGATCTTTCAAAATATCCGAATCTCATGGTGAGTATGAGCAGAATGGTTCTCAACTTGGACAAAGAGAAGATGTCGCAATATTCTTTTGTATTGACCGGCTCCAAATTTCTGGTTTACATATACATTTTCAAGTTTCAAAACTGCCAAAACAACCACCTCGTACCCAAGCACTGCAAATGGGTTCTAGGAGTAATACATAAGGATTTCTTGTCCGTCACTTGTCTGCCTGAGGATTTTATCATGAATGACGTGGATGTGATCTTAGAACTTAGTGGTGCCTTCTATATGTAAGTGTCTCTTTTGCATGCTTTTAATATTCAATTACCATATTCCTGATACGATCTAGTTTGATTTGTTAACCATGTGGCTTGATCAATCCAATTTTCTTAACTTGAATTTATTCAAGCCAATGAATAGTTTTATTTCTAAATAAGCTTATCTGCTTTTGGAAAAATCCTACTTTAGTTTGTTGTCACTATGAAGTCCATGGCATTAGGATGCAGTAGGAAGATGGAGTCTCAAGAGCTAGGGATGGAAGAAACCAAGAAAGGAAGGAAGAGCTGGTTTTACAATGGACCAAGTCACATTGAAGTTGTTTTTGACGTGTTGAAGGGATGTTTGCATGGTAGAATTGTCGGAAGGGGAAGGGGTATGTCCAACTGGGTTAGATTTGGTGAGATTAACTTGGCATAGTTGTTGGACGGTGTGTGTTTTTTTCTTTTTTTCTTGCTGGGAAGTGGATGGGAAGAACAGTTTAGATTGAAGGAGATAAAAAGCTCATACAGTAACAGCAAAGGAGGGTTAATTCAATAATGAGTTAAATCAATTATAGTTTGAATGAGTGGAGTAGAGGCTCATGAAAAGCTTATCTCTAAAAGGGGTGGAGCTTATGTTGATTAGGGGCATTCACTAGTCTTCCTTATACTTGATATTTATTCAATATTTTGAGGGAGATTGAGTTGTTGAGGTTAGAAAATCGGAGGAATTATTTGAGGGGAAAATTGTTGGAGCATTTTGTGAAGTGACTCAACAATGTACATGAGAAGGGTAAAAGGAATGGGAGATAGGGAATTAGATACATTTTTTAGCTTCATAAGACACTTTTGTGCAAGTCCGATAAAGAAAAAAAACTTTTGTGCAAGTGAATTTGGAAAGAGAAACATTTTTGAAAGAAGTCACTAGTTAGCTAGCAAATATTAGAATAAGATGTAGGTTGGTAATTTTATGAAGCGAGAGATGGGGATGAAGTTAGGTTATGGAAGCTATTTGGAAATATTAGGACACCTTTTACAATAGATCTTCCTTTGTGGTACGTAATGGTAAGATGGTGTTGTTTTAGATGAACAAATGATGTAAGATTGAACCTTTTTGTGTATTTCCTCATTTTTCATATTCTATAGCCATTTCAAGAGAGGCTTGGGTAATAGATTTATGAGGTTAGATAGGTGAGAAGGGGTTATTGGAACCTTTATTTTTCTAAAATTTTTGGGTGAATTATTTTTGAGGTTGGAACATAGTTGTTAAAGGTGCGCTTAGGGCGCACCTTGGCGCTGAGTTGGCGCCTGCGCTGAGCTAGGACGGCGACTACGGCGACGACCGGCGCGCGCCTCCTCGAGGCGCAAAAGCTCCTCTAAACTCAATTATTCAAGCCTCTAGGTATGTCTTTTAACCCTTCTCCTCCTCCTCCTCTTCTTCTTCTTCTTCTTCTCGGCGGTTGTAGAATTGCAGCCCTATTTTATTTTTAGGTAGTGGCCAAGCGACATCGTTTTGGCCTGCGGGTCCAAGCTCGCGTCGTTTGGATAGTGTTTAAACCTAACCGTGATGTCGTTTGGGTTGGGTTTGTATCCTTATCCAAGCGGCGTCGTTTAGACAGAGAGGCAAAATGGCGTCGTTTGGTCGTGTTATGCAAAAAAAAGACTACGATTCTGTAGCTGCCGAGAAGAAGAAGAGTGAGGAAAAAGAAGCAGTCGCAGCCAGAGGAGGGGGAGGAGAAGAAGAAGAAGAAAATCGTCCCTGACCCTTGTTCAAGAAGAGAAGGAGAAAAAACCCAAAAAAGAACCAAGATATAGGGGTAAGCCTTGCACAAAAAAGTCCGCGGCTTAAGTGCGCCTTAAGGCTCCAAGAGGCCTTGGTGCGCTTTTCGCCTTTCACAACTATGGGTTGGAAGGAATAGTGATTGATAATGAGGAAGAGGACAAGGGCAAAATGGTGTAGATGGTGGGAAATAATAAGTTTTCAATGAAGTCTTTACAATTGCTGGTGAATGAGGCGGGAGAGAGGAGAGAGAGGACACCCTAAGGTTGTTGACGGAGTCAGGCGAAGAGGAATAACTGACAGGTTCACAATGTGATAGGAAAGGAAGGGGCAAGAAGCTTCTCCATCGAGGCAAAGATGTTCATAGTGGACCTCGAGTTTCACAAAGGGACAATGCGAGGGGTAATCAAAGAAAAAAGAAGAAACTTTTCTTTTTGGGTGTGGATAGGCTCCTTCAGCCTAGGGTTCTTTTTTGAGGGGATGAAGGCTTCCTGGTATGAGAGGAGCGATGAGTGCAGGTGGAAGGAGGAAGGCGGGGAGATATCAAGCTGGGGCGGGAATCACGTTGGCCCTTTTATTAGCTTGAAAGTCCTGTGCGAGGTGGAAAAAGCTTCTCCATCTTTGCCGAAAGGAGGGAGAAAAGGTAGGGATGGCTTGAAATGGCGATTTGATCGTGGAGTTGGGAGTTCGGCGCTTGGAGATCTGAAATACATAAATTGAGAAAGAAGAAAGCCAAGGCAGATGCCTTGCTTGAGGGCGAAAGTTCCAGCGATAGGCAAATCCTTTGCAGAGATTCTTCAGTGTCCTCACCACATTGGAAGGCCAAGACAGAGGTGGATTTTAAGGAAAAGGATTGTGCTAAATCCCTTTATCGGATGGATTGGTGCTTGGTGGGGGATGGGTTGGAATAGACTCCACCATTCTCAATTTAGAGAAAGTAGGGAAGGACATGAGAAAAGTTTGGAGACTGAAAGGCAACATGGACCTGGCTAATTTGGGAGAGAAGAAACTTCTCTTGGAGTTTGATTCGAAGGGGGAAGCAATGAGGTCTTGCGAGAAGGTGAAGAAAATTTTTCCTCCTTTAGGATAAGCTCTGCGACGATGGAAGTCTGCGAGTTTGCTCTTCAATTTCCCTAAACTCAAAGAATATGGGTGAGATTATTTGGCCTCCTTGTTTTTCTTATGGGAAGAATTTGAAAAGGATGAGAGGCGCTTGCGGGGTTTCATCAGATCGACAAATTATTACTAGGGTTTTCAGAGCTATTAGGGCGTCTTCTTGTTCGTGTGGATGGAGAGAAATATCTCCATGTGTTGGTCATCTTAGAGCTGGAAGATCCAGCTTTGGTTGGAATTTCCATTGTCCTGTCGGTGAGGGATCCAGTGATTTTCAGCAAGGATGGACAAAGGGAGGAAGATGAAGGGACCACACGCGCCATTGAGCGCGTGGTTGAGAGGTTGGTAGGCTCAACAATCGAGAGGTTGACACAAGTACAAGTATGGGGCTCGACACCCGAAGATCTGAGGCCAACTGTGGTTTTGACCTTTGAGTCTCACACCTCTCCTGATGCGGGTCGGTCTTTGGACTTGGGTGGGATTGGCACTCTGGACCTAGACCTTTTGGATCCACAACAAAAAGCAGATTCTGGATTATTTGGAGGAGCCCAAACCCTAGGTGTTGGACGGGCTTGGGCCTTTTCGAGAGGAGTCTTCTTTAGGTCCAAAGGTTGGGCCTTTCATTGCCCCGTTGAACCTTAACCCATCTTCTCTAAAGAACTTCATATCCACGCTTCATGAGCCCACCTCGAGCCCTTGCTTGGTTTTGGAAAATGACGGGTACGGGAAATCTCCTCCTCCTTCTCCAGCTTATGTTTTTGGTCGGACTCCTCTGTTGGAGGAGTTTGTTTGCAGAGTGCACGCTTGGAGTCGATAGAGTTCCATATTGCAGCTATCTTTCAATCGGAACAAACCTCTCGTAAGGGATTTTGAGGATTCGGGACCAAGTTCTCGAGTGAGGACTCGAGAGATCAAGATGTTTGCTCTCCGAGAAACTCTGGATTTCATTGAGAGGCAACTCAAGGAAGTGACATCACGGTTCAGTGGCTGTCTCTAGGATCTGCGGGCAATCGAGTTTTGGAATCCAAAAGCAAATTTGAGACTTTTGCATTTTAGGCTTGCCACCATTGGGATGGAGAAGGAGATCCTCAAATTCTTCCAAATTTTACTTTCCTATAGGGAGAAGATTCTCACTAAAGACTAGTTGGAGAACTCTAAGTTTGAAAGAGAACGAAAAAGGCTTCATTTTGCAGTCAACTACAAAAGGGGTAGTAGTTCCTGTGGAAAAACAAATTCTGCAAGGGTTGAAAACTGGTTTACCTATGAATTTAAAGATTATAAATTGGAATATATAGGGAGTGAATAATAGCTCAAAGAGGAAGGTGGTTAAGGCGCTCTTGAGGTCTCGAGAGGTGAACGCACCCACATGCTCCCGGGGGCAGATGCAGTTCATGTCGGATGGATTTGTGATGAGTCTCTTAACCTTGTGATTCATGGTTGGGAGGCTGGATGTCGTGGGTGCGGGAGAGTTAGTGGTTTGGGATAAAAGAAGTATGGAGTTGCTTGATAAGGAGGTGGGCTCCTTGTCTCTTGTAGATTCAAAAACGTTGATAACAGTTTTGTTTAGGTTTTTTTTGGTGTATATGGTCCTCTTTCTAGGGATGGTAGATCCCTTCTCTGGGAAGAACTGAGTGCCATCAGATGGTTATGGGAGGATCCCTGGTGTATTGGGGGGGACTTCAATGTTATCCGCTTCCCCTTAGAGCGAAGCAATCAAGGAAGATTGAATCGCTCAATGAGGCAATTCTCAGAGTTTATTGATGAGATGGAATTGATTGATCTCCCTCTTCTAGGGGGTAATTTCACGTGGAGTGGGGATCTCCGAAACAAGAATGGATAGGTTTCTGGTTTCCCAAGACTGGATTAACCATCATGGTAATGTGGTTCAACATCTGATCATGCTCCCTTCTTAAGTTGTAGGGAATGAAGCGAGGCAGCCTTTCGTTTGAAAATGTGGTTAAAGCGAGAGGATTGCAGGGCTTGATGGAAGGTTGGTGGCAAGGGATGTTCTTCTCTGGACCAGCTAGTTACATGCTCTCCAAAAAACTTAAAGAGGTCAAATCTTTGCTCAAGGCATGGAATAGAGACTGTTTTGGTAGGTTGGATCTTAATAAGAAGTTGGCCCTCTCTCAGGTGAAGGACTGGGACCTTGTGGAGGAGGTTAGAGTGTTGATTGTGGAGGAGGCTGAGGCTAAAAAAGAGGCAAAAGACTCTTTCAAAAAGTGGGTTGCCTTGGAGGAAATCCACTAGAGGCAAAAATCTAGAGAAACTTGGTTGAAGGCGGTGACTGGCTCTTGGTTTTTTGATCATTATGACGACTCCCATTTAAGGAAGAACACCATAGCTCGCATCAAAATCAATGATGATTGGATTTCTGATGAGCTTGAGCCTAGAAAGGGGATCTCTAATATGGCTTGGAGAGTAGAGATAGACGGGTTGCCTTTTTCCACTATGAGCTCTGAAGAGGCTAGTAGCCTAGAGTTGCCTTTGAGGGAGGAGGAGGTTTTCATTGCTCTAAATCATAGTTGTTAAAGGCGCGCTTGAGGTGCGCTTAGGCGCATACTCACGCGATGAGTAGGGCTGGTGCCTCACCTTATCCAAGGCAACCCCCCTTCGACAAGGCAACAACAAGGAGCGTACTTCACTGAGGCACAGAAGCTCCTCCCAAGCGTGCCTATCCCACTTCGGCCATTTCATGGTAAGCCGTCTTCGGTCTTCCTCCTCTTCTTCTTCTTCCTTTCTTCTTCTTCTTCCTTTCTTCCTCTTCTTCTTCCTCTTCTTCTTCTTCTTCTTCCTTTCTTCTTCTCCTTAGCGTTGAGGGTTGTAACAAACGCAGCCCTAATTTTTTTTTAAATGGGATTTACCAAAACGACGTCGTTTTGTTCTGATTTAAGTCAATTAAACGCCGTTTCAGTCATAAACCGGACAAAAGCGGCGTTGTTTTGATTGGATTCTTTAATTAAAAAAGCATGATGGCTAAAACGGCGTCTTTTGGTCAAGAAAGGCCA
Source organism: Tetrastigma voinierianum (assembly GCA_016808115.1). Classification (NCBI taxonomy): domain Eukaryota; kingdom Viridiplantae; phylum Streptophyta; class Magnoliopsida; order Vitales; family Vitaceae; genus Tetrastigma; species Tetrastigma voinierianum. Next base: position 76,817 of record JAEQBH010005518.1, on the reverse strand, counting down.
AATGACCGTTTGGCCCAGCTGACTATTCCAAGCCCCCCAGCCCCCATTTTTGCTTTGTTTCCAACCGAAAAATAAACCCTAGCCCTCCCAAACCTCAATATCAACCACAGAGAAGAGAAGAAAAATAAAAAAAGCAATAATAGTTGCCAATAAATTGCTGTAAAAATGATCTAAAAATAGGAAACTCTTTAACCTTCAAAAATTTATATGTTGATAATGATTTGATTGAAATTGTAGATGATATTTGATAATAAATATTGTTATATTTATATATATTTGAGAAAAATATATATAAAATATCGGGTGCGCCTTAGATAAAAAAGCCCGCGCCTAAGGCGCCTTGCGCCTCAAGGCTCCAAAAGGCCTTTGCGCCTTGGTGCACTTTGTGTGTTTCACAACTATGCTCTAAATGAAATGGATGGGGACAAAGTCCCGGGACTTGATGGCTTCTCCATTGCTTTATGGCAAGCCTCTTGGCTGTCAAAGGCGAAATCATGGATATGTTTAGGGATTTCCATGCCAATGAGACTTTTATTGAGAGTTTGAATGCCACTTTCCTTGTTTTGATCCCCAAGAAGGGGGATGTCGAGGACTTCAAGGATTTCAGGCTTATAAGCGTTTTAGGGAGATTCATAAAGAATCCAGCTGGGTTAAAGAGAATTGGAAATTCATTGTTGGCAACGGTACTAGGATAAGGTTTTGGTTGGATTCTTGGTTTGTAACCGATGCTCTTAGACACTCCTTTCCTGTCCTTTTTGAATTATCAGTTAACAAATTTATTGTGGCGGATGCTTGGGATCAAACTGTAAGGAACGACAGTTGGGAACTTAATCTTTCTAGAGACTTTAATGACTGGGAAGTGGACTTGGTTGTGGCCCTTCTTAGTTCCTTGCAGAAAGAAAGGGCTCCTATGAGTTAGACAAGATCTCTTGGAAGGGCCCAGCAGGTTGTACTTTTTCTATCAGTGAGGCCATCAAAGTGCTGAATTCGAGGGTAACTCCCTTGTTTCCCATTAAGAGCATTTGGGTGCATTGTGTTCCCACCAAAGCATCCTTTTTTTGCTGAGAAGCGACATGGTAGGTTTAACTTTAGACGAAGCTCGAAAGAAGGGGTGTGACTCCTGTCGTTGTTATCTTTGTGGTCATCATATTTTGTTGCATTCTCCGGTGGTCAACCACCTTTGGGATCTCTTTTTCTCCTTAGTCGGTTTCTATTGGGTCTTTCCTAAAACTATTAAGGATGCTCTACTTAGCTGGAACGGTTCTTTTGTTGAAAAAATAGAAGATACATGTGGAAATCTGTTCCCCTTTGCATCTTTTGGATTGTGTGGAAGGAGCGTAATCGCATAGTTTTTAGAGATGAGACTGTGGATGTACAAAAACTAAAGCATTCTTTTGTTTATAACTTGTGGAGTTGGAATAGTTTGTTCATAGAAGAGATTTCTTCGCTTACAGGCTTCTTAGATTGGGTGGCCGCAAGTTTAGGGGCTGGTGTGGTTTTGTCAGCTAGTTTTTGCTGTAGGCCTTTTGCTGTTTTTTTCCCCTTTCTGGTTCCTTTATGTATAGCCCATGTGTACTTCTAGGAACCTTTTTCTCTTTTGTTTAATATATTGCTTTTATCGATAAAAAAAAAAATGTCTTTACAAGTTGCCTAGGAGCCAAAAGAGTCCATTTTTGGTCCAACTAGTGATTTGGAATCTCTGGTGCTTTCTAGAGTAGAATATTCACTTGGGAGGTTAGTTGGGGGAAGTTGTTGACCATAGATCCGTTTCGGATAAGAAGGTATAAGAGAAGCTGAGAAGGAGACCTTTTGTTAATAGATATTTTCTTATTAAAGTCGAGGAAGATTCATTAGTCATATCCCACTTCATTGTATTAATACAAGGTCCTTTGAGGGTTACTTTGCTTTTTACTCTATTTGGTGTTTATTGAGTCTAAGATATGATGGTTAAAGATACTTAGTTTTGGGTGAAAGACGCAAGAAATTTTAGAGAGTGGCTCCATTGTGCATCTTTTGGACTATATGGAAAGAAAGAAATTGAAGGTCTTTGGGCAATGAGGATTTAATCTAATCAAGACATGAAAATTTCTTTCTTTAGATATTTATTTTTGTGGGTGAAGATGTCCATGATGTAGTACCAAAAAGAAAATACTCGAAGAACAGGGTATGATTAAAATAACTCTAGGAATCACTCCTAGAAACCCGAGACTTCACACCTAGGGCTCTTTGTATCACACTAAGATTAAATAACCTAGGCATCACACCATAGGGATCTTTGTATCACACAAAGACACATATATGCTGGAAAAATTCTATTCTTCATCATTCATTCATCAAACTGAATACAATTGGAAAAATTTTATATATATATATATATATATATATATATATATATATATATATATATATATATATATTACAGATACAAGGACTCTAATTTAGAGGAAGTGATTAGGAACTAACAACTTTGGCTGACTACTAAAAACTAATAAAGACTATTGGAAAATAGAATATCACTTAAGGACCATGGAAAATGATAACTATTGGAAAATGATAACCACTGGAAATGATACTAACTTATGACAATTGTCAACTAACCCATTTATATTGGATCTAACTATTACTTATCATCCAAAGAGTGCCAAATTATGGTTTGGGCTTTGGGAGCCATCTCCTTTGCCTTTTTGATAAACTTTTAAATAATGGTGCCACTTGCCTCCATCATCCAGAGCTATAGGTTCTATGTCTTCAAATAATTTTGTTGAGTTGTGGGTTGTTGCTAAGAGAGAAGTTACTTTTCCTTTTTTCTCTTTTTTGGACCTTTTGATACCCATTGTTATACATCATGTGTACTATATTTGTCATTATTTTTCTATAAAATCAATATTATTTTCCTATATAAAATACCCATGTTTGAAGGGCGATGGCAACTCATAACTCTTCTCAGCTTCTCAATTGCTAGCAAAAAAATTGTCTAATGATCAAAATATAACATGAAAGATTGAGTTCTCCTATGAGAAAGAAAATGTACAAGGATCTAATTTCATTGAATCAATTAAAAAAACATCTTAACCACAAAACTTAAGGGAGAAATAAAACCAGTTTACCAGCAACCACCTCTCTTGTCCAGGTTTTCCTTAGAACAACCATCAAAATTATACTGAAGACTCACTAGTATAGGTTTTATGCTTAGCTATGGACCTAAATGTCCTACTGTTGTATCCAAGGAACTCTAGACCAACATGATTGTACCGACCATGGTGCTTGAAAACTTGGAAGTGACGCACGGAGAAAGTAAACCTAAGTGCTAGAATGATTTGGGACTACATTTTATTTTTATTTTTTTTATAAGCAAGAGGAATTCATTGAAAATGGCTAACAAAACAACCCTAAAAAGAGTATACATGATGTATGGAGCAGAAGCCCCAAGGCCTGTACAAAAAAATCAGGAAGAAACAAAAAACTCCCCAGCCCCCTAGCCTAAACCCTAATTTTAGGATATGTTTATTAAAAAAATGGCTAACTCTCATAGGAGAAGAAACTTTATTAAGAAAATCAAAATCAATGGAATATGGTTTGAAGAGGAAGCAGCCATTAGGAGGGAGGTGGCAGGGAGCCTATATGACTTCCTTGCACTCGGGTGGTCGCACTCGAGTATATCTGGTCTGAACTTTAAGGAAATTGGAAGAGATGTGGCTGCCAAACTGGAAGACCCTTTCACTATGGAAGAGGTTTTTAAAACGTTATCAGACCTGAATGGGGACAAAGCACTAGGAAGCCCGATGGTTTTTCCATAGATTTATGGCAAAATCCATTGATTTTGTAAATGAGGAAATTATGGGTTTTTTCAAAGAATTTCATGAGAATAACAAGTTTGTTAGAAGCCTTAACTCCACTTTTCTAGTGTTGGTTCCCAAAAATGAGAATGCAGCAGATATAAAGGACTTTAGGCCAATCAGTTTGGTGGGGGGCTTATACAATATTTTGGCAAAGGTTCTTGCAAATAGGTTGAAAAAGGTGGTGGGTCTGGTTGTGTCAACATCCCAAACAAGTTTTGTGGAGGGACAATGTATCTGATGCGTCCTAATTAAAAATGAGGTCGTTGATCTCTTATCAAGAAGAAAGAGAGCGGCTCCTTTGCAAATTAGATATAGAAAAGCTTATGACCACTTGAACTAGGATTTCGCTTTCAAGTCACGGAAAACGGGCTTTATTTAAAACGCTAAGCCGGATAAGATGTGTGTATTTCTACGACATCTTTTCCGTGTTGGGAGATAAGGGAGATCCTCTTCATCCCCGCATGTTTTGACTGATGGAGGCCTGAGCTATCTTATCAAGCAAGAGAAGCTAGCCGGGCTCTTCAAGCTGTAGCATATGTGGTAGAAATGTGTAGGGATTGGTTATTCTTATCTCACATGGATGATACCATTCTCTTTGCGGGGCAAATCAAGATCAAATGAGGTACTTGTTGGCTATTGATGTGGTTTGGAAGCTATCTCGTGGTTAAGGATCAACTTAAATAAAAGCTTTAGATTATTTCAATGGGGAGGATTGCGTGATGTAGATGTTTTAGCCTGAACTCGGGGTTGTAAGGTAGGGCCCTTCCATCCTCTTATTTGGGACTCCCTTGCCCCTCATACCCGATAGCCGCATGGGATGGGTTCGAGGAACGATTCACAAAGAAGCTTAACTGGAAGAGATGCATCCTGGGCGGCGAAGGTTAACCCTCATTTGAAACACCTTGTCATGCTTACCAGTATACTTGATGTCTCTTTTTCGTCTCCCTAGAAGGGTTAGACTGAGGTTAGAATAGATCCAAAGAGACTTTCTGTGGGGCGGAGATAATATGGATAAAAAGCGTAACCTTGTTAAATGGTCCACGGTTTGTGCAAACAAAAGGAATGGAGGATTGGGGGTTTAGAGACCTTTCTAATCTCAATAGGGCCCTTTTGGGTAAGTGGATTTGGCGCTTCGCAAATGAAAGGAATGCCCTATGGAGGAATGTCATTCGCTTGAAATTTGGGGAGGAATGAGGAAGCTGGGTCTCTTGTGCTTTTAGAGGAGCTTATGGGACAAGTGTATGGAGGGAGATTAGAAAGGAATGGAATAGTCTTTCCCCATGCTGTTTTCTCTCTGGGCAATGGTAGAAGGCTGCGTTTCTAGAAGGACGCTTAGTGCGGAGAGGGAGGCCTTCAGTCTCTTTTTCCCTCTTGTATGCTCTGCCGACAACAAGGAGGTGTCAGTGGGTCGAACTACGGGATTCTCAGTGATGGGCTGAGGTGGACCCTCGTTTTATTAGATCTTTCAATGATTGGGAATTGGATGAGATCCTCTCTGTTCTCAATACCATTCAAGGAAAGCAAATTATTGAGAATCAAGAAGACTTGATGTTTTTCAAGGAGACAAAAAATGGAAATTTTTCGGTGAAGCTTCTCTTCAAGGCTATGGATCGATCTGAAAATGTGGTGTTCCCTTATAAGTTAATTTGGAATTCTTGGGTTCCCACGAAAGTGGGTTTATTTTTCTTGGGAAGCCTCTTGGGGCAAAGTTTCAACCCTTGACAATTTAAAGAAGGGAAGAACCTTAGCAAACAGATGCTTTCTTTGTGAGAAAGAGGAGGAAACAGTTGATCATTTGTTAGTCCATTGCTCATAGACCAAAGTGATTTGGGAACTCCTCTTAGCTATTGTTGGTGTAAAATGGGTATTCCCAGTTGTCTGTTAGAGGGACCATCCTTCTTGGGGAGGATCTTTTCAGGAAAAAAGCTAAAGTCCGGATGGCTGCCCCACTCAAGATTTTCTCTGACCATCAAGTATGAAAGGAACTATATCATGAAAATAAAGACTTCCTAGGATGAAAACCTCTTTTATTTGTAATCTATTGTCTTGGTCAAATGTATATATTGTTGAAAGACCTAGATCCGTGGTTGATTTTTTTTTGACTTGGTCAGGGATGTAGCGAGGGTCAGTGGGCATAGCTCATGGGTCAGGGTTTTGTTTTGCCTTTTTTGCCTTCCTTGTCCCTTGGTGGGACTCTCTTGTATACCACTGTATACCTGTAGGCCCCTTTGGGTTCTCTCTTATTGAATATATTTGCTTTTACTCATCAAAAATAATAAAAATCGACATTACCTTTCACTATACGCCTGTTAAGAATAATTGTAATTATACCCTAAAGATTCCTACTTCTGCCATGCCCTTGATGTGAAAAATGTGCTCTAAATGTACTATGGCACAAGTCATTAGTAATGAAACTTGGTGATAGATTTTTACAAATGGCAACAGTCCACCGTGATTTATCCTTTTGATAGGTGTTTGAATGATTTCAGATATAAGTCGTCTTAATGACTTTGATGGAAAAAGGTAGTGATGTCCCAAAGTAACCTTTTAAGAGAAAAAAAAATTCCCAAAGTTATTTGTGTTTTAATATAATGGCCAAATTCGTGTCTTTTTGCCACATCACCAAAATCGTAGTTGGTGACTACGGTTTTAAACCTGTTAAAATAGTTAAAGCCGTAATTGGTAACTATGGTTTTAAGCTTAAAGTTAAAACATTGGTTGGTGAATACAGTTTTAATTTTTTTTTTTTTAATTAATTAAAACTATAGGCACTAATCACGGTTTTAACTTTAAGCTTATAACCGTAGTTACCAATTATGGTTTTAAAAAAGTTGCACCACTCACAAATCACAAACTACGGTTTTGGTGATTATTAAAGCATGTATTAGACTTTGGAAATTTTTTGTTTTAAAAAGAACTAAGCTCAAAAACAGGGACTAGAAGTAAAAGAAAAAGTAATCATGAGGTAAAAGAAATGTTTTTGTTGATATGGCGGCCATAGCCAACCACGGGTCATGGTGGTAAAATGTTGATCAATGACTGTAGATTATATAATTAGTCTTCACTGTTTTGTTTGGAATATGGGTCGCTAGCAAGTGTTTAGAAGCTCGTGGGAAGTATTTTATTCCTAAGCTAACAGTCCTTAAATTCAAATATATATTTTTTGCAGGCGTGATGGTAAAGCTGTTTGCTATCAAGGCGTTATTTAAGTTGGTGGTTAGCCAAAGAATAAGTTGGTGGATCACTGGGAATATTTGATGTTTTAAACAGAATTTTGAGTTGAATTGGCCTTTTTTTTTTTTTTTTTTTTTTATTAATTAGTTTTTATTTATAGACTACAATCTTAAACTACGTTCCGGGTACTGGTTAAAACATAATGTGGAAAAGAAAGTGGTCAAATGAAGAACAAGACCAAGCCATGAGAAATCTAGAGCCAAATCTCATACTAGGAATATTCTCATGAAACCGATAAAGAGGGGTGGTATTAAAAAAAAAAAGAAGAAATCTGGGTCCCATGAAACAGAAAACTATGGTCCTTTCCTTTTTGGGAACGGAGAGGAAGGTGAGACATGAGGGAAAAATGACCATCAGCCTATATATTATTGTAACATGCAGGGCGAATCCTAAAAGAACTTCACCAATCCAAAGCACACAGATAAGAAGATGAATCTCATATTGAAAGTAAATCAAGTTTCAGAAACATGTTAAGTCTCCAAATTCTATAACTTGAATAGAAGATACTCATAATATTTTCCCTTCCATTTTTTTTTTCTTTTGACAACTAAACACTTGTAGTAAATTACCCTCATTAGGACTCAAACAAACCCAGGACCTTTGCTCTCCTTATGTCCTATCTATTTAAATATTGAATGCTCAACCATATGAGCTAAGCATAAGCATGATAGGTTTCTCCATCCCTGATTAGGCTAGGCATTCACAGTGGATAATAGATATTCTATAACCATTTCATTATTGAAGCTCAAGGGAAGAAAATTTCGTTACCCAATATGGGATAGGATATTCACAATACATAAACAAAAGTGAAGATGGTACAATTGTATCGATCATCCCCTGTACTTTTCCATCATGGGAGATCACGTTTTCTTCCAACATATCAATCTCTATACAATGTGACAGAAATCATATTTAGCCTTGAAGTTATTTCTGCTTTTGTATCAGAAGGTAATGCCATTAATTGATGTTGGAGGAGAAAAATCCAAGAAAAATGAAATCCTGCTAAAACTAAAATTCAGTGTCATTTTGAATATTCATGCTGATTACTATAAAAGACGCTTTCTTCATCTTTATGGAACTTGTGAGGTTCTAGTTACTCGTAGTTTGAGACAAAGATAACACAGTTGAGATTGTATGTTCTGTCCCTCAAAATAATGTATAAATATCCTAGCTGATGAAGAAATGAAGAGGGTATAGTTACATGAAAAGTAGGCAAAAATATGATTGAATAACTTGTTGAGAGGAAACTCAAAGCCGATTTCTTCTAACGCCTGCAATACCTATCAAAAAAGAAAAAAAAAAAAACCTTAAACACCTACAATCATTAGTTGAATTTAAGAAATGTATTAGTTTAGGGATAAAATTGTTATCACAATTTTCAGGTTAACTTAAAAAATACTGTGTCTTAGGATAAGCTATATAATAGAAATCAATAATGGTAAGGTTTTGTGATTTACAACAAAATAACACACATGTCAAACCACTAAATGAAGGGATAATTGGGACATGCATCACAATGTTTTAATGTTTTTATAGGTAAATAGTTTAAATATGCATTATATAATCAAGAAAAAAAAAAGGCATAAGTTGCATGCGACACTTACTGGATTCATCAATCAAACGTATGCCACTTGCTTGTAGGGCATAGAATATCATCCCAAGGAAGCCTGGCCATAAGCTATGCATCTCTACATCCAAAACTTCAGCTAATCCCTATATTACATAAACACACATATCTTAGATTTATAAACATAACGATGTATAAATAAAATATAAATAATCTAAACTTACCAACTTATCCTGAGCTATGAGATTTCTTAAAAAGACCAAATGTGACCAAGCAGTGTCATAATATCCAGAATTCTTCCAATTCAAAACCCTAATCAATTCCTGGTAATAGAATTGTCCAAATTTATTCTGTATCGTATTTGTCCATGAAGGATGACTACATTGATAACTTTGAGCCAAATGTTGCAACCAGGACATTGCTATTGATATCTGAGTTTTTGAGGCATATTGAACTATAGACAGGTAGGCAATCAATCGAAAAGATGTGCGGCATGAAGGGGACAAAAGTATGGGATGGCTATGCATAGTATCAAAAAGTTTCCTGTATAACAAATGAAATCCAATAATTAATAATTAGAATACAACAAAATAATAATAAATAGAAATTAATATATTAATAATCTTACCCATCATCTCCTTTTCCGTCCAATAAAATCCAAATAAGTAAAAGAAAATCTCTTTGATGATTGATTTCAAGGACCCCCGCACCAACTATTCAGAATATTTATTAGCATCGATCCAATGCCTTTTCAGATGTCCCCTAACATTCCATTGTCATCCCCTAATCCTGTAAGTTTTGCTCGACCATTTACTACTACTACATTATGAATATCAAAGTTAGGCAGCTTCATTTGTGATAGCACGTAAAGAATGGTTGTAAACATGTCATTGCATAAAAAATATTAGGGTGACGGTGCGCGCGCGACGGCGGGCAGCAACGCGGCGCGCGTGCAATGGCACGCGACGACGCGCAGCAGCGAGACACGCGCGACAGCGAGCCATGACCTGCAGCAGTGTGCGCGCGCGACGGCACACGACGGCGGGCAGCAGTGCGGTGCATGCGCAACGGCAGGCAGCAACGCGACACACGCGTGACGGCATGGGACGCTCAGCAGCAGTGCGGCGGGCCATTACTCGCAGCAGCACGGCGCGCGTTCGACGGCACGGGATGGCGAGCAACAGCCGCGGCTTCACGCCGACACCAGCAGCCGCCGCACTCGACGCCGCGATCAGCAGCGCCGGGCGCGTCACGATTTCCGCAGCAGCGCCGTTCGCATGACGGCCGGCCATAACGCACGCGTCGGCGGGTAGCAGCGCGGAGGGCGCATGCGACGGCAAACGACGGCATTCAGCAACAGTGCGACGGCATTCAGCAGTGCGACGGCTGCTGCGCCCAACATACGCATTTTTAAAGTATCCTCTCATTTCCTGTGGCTACCCATTGTCGGCATGCCGTCGGTGCCAATGGATTCCGATGGTTATTTTGTTGGGACCCACATCTTCATTTTCAATTAAAGTAAAAATTCAAAGAAAATGAAAAACGGAGAAAGAGGCGACGGTGACCTTCTGGAGAATGAGAAGTCCGCGGCAGTGGGATTCAAACAGGGACCTTTGGTTGCATGAACGGGGAGGAGACAGTGTATTATATGGGATATTATCCAAACAACGTTTATTACCAAGCTAAAAAAAAGTTTTTTAGGGAAACATCTTTCTTCTCTACTTGGAAAAACTCATAATTAAAGTAAAAAATATCATTTGAATTCGATAGAAAATTGGGAAAAAAAAAGGCTTTAAGGAAACATCTTTCTTCTATAATTGGACTTGGAAAAACTCATAATTAAAGTAAAAAAATACCATTTGAATTCCTTGATTGATTGATAGAAAATTGGGACTTATTATCACGCCCTAGGGTTATGATAAATCTTATTTTCTTGGATTCTATTCAATTACCAAATACTTGTTCAGACTAAATGTTCAGCTTCGAAAAACATCGCAGATTCATATCCAAAATTCAGTAACAAAAATTTTCTAACTCTCAACATTTAAAATTAAAAGTTAAATAATTAAACAAAGATTTGACTCCATATTAAGGGCCAAATATAAATTTTGTAAATAATCTTAATTACTGCTTTCTAGTCACTTAAAAAGATTAAATAATGATTTCAGGCTCAACTGGCAACTGAGTCATCTAGTAAACTGAACAATCTGATAAAACCAGAGGGCTATAGGTCAAAACGGGCTCATTTAGTTCAGTTCGGTTTTATTCCGGCCATAAATTTTATAGCTCAACCCTCTAAAAAATATGACCAACCCATATTACTAGCAATCTCTATTTGAAAATTTAAACCTTAAAATGTTTCTATTCCTCATAAATAAAATCCCCTTGCCAGGTCCTAAATAGTGAAATAGAATTCTACCTTCTTGATTGCATTTCTCATATATCAATTAGAGCTGTGGATTTCAACTTCCCTTTCCCCATATTTTCTCAGCAATCAGAAGGAGCCTAAAACATACCAAAACAAGCTAACAGTAATGAACGCCCTTTGATCCCTAAAAGGAAATGGAAAACTCCCTAACATATTATAATTTAATTTCATTCATTTCCCCCATTTTTCACAAATCGCATACAGCATGATCCAAATGAAAATCTTCAATTTTTTTTTAATCAACATTTTGGGGTTATCCATCAATGGTTTACCGTTCAATGTTTAAATAGGCAAGAACATATAGAGGGGAGGAGTCTGGGTTTGAGTCCCAGTATTAACAACTTACTACAATATAATTAAAAGTGTTTAGTTATCAAAAAAAACCATTTTGGGTGTTTTAGAAACACTTAATCTTTTATAATAAATGTGCCTAGACTATCAAATCGATACTAAGGGGGTGTATTGGATTATGACTTTTAATGACATTTATGGACATTTTTTTTAGATGATGACTTTTATAGAGTTTGATAGATTTTTAAAGACTTTTATAGATTTTTGTAGAGTTTGTAAATGTATAAATGACTTTCATATACTTTTATAGTTTTATTCATATACTTATATGAACTATTCAAACAAAAAAACAATACATATGTGATTCTAGGGACAATTAAGAACTATAATTCGAATAAAAAAATCATTTTTTATTTCACTAATTGTAAAAGGCGTACATGAGCAAATTTTAAAAATCAAATTAATCACCATTACAATACAAATAGATTCGAAAGAACCCTTACCTTAAAAAGTTATATTATATATAAATAACTTCGTTTGATAATGAATAAATCTCAAGTTATACAAATAGATATATACTGATAAGGTATCAATAAGAAGAAAAAAAAAACCTAATAATGAATCAAGAAGAATAAATTTTGTCGGATAGAATAAGATGAGATGATCAAAAAGTGGATATAATTGTGTCTTCCTCCTCAATTGTTCTTCGTTTATGGATGGTGAATGAAAATTGTGGAGAACCATATATTTATATACATTTGGGCGTGAGTGTGTCATTATAATTTTGATTTTGAATGAGACAAAAAGGTGTATTTAAATAAAATTCCAATTCTGAAAAAAGTATATCAGATTTTTAGTTCTTAAATCGTGTGTGATTTTAGGAACAATCATATATTTTTTAACTTTTTCGTTCTTAAAATATGAAGAACTACAAAATTATCTAATTTTAGGAATCGTATGGGTGTTTAGGAATAATTAATTTTTTTATTAGGATCTAAAACTTTAGATTAAAATTAGACACTTTTAGGATCTAACTCTAGGTTAAAGCCTTAATTTACAAAATCTTATTTGTTTTACTTTCTTAAAGAAAAGTCATTTCAAATATTATGGAAAAGCTAGGAGAATTTTAAAGGAGTAGTTATATTTATGCTAGAAAAGTAATTAAAAGTTTAATGTCTATGAAAGTCAATGACTTTTTCAATACCGATATACTTTTAGAAAGTCTATAAAAGTTGTAATTGAATACACCTTGACTTTTATAGACTTTTTTAAAGTCTTAACAAATCTTAGACCCTGTTTGGTTTAGCTGATAGCTGATAGCTGGTAGTTGGTAGTTAATTATTAATTATTGTTTGGTAAAGTAGTTGATTAGAAGTAGTCGATTGAAGGTTAATTTACCAATATAGACATTATAGAGATATAAGAATAATGCACATATATAAAAAAAGAGGCACGAAATAAATTATCAGAATATAAACTTATAAAAATTATAACCATAAACAAAAGGAAAAAAAATTATTCCAAAATATACATTTGAAGAATAATTGAATTCTAAGGTAAATATAATAATATTATATATATATATATATATATATATATATATAATGTTATTTTGAATTATTGTTCTTTTATTTATTTAAAAATACTTTGAGATAAAAAAAAGGAATAAAAAATTTTTTAAAAAAAAGTTTTACTTAAAAAAATTATTAAGTTACATGTTTTTTTATAAATCTTTAATATTATTCCTTTTTTAAAATAGATAATCTTTAATTTTAAAAATATGGATAGTCTTTAGGTTCATAACAAAAATAAATTAGAGCAAAATAAACAAATAAAATTTAAATTTCATAAACGAATTTTTTACTTCAAATATTCTATATTTATATAGTTATTTTTATGTAAAGACTAATATTTTAAAATATTTTATTTTGATATTCTTCTTATTTTGTTTATTGATTGAATTTATAATTTGAGAAGAAATAGGAATTAAAAGTTGGTAAAAGAATATTTTTACTTAAAAAAAATTATTATTCCTTTTTAATAGATAATTTTGTTTTATCTTCTTCTACCATATCTTTGAATTATTTATTATTGCTTCATATGCATGCAAAACCATAGAATGTCATTCCATCGGATAAAAATAGGAGCAGATCATAAGGAGAATTAACTAAAATAAAACATTAAAACATAGAATGTCATTTCATCGGATAAAAATAGGAGCAGATCATAAGGAGAATTAACTAAAATAAAACGTTATTTCATAGTATTTTTGAAATTAAATTTTATTCAAAACATATCACAGAAGAAGAAGGGCAATATATATATTTTAACATCAAAGTAATATATTTTAAAAAACAATAGTAGTGAAATTATCCAGCCTGCAAGAGACAGAATTTAGCCAACATGAAATGGGCCAAAATCCAACTCCCTACCCCAATAAACCCTTGTATGTAATTTGAACGTTCAGCATCATCAACCTCTCCATAGTCCATTCCCCTGGTTTGTACCCTTCCATTCCCATAACACCCAAAACCCCCAGATCGCTTGCTTGGTTAGTGAAGAATGGAAGGCGAAGGCGAAGGCGAGGGATATCTCTACTTGTGTTTGTGTGACCACATCGTAGGATCGACACGGTTAAGATTCGAGCGGAGGATCCCAAACAAATCCTCCCGACCGACCGCATTACCGTGGATAACGACGCTTACGGAGGAAAAGTTGCCGTTTGGGATGGGTTTCTGTGTAGATGGATCAAAATTGTATATGGCTGGAGGGGAATGGCCTCCGAAACGTGGTTGTCGTCGTCATGGCTTGTTGGAATTGGACAATTCCAAAGGATACAAAGGGATTTCATCGAAGCATGGCGTGGCCGATCTCGACTCGATCCCGCTGAAGATTATTTCAAGCTTCATGAGTTTGAAGCGCCTAAGACTTCTGCCGTGATGATGAAGATTAATCAGAAGATATATGCCCTCTCCACCAACTTTACTTATTTTTCAGGTTTTAAAATGTATCCAATCCCTTTCGAGGTGTATGACCCTGATACTCATTCCTCAAAATCAATTACGCAGCGGCTCCAGACTCCTCCCTTCTATGAACGTTATGAAAGAGGGAAAGGAGTAAGAGGCCACGCCTGGAAATACTCTTTGTGTTCACGTATGATTTTGATTGTCACTTACTTATGTCAATTCAGATACGCGACCTTCCCACCAAAATTCCCTTTTGTCATCTAGTACTACGAATGGTTTGGGAAGAAATCTTTGTCATGGCAAGTTTGTGTTGGGATGTGAGGATGTTCTCATCTCCATTTTACGTACAAGAATGGAGGCATCTTCTTCCTCCTCCACCGGCCCACCTGCAGAATGCCCTGCCTTCTGCGATGTTCAACAATGAGGTGGATGATGATCTTTCCAAAATAGATGAATTTTCTTATGAGATTGATGGTGGTTAGTCCTCAACTTGACAAGGGGAGGATGTGCGCCATATTCTTGTGGAGGCAACCCCGAGCACAACTTTCCGGGGTTTACATACATTTTCAAGTTTCTAAACTTCCAGAACAACCTCGTACCAAGAGGATAAAGCGTCTACAAATGGATTTTAGGCCAATACTTAAGGATTTCCTATCTGTGACTTGTCTGCACAAGGGATTTTATTACTTGAATAAACCTGGCTTTGATTTTCCTCTCATAACCGGTGCCTTCTATCTGTAAGTGCCTCTTTTGCATGCTTTCCTATGCTTACATTTTGAAATGTGAAATTCATAGCCATGTTCTTGATTCAGTTTGATTTGTTAAGCATGTGTCATGATCAATCCAATTTTGCAACTGGAGTTATGCCTAAGTCAGACATTGAAAATGATATTTTTTAAGCATGTGTTGCCTGAGGCCTGATCGAAGACGATACCCTGGTTGATCCAGATAGCCCACTAGCCAAAGCAATGACAGTATCATTGGTACTAGTATCTCCATCTACCTGTAAAAATCCACACCTAAACTGCTTAGCCCAACCTGAATACGAGTCCAAATTATGTGGATTACGAACTACATCAAATAGACTTTGCCAATGGCCCGTCCCATTTCAGTTTCCAGATTCAAACTTAACAGATATTTCAATTAGATTATTTTCTGTGGTAAAGTAGCAAGTATTTTGATTTAATGGTGAACTTGACCAGGTTGCCTGTCACTAGTCTGAGCAGCAAGTCCAGTCAAATTTGATAAAACATATACAAGAATGTAACGTACAGTAATTTGGTTGAAACTCCGGTTTACAGCAGTCTGCACCATTTTTCTCCAAACATCACTTGCAACCAAGGCATCTGTTGTTACAACCTGGAACAAAGTAGTCATATTAAGAAAGTGGAATCAAAATATTCACTTTGCAGAACAGGACAGTTAGAAAGCAGAGACGCACCCCAAGCATGGTAGCCATATTTGGGTGGATCATCCTGCACTCTCGCGATTCTAACTCTATCATTTGTCCCTCTAACCTGCATTTTTCCAAAATCAGACAGAATAGCAAATACTTCTTTCGTAAAAATGAAAAGGAAGTCTAAGCAGGCACATCAATTGATAATTTCACAGGAAAAGATCAGTGGCCCTCCAATTGCAATTAAATTTCTTGATATTGATTCTGCAAAGATGAATTTTAGCCGAAATGGCTAGGATGATGAAATGATGTATACCTTACAAGGTTTTTGTGATGTTAACAGTATCACTTCTTACTCCATAGCTCTTGAGGTTTGAGACATATATATGAATCCTTTATCCTTATTTATCTCGTTGTCGCGAATCGATATTCTTAGCTGAGTTCCCTCAAGAGAAGACTAATGATTGGTGCCTCTTTTGGGAGTTGGGTTGTATAAATTTTTTTGTTAGTTTCTCAATACTAAACCGAATATTTTAAGTTGGATTGCTCATGTCGTTTGAAGTTTGCTGATTGAAATGAACTCGAGATGAGAGCGAAGTTGATTCCAGGTAGTAGGGGTGAAGAGTATCGTAGAAGTTCACCTTGAGTTAGGTGCAAAGTAAGAGGACTTTCTTCTACTTACATGGTTCTTTCCCTAGGTACTACTTTTAGATTAGTGATAGTCCGAGATGGAGTGGAAGAGAGGCTTTTCATGTATTTAAAAGGAGGTAGACTCATGTGAATTAAGAGCACATTATCTAGTCTTCCCATATCATTGGTCTTTGTTTGCTGCTCTCTGAGGAAGTCAAATCTGCTAGAATATGGAGAAATATATGGTGGGACATCTTATAGTATATCTTTCTTTGTGTGGGTAATGGAAGGAAGTTGAAGTTTTGTGAGCACTAATGGTGTGAAGTTGAACCTTTTAGAGTGACTATGCCCTCTTTCATTCTATAGCCATGCTGCAGAGGCTTGCATAACAGATTTATGAGGTTAGATAGGTGAGAAGGGTTATGGGAACCTTTATTCTTCTAAACTTTTGAATGACTAAGAGTTAGACATTGTGGATGAATTTATATTTTCAAGGTTAGGAGTGATGGTAGATACTGAGGGGAAGGACAAGGCAACATGGTGGAGGGTGGAAACAATGTTCTAATGAATTTTATAAGTTAAGTCATTTAGGACCAAAGAATCGCTTGCTTGTCCAATGAGTGTAATTTGGAATTGTGAGAAGTATATGAAGTAGATTTTTCACTTGGGAGGTTAGTTAGGGGGAAGCATTTGACCATAGATTAGTTTTGAGGGGAGGGGTACCTTGGTTAATAGGATACGGCCAAAAGCTCATGATGATTCATTAATCACATCCCACTTCATCAGGCTTAAACAATGATCCTCTGGAGCCGTTTGCTTTTTACTCTATATGGTCTTCATCGAGTCTATATTTTGATGGTAAAAAGAGTTAGTTTGGGTGGCATGGATCCTTTGTGGGTGAAAGAGGCAAGATGGTCTCAAGAGTGGCTCCATTGTGCATCTTTTGGACTATATGGAAAGAAAGGAATTGAAGGTCTTTTGACAATGAGGAGCAACAATCTAATCAACACTTGAAAGGTTAGTTTTCTTAGATATTTATTTTGTGGGTGGAAGATTTAATGAGCTATAGGTTCTATGCCTTTAAATAATTTTGTTGATTGGTTGGGTTTGTTGTTAAGAGAGAAGTTACTTTGTCTTTTCTTGGTTGTGCTCTTTTCATGCTCATTTTATACATCATGTGTATTATGTCATGTCTTAACTCTAAGATTTGTTTATAAAGTCATATTATTTGCCTATCATAAAATACCTATGTTTGAAGGGCAATGACGACTCAAAACACTTCTTGTCTTCCCAATTGCAAGCAAAAGAATCTATTGATGATAAAAACAAAACATGAAAGAATGAGTTCTCCTACAAGAACGAAAATGTACTAGTATCTAATTTAATTGAATAAAAAAACAGCTAAACCACATAACTCAAGGGTAAAGCAAAAATCAGTATAAATAACTAAAATTGAGCACCAAAATGAAGTACAAAGCTTAGGGAAACTCCCCAAGGAAGAATCTTGAATAGTTAGCCTATTGATAGCTTAGTTGTCAAGGAAAGGGATCCATCTAGGTGGCTAGCACAACTTTGTAGATGAAATCAATTGCTTGCTACTGGGTGTAGCATTCATAAGGATCTTGCTTTTTCTGAGAAACCCCAGAGAGAACCATGGTTGAATCATCTTGCACTAAATTGTTGGAACCCAAAGAAACAAACGCTAGACTTCCAAGAATTGAAGCAACATTGCTTCATTAACTAACCACAACCCAATGCTTTTATGAAAGCCCCGGTTTACCTCTCCCAGGATCTTAAGAAACTCCAACAATACCTGCTTGTCCAGATTTTCTAAGAACAACCATTAAAATTAAACGATAGACTTGTAAAAAAAAGGTTTTATGCTCTGCTATGACCCTAAATCTCCTACCATTACTCCAATCGAACTCTAAATTAACATGATCAGACAAAACCATGGCACCTTAAAACTTAAATGAAACACAAAGAGAACTAGAAAGTAAACTCTATAAAGTAGAATGATTTTGTTGGGATCTGCTTATCAAAAAATTAAAGAATAAATAATAAGAGAATGACATTTCTTCGCGATCACCCAAAGAAGAATAATTGTACTGCACCCCAGAGATTCCCGTCGCGACTTCCAGAGCAATCCTCAAAATGCACTATGTGAACAAATCTTCGCAATGAATCTGGAGATTGGTATTAAATAAATAGTAGTAGGGTAAATATGTAAAGGTATAATAATGAAAAATTCCTAGTAGATTCCTTGGATGATCTATCCTTTCGAAAGGGATTTGAATGATATCAGGCAAAAGTGTCATGATTTTTATAAGAAAATGACAAAGTTGTTTAGAACTTGTGTGAACTATTTTATTTCTAAACTAACATTTACAATTCCAAATATTTTATGCAGGCGTGATGGTAAAGCTGCTGCTCAAAGCTTATCTAGAGTTTCTTCCTCAAGGTTTAACCGATCGCATGGTGAGATGAGTAAATAATTTAGTGATTGATGATCATTCACAAAGGATGCTATTTGCAACTTTCTTTTACTAATACTGAACATGGGAAATTTCTTTGTTATTTAAATGGCTCTATGGATTTGATCTCCTTTTTCAATGTCGATAATTGACGATTAGGATGAAATAGACTTTTATTGCCTCATAGCATCTATTGAGTTTATGATAGATATGGAAATTTATAAAAGATTTCTTTATGATGTCAAGTATTTGGTTATAACTTGTAGATTTATTTCATTTTTGTTGTTGAAAAGGCTCACCCGAGGGTGCATTTACACTTGAAAAACTAGAAATGCTTGAAAATGCTAAAACTTTAAGTAGTCCTCTCATGGTTTGATCTAGTGGGAGGAGCTTAATGGTGATGGGGGGAAAGTAGGTTTTGGCATGTTAATATCAAAATATTATGAAATTGATAATGTTGGATGTAGCCTTATTTATTTATTGTGTTTAGGATTTGATCAATATTTATAGTAATACGGGAAATTAAGCATTATTCATTAGTATACTTTCAACAGGGAAGACACGATGTATGTTTGTTTCATAGTAGAAACACAATTATATTCTTCTTTTGAAGTTTGATTCTTTTCATGCTTGCTGGATACTTATATGATATTTTGTAGGAACTATAAATAAATGTAAAGGAAATAAAACAAAACATTCAGTGGGAGACCAAAAATGAGCTAAATGGGTAAACAAAAACGGACTTGTTTCAAAACATTTAGCAACTTCGAACAACATGTATGAGCTAAATAAGAATTATAATTTACAAGGGCAGTAATATTGCTGCAATTCAGGGACATCAGAACAATCTGAGTTGAGAGCATTCCATCTGATGAAACTAAATGTCATCTATTAATTTCAAATCTAGCTCGCTGAGTCAGAGCCTCCCCTCCCTTCCTTCCTTCCATCTCACTAAAATGTCTCTATTAAGAAGGAAAACTCAAAATATTAATTAAGGTGAACCAGTTTCCATTGTAAAATTACAAATTTGCATTTTTGTTGTATTCCATTTGACGTTACTTAATTTTTCATAGCATATTAGTTGTTTTAGCTGGCTATTATATTTGAAGCTTCAAGAGAAATTGAGTGGCCAGATATGCATTTCTCCTTGCAAATTATGAGGTCAAATTTGAACTCTAATTTAGGCATTGCTTGGTTGAGCTGATTCAGTTGATCGTTGATTCCACCAATTATCTTTTATAAGGTTGAGGCGTTTGAAATGACTCATAATCAGTTACTGACTATTGTGGATAAATAGCTCAGGATGGTCAACTATAAAGTTACAAATTGTTTCATTTTCTTATCTGTTCTTGTTAAAATAACAAATTTCCCCCTTTTTTTTTTTTTTTTTTTATCATTCTCTCCTTATTTATGTAATTTTAGGATTCTTATAAATTTTATAATTTATAAATTACATGATGGAAGTTCCATTTGACGAGGAGTTAGTGGAGGAAGTAGAAAGGGCAAAAAATGAGCTGATAGAGGTTCTGAAGTCCGGCCCAGCTTGGAGATCATATCTGTGTGAAGAATAAAACGTTTCCCCTCCACCTCAGAATTTGGCTGAAAAACATTGCGAAGGTGAACGAGGAGATTGGTAAGGAAATCGAAAGAGCTATAAATGTAACTGGTCTACACAAGAAAATTGTGGAGTTAAGAGCAGAGATAGCAAAAGGGTCCAGTGTAGAAACGGTAGAGAAATTGAAAGCAGAGATCCAGGAGCAAATCTTTGCTGTTATGGATGTGGCTCACCTTAAAAAGAAGAGTTTGAGAATCTAAATGTTGTTGACTTGGAATCACCTGAAGGCTGATAATGGCGAGCTCTGAGATTAAAGCTTGCTTACCAGGCACACAGAGTATCAGGTGAAAACCATATACGATGCCGCCTTTGAACAACTTCATGCTGCTCTTTGTGATGGGTTTTTTTAATTTTCAGCACATGCAGTTTTGGTAGTTTATGTTGTTTTTTTCTCATGATATGGGGTAAATGAAATGAGCTTTTTTACTTTGGTATGGTGAGAGTGTTGTAATAATGGAGATCCAATGCATTGAACTTGTTGATTGAATCTAATAAGGACTGGTTAGCTTACTGGCCAATGAGATATATAATCATCTGATGCTGAAGCACTAAATAACCTCACTACGCATTCATTCTTTTTTTACCGATTTGAAATAAGATCACTAAAAACGAGAAAAGAAATAGAGAATTTACATAGGGTAAAGGGGTGGCAGTTGCAGTTTTTACATGAATGATCATGAATTTGGGTTGGTAAAAATTAAGAAGCAGAAAGCACAAAATAGATAGCAATATAAAAAACAAGAAAATTTGGAGTTTGTATCACCAATTATATGCGAGACTCATGCCCGCCTGGTCGAGGAAAAGAGGGGCATATGATATGTGAGCAAAATTATTTTAAATAAAATCAAAAGTATTTATTGAGTCTAAATACAATTAATCAACAATCAATAATGGCAATAAACACATACCAAATAAAAACTGTGGTACAAAAAGTATATCATTTGTCATTTGTCTATAGAAAAATATACATCATTACGTCATTTGTCTTAGAATGAGATGACCTTTTCTTTTTTTTCCTCTAAGCGTGCTATACAAAAACCTATTAAAGACTTTATTTGCTTATATAGAGTATAAAGGAAACTATTTGGTTTTGGACCAATGAGGAGCTTATTATGAGCCAATAGTCATGAATATTAAATTATCTCATAAAATGGTTCATAATTAATATAAGCAGGTTATACAATTAAAATTATAACATGATTATGATTACTTTATAATTAATAATACAAGCTTAGATTATCAAATATGCAAGCTTAGGACTAATTATTTTTGTTGATAATGTGGATTATTATGTCACACTCTCTTGATTATGTGTTTCTATAAATTATATTACTTACTGAATTAGTAATAAATTTATCTCATTAAAAAAACAACTTATTTTTAAAGAACACTGTTTCAAAGAAAACAGATTTTAAAAAAAAAAAAAAAAAACGAAAGTTATGGCTTGCCAACAGGCAATTAAAAAACGACAAATGGTGGTCATATATTTTTAAATTTTTTAATAAAAATAAAACAGAAGAAGTAAAGTCCACCACACCATATTTAATAGTTTGGTAAATAAGTGGAAATAATGAAAAAAAACAAAGGGCCACCTGGGCAACGGCAATAAGTGAAGGACATTTGGGTGAATAAATGGCAAGCATGCAAAACTAAAATACTGTGTTATTACGATGGATTGAGTTTGAGGTTGAGGCCCATGTAATATTATGTTCATCACCTGTAGCTTTCACATCCCAAACTGAAACCCGATGTTGAACTTATCACGGGGAAAACCTACGAAAACGCATAGAATGTAAGAGAGTAAAGCGCAGACGTCCAACATCATCATCACTATGAATTCTTCATCGTCGTCATCCATACCAAACTTCTCCATGGACTCCGCATCATAACATGCCTTCAACTCCTCCAACTTTGCTGCTAATTGTGTTGTAAATGTCATCCAAGATCGACTGCTCAACGCCTGTTCTTTACGGCCAGCGGTCAGGTTGCCGCCAATTCTCCCTCCTTGAGGTGGGGTTTGCCATGGTGGTAGGACCCAAGAAATCACTTTGGGCTCAAAGCGGTCTTCTGCATCCTTCACGATCTGATATAACCTCTCTGGTAAGACACCCGGACACACAAACTTTACATGAGGTATTAGAGAATTCTTCCTCTTCCTTCTCTAGTTCACTAATTTTTAGTTTACATCTGTCCAAGGTTTTAGTTTCCTCAAATACGCTGCCGCCACCACCACCGCCTCCTCCACCTCCGCCTCCGCCTCCACCCGCAGCTTTTTAGCCCTGGCAAGATTCCACAGATCCTTCTCTGAAAGCCTCACCTCGTCCCGAGCCATTGTAAGTATGAAGGATATGTCCTAACCTCTTCAAAGATTGTTTGAGCAAATTTATCCACCTTCAGTGATTGAAATTAAACGGTTTTATATACACAGATATCATTTTCCTCTCAAATAACTGTTCAATTTTTTTCAATAATATTAATCTATTCTTCTGATTCTTTCTTTCCTTTGAAACCATGAACATCACTCAGAGCGAGCAGGGCAGGAATTTTCTTTCCCTACATGGTACGTATATTTGCGCCTTTTTAATATTCTTATTCAGCTTCTTCCTTTCTAAACTTCGTTTAAAGGCAGGGCATCCTTTTCTTTCCACTATATATATATATATATATATATATATATAATGGTGCCTGTTTTCCCACTTATTCCTTCTTGAAGGAGCTGGTTAAAAATATTTTTGAAAAATATAGAAACAGAACAATGTAAATTAATTTTTATTTAAATCTATTTAAAAATATTTTTAATTATACGTACTTGTGCTTTTGTTTAATAGGGTTAAGAGAAATTTGTTATTTATGATATATGATGGAATTGTTTCACAATAATTTCTACTTCATATTATATAATATATTTAATTAATGATATACTTTAACTAACTCAAAATGATAATTTAAAATTTTGATAATATTATTTAACATTATCGAGTAGACAGAGAAACTAACTTTTCATAATTTGTTTGTTTATTAGAAATGGGGACAAGGTATGGATTTTCTTGGGTCTATGGCGATTTACTATGTTCATGACTACTATATAAATAGAATCCATTTTCTTTTCTTCTCTTCTGTGAGCATTCCTTGTCTTTATTTCTTTACATATATATATATATCTTCCTTTTCTTAAAGTACGGAAGCGCTATTCAACAAAGGATTTACTGAGTCATCTCTTTATAAAAAAAACTTAAAGGTGTTTACTTCAAGTTATAAACAAATATTAATATTTTAGGAATAAAAAATTAAGCATTTTTATTTCTTAGTAATGAGTTGTGAATTTATAATCACATTTATCTAAGTTTGAATAATGTAAAATAGTTTTGCAATTAAAACATTAGAAGGTTATGGAAAAAGGAAAGATCTTTGTCCCATCTTTGTCAACAAAAGATAACAAAATCATATTGATAAGAATAAATGAAATAAATAGAAGAAAAAAAGGGTAAGGGTGGCCTGGAGAACCACCATGGCATTAGGAGATCCAAGACCAAAAGGTGGGAACAACTTTTCAAGTCTGCCACATCTTTCCAAATCATGAGTTTAAATTGAAGTAAATAATAATTAAGCATTAACTGGAACTAGAACTGGAAGAAAAAATCCTCTATTTTTAATATTTGTTTACTTAAATCCAAACATGACATAGCATCCCTTGGCATGGGTACGCTATCGTGAAAGCACAAGGTAAACTAAAAACATAAAGGAAGGTAAGAAATATTAAGCTGGGAATGGAAAAAAAAATGAATGCTAAATACCTAACATAGAAAACAAGGAAATTGAATTACGCCATCAGTTTAAGGATGGAAGACTACAAAGTAGAGATCAGGCTGTCTCATCCACAATTTCAGTCTGCTGTTATAGTGACTTTCAAGTGCTTCGAATTTTGACTCTCACATCTTTGTAAGCATTGAAATTGACTCAAAGTTGAAGGACACACGAAAATTCAATCACTTGTTCGCGAGAGTGCCCGAATTGTTGTAGTACCCCAGCGGACTCCAGCTGCTTAAACGTCATCAGCATGACCAGTAGAAATCCAGGCGAAGGTAAAGAATGAAGTCATGTGGGACTTCTGAGCTCATCTCGAAGCTTTGTCAGTTCAAAGAACAATGTTTTGGTTGAGTTGTCAATGGTAATGGGAAGAAGTCTGAGGCATGGGGTTATGCCATTTGAAGTGAAAGAAATGTCCCTTAAACAACGCGTCGGACTGAAAGCGATCAGTTCCAGTGGCCATCAGTTCCTTCACATTTCTAAATGATGCCATCAGTTCCTTCACATCTTTAACTGATCCCAGTAGATCCCGCTTCTTGACTGCTGTCGACTCCGACTCCATCAGAGCGTTGGTAGGCTCTTCATGGCCCAGAAACTTATCCGGTAGAGATCGAAGATGACGGCTGGGCTTTGATTCTTCTATTTCAATTTCGGGTTTCGACTTTGGTTGGAGGAACAAGAATATGCAACAACAATAATTCTTAAATTTTCACCAAAGAACAGAGCTCCTTCTCTGTACCAAAGATTAATTTTTTGAAAGAACTCATCAGGTCATGCCAATTCCTGAAAAATGACTAAAGAATAAAGTGGACATGATATTCATCATGTGAGATTGTGGAAGTAATTGATGAGGAATTGATGAGGACATGGTATTCATTATGATATTCAATAACAACGCATCCTTCTGTATACGGCAGGTCCTGATATTTGATACCGTGTTCTTACCGCATTGCCAGAAATAACCTAAGCAAACACATAAGATGTACCAGAAGGTAAAGCACAATGGAGTCTACCAGCAACATCATGCTCAATTCTTCATCTGTGTATTTCTCTGTCAGACTTCCGATTATAACATTCCCTTAGCGCCTCAATGTCATTATGAATTCTGTAGTAAATTTCGTCCTCCGACAGCTCATATTCTCGGAAGTAAATCGCTGCTAATTTATTTAAGCGAGTTCTCATCTTCTGAGATGGACTTTGTAGTTGGTAAGGATAAGGTGTTGGGCGGGCCACCACCACCACCACTGCCGCCGCTGCCACCTTCAAGTTGTTCAGCCTTAGCAAGATTCTTCAGATCTTCCTCTGAAAGTATCACCTGGATTCTAGCCAATTTGAGTTTGAATCACAGTGCCTACGATTAGAAATGTTAATTCCTTTTACAGCAAAAAAAAAAAAAAAATGGTTCATAAAATTTCTTATTTAGGCGACTACTACTACAACAACATATCATTAAAAACTTAATTCAATGTTTTTCTTTTTCTTGTTCAATCTTGTATTTTATTTTGTCTTTATAAAATTTTCAAAGAGCGTTGGCCGATTAGGATCGATGATTTCAATTATCCCATTATCGACTTCCGGTGGGTACGGGTCAATCGGCTATCTTTGTTGATGGATTTGTAATCTTTCCATCACAAATTGCAAGCAGATGGGCTTCCGAGCCTTATCATCAGAGGACCATCTTATCCAAATAAATGGCAATGAGAACATTCAATGATTTCCTCTAATACCTCATTTATATTTTTTTGTAGATATATATGTCAAATGTCTTTTATATCCTTCTCATTTATTTCTAATGTGATTCAATCATACTTATCTATGTAATTGGAATTAATATTACATTAATTTTATGTGTCAGCCATAAGTCTTTCTCTTTTAGCTTTGGAGCTTTTATATAATAGTGGTCTCCAATAAAATGTTGGTGAATTATATTACCATCACTGCCTGTAGCTAACACTAATGAAAAAAAGGTTTCTGTGGGCTTATGAGTTACTCATCGATGTAGCTAGGCGTTGAATGATTAGGGATTCAGTTTTGGTTGACGGAAGGCACACCCCTAATCGCGTCAAGTGAGGGGACACCACAAAGAACAGAGATTTCTTAACCTGATTTTCCGACATTAGTGGACCCATTTCAATCATAAAGTCATAATGACATCAACTTACAAGACAACCATCGTAGTGGTGTTAGAAGTGTCTATACATATATGCTAAGACCATCTACTTGTGTCACACCCCCAACCCCGCCCTAGGCGAGAATGAAGGGCGCCAAAACTAAGCGAAGACTCTTTACTTACTTTTCGGACTGTTGGTGGTTTCAAGTCTTATAACTAATCAAATATCATATACAAAAATAAAAATAAAACTACAGTAGTGGTGTTTAATCATACACTTTGATCTGAGGTCAGCGCACCATACCACCAGCGTACATTTGTTGCATAATCAGCGCGAAACCTACTGTGATGAACTCCTACTAGTTTGTTGGCCCAGCAGTATGCAGAAGATCGCGAACGTTGTTCTCTTTACCTACACGGATAAAAACTCATGCTAAGCTTAATGCTTAGTGGGAAACATATGACTTATACGTATACATATGCACTAATACTCATTTACAGTAAGCATATAACA
The DNA here is from genome assembly GCA_016808115.1 of Tetrastigma voinierianum. Classification (NCBI taxonomy): domain Eukaryota; kingdom Viridiplantae; phylum Streptophyta; class Magnoliopsida; order Vitales; family Vitaceae; genus Tetrastigma; species Tetrastigma voinierianum. The sequence continues at coordinate 49,946 of JAEQBH010005518.1, read as the reverse complement.
GTAACAGATATACAGTAGCAGATATCATAATTTTTCATGAATTCATATAACAAACTTATACACATATACTTATAGCGAACTTATACTTGTTCGAGATCTCGGCAAGGAGTTATAGAGCTTATGCTGTGCGGTACCCGTGGGTACTTCTGAGCTTATAATACTTGTACGGAGATTTTTGTGGGTACTACGAGACTTATGCTTGTACGAGAGGTACCGTAGATGCATTCGAGGCTTGAGCAGGTACATTACTTTACTCTTATTAGTTATTCAGACTCTTATCATATAACTGTTTGCCTACCTAGACCAATAATAGAAATAATTAGGACCATGACACAATAAGTACCCTGAAAGGTGAGTGCAGTCTTTGAGATACCGTAACCTGTACAACGAGAGTCTTAGAAACATTGACAAAGATTGTCGTCGCACTAATCGAGAGAGTATCAAAATACTAAATGTGCTTAATCAGGAGGTAATAAAGTCGCACTAATTAGGAAGTGTAGCTGAATGTTGCGGCACGGTCGGGATGGTGTTGTTGCACTAATGGAGAATGAAATGCTTATACGTGTGCCCTTACTATTAACAAAGATCTGGAGTGTCATTCAATATCCCGGTCTTAGGAAGTTATACAATTATATGTGTTTAGGAACTTACGATATAATAAGGGCATTAAGTTTGCCAACATCAGGCTTCGCCAAAGAAATGGTGAGAATCACGAGTCTAATTTTCGCTACCTTACAAACATGAAGGGACCCTTTCATACACTTATAGGGTCCTCATTAGTCCAATAGACAAGTCATCGGAATAACGGAATAGCAAAACATGACAAAAACGCATGTCTGTGAACAGTGCTACACCACGGCGTAGCACTGGTACGCTGTGGCGTATGCCTTCACCGTGGAGTACCTTTGCTACGCCTCGGCGTACCCGAGGCTTGTCCAAGCCTCCCCTGAGCCTCCTTGGGTTGTGTAAGGGATCCTAGCGGCGTGGGCTAAAAGTACTTAGATTTGCTGATTTAGCTATTTTCCAGAAATCAGCAAAAACCAAAAAGAAACTGTATACTCTCGAGGAAAAACATCTCCCAAATGTGTTCTAACTTGACCAAACAACATAAGATTAATTAGGGTTTCAAACCCCGAACTCAAATACTTTTAAGTTAGGTTAACTTCCTAACACCCAAATAGGTAGATACATCATAAACTAAAATCATACTTTCAAAGGGAGGATTCCATACTCATATTATACAAACTGAGGTTTATAACCCAGCTTTCAACAAATCTAGGGTTATGATGAATTCACAACTAGCACAGAAATGGAACAAACTAATATCATGCAAAGTCCAAAAATCCATACAAACCCATAGTAATCCATACCTTTCTTGGCTTCCTTTCTCTTCTTCTTCTTCTTCTTCTTCTCCCTCTCTCTACATTTTTTTGCTCTCCCCACAATCCCCAAAATGAGAGACCCTAATTGTTCTTGTCCCAATTTGGTCTAATTTCTCTTTATTTTACTGATTACATCAAACTTCCGCTTCTATTTACCACAACATGTCATTTCTAAAATATCTCATCTTCTTATCTTATGACTTTTATATCTATTTGACAAATTACAAATTTACCCACTTGCTTATTTCGGGTTTCTTAGTTTCGCTTTTTGAATTTAAATTACAAAAAATTCAAATTATACTTCTAAAACTCTGCAATTATGTTTAAAAGCGACTAGAGTGTATTCAGGGGTATTACAACATGTTATACAAGTTCCACTATTACAAGTATTGCATTTACATTTCAAAAATAAAAAATAAAAAACCTATATAAAAGGTGGACTCACATCTTGTGTTGGCTCAGCGAATGCGGGGATAATGCCGATGAGAACTCTTTGAGTACCTACACGGAAACACTTTCATGCTAAACATAGCTTATTGGGAAAACAAGCTATGATCACACTGTAATGATTTTCATTCTGATAAATGTAAAATAATTAAGCGCCTCATAATATTCATATCTCACGTGGGAATTACATAACATTATCTTGTAACATAAAGGTACCATTAGGTACACCACAGTGACCGGAGTATGATTTAGCATAGGTTGACTTGTACATATAAATGTTTCGTTATTTAGATACTTATCATATAAATGTTTACTGTATAGACCCGGTAATAATGAATGAGAGGGATGCGACACAATAGTACCCGAAAGAACCGGTATAGTCACCAGAGCAGTGTCGGCTTGATCGAGACGTTACGCAACACGAAATAGAAGTGCTGTAGCACTATGCAGGAGTGTCGTAGCACTATGCAGGAGTGCCATAGCACTAAACAGACGTGCCTGTCACATGAAACAAAAGTGTCGTAGCACTAGACCGGAGTGTCAAAGCACTAATTAGACATGCAAATTCATTCACTATCCGATCTTAAGCAAGCACATAATTTTATGTATTTGGGCATTTATTTTTGTCCTTATTAACATTCATGTTATACTCTTATTTATCCTATCACCTTAAGATTTGTTGACCGAAGGCCGAGGGGTGTAATCGAAGCAAGTCGAGTAAAGCAGGGACAATTTCCAACTAAAATTTCGACTCGGAAACAAGGGTTTCGATAAAGTGATCTTCTTACAAAATGGTCATTTATGTCTTAAGTTTCCAAGGCTCATAAATCAGGTTGTTTGGACCTTCAGAACCAGGAAGTATGGACTAAGCTTGTTTTCAAACTTCTCTGAAGCAGGTTCAAGGAACGAGAATATGAATTATTGTTCTTATATTTGAGAGAAAACTACCGGGAACTATAGGACATATTTGATATACTTTCTTCATAAAAGTTACTATCCCAAATGTCTAGTTTAGGGTGATTTTGATTCATATCATTTGAATCAATATAACTCAAAATGCCAGATTTAACACACAGATTTGTTCAAGGCGAGGTTTCGGGACGAAATGGATTTGAAACTACTTTTGGCAATTGGTAACAATGGGGACTAAATTTGGCTATAGCACCATCGAGTGAAAGTTATTCTCCCCATATGTCTAGTCTTAACAAAAATTGGATCACACTATTTGAATCAACAAAACTCAAGTTATGATTCAAAAAACAGCAGATTACTCAGTTCAGGAGGTATTTAAATAGTCGACTTCAAACTCAATTTTAGGGATCTTGGGACATGAATTCGTCTAAGTCTCTTTCTAGGAAAATGTAATAGGTCTTAAAATTTCCTTACTTAGAATCATTTAGTTTAGAGATTAGGTGAGGCGAAGTTATGTTTAAAAATAAGAACATAGGGTCTGAGGAAAATTTATTAAAAATCTCCCCAGCGCCAAAACCCTTACCTTTTTCATACAAATTGTTCCTCATTAGAAGTCCAAACAAACAACAACACAACCAACAAAAACAAGGGAGAGTTGGTATATTTTTCTATCTTATGCATTTGAGTTATCAGGTTACCAATTCAACTCCCATCAGTCGCAATTCAACTTATCAAAATTCTATCTTGCACACAATCTTCTTATGTCATTTGAGTCCCTTAATTTGAAATTTGCAATTATCCTTTAGACTTCTTTAAAAATCATGGTTATGTCATTTTCACATTTAGCATAAATTTGAAAAATACGAATTTAGCTTTTATTATACCTAAACATATCATAAAACACAATGGGGGTATAATTTGGAGTGATATAACTCTCTCTCTACTCCCCCCATAAAAATAATTTAGGTCCTCAGAAACCAAATATTACCTGACAATTAAGAGAGTTCTCGGTCTTGTGTCCTCATACATCAACTTCTTTTCAATACCTGGAAGTCGTTACACATAATACTTGCTTTTGTAATATAAGCCTCCATCTTTGTGATACCCCATTCGGCACACGGTCAAAAGTACAGGGTGTCATTTTTATAAACTTATAACCTTTAAGCTTGTTCATTCATATAATGTTAAACATTTAACTTGTACTATATTACATTGTGACGGATTACAAAACCATATACAAGCTCCATATATGGAAGTGTTCAACATTTACAATGGTTACATTGTTTGCAAAAAACCAAAACATATACAAAAATAGACCAAAAGGTCTTTAGTGGGCTAGTAGTGTGTTGGCCTTGGTTCTTGTGTGAGATTAATGCGGACTTCACGTTTACGCTTCTGTACCTACGGATGAAACACCGTATAAGCTTATAGTTTAGTGGGGAATTAATACATATGGATGACCTATAATAAGTCACACTTATACACATGCATACACATCCCAACATATCATACAATTTAAACATGCTTATACATATTTCATATTTACTTATCATACAATGTTTCATTTCTTATCATTTTACACTTTGCTTCATGTTCTTGTCACAATATACTTGTCATCGCATAGCGGTGCTATGCTTCTCTTATCATATCAAATCATTTCATATGTCATATTCAAGTCATTTGTTTTATGTTTCATGCATGCATAAACCTTAGAAGTGGATAAAGGAAACTATAAGGGCCCGAAGGAACTGTACTCATTGTACGAAACAGTGGTCTATAAGGGCCCGAAGGCACTGTTATCATTGTATGAGACAATGACTATCTATAAGGGCCCAAAGACGCTATAATATGACCCAAACCCGGGCCAACCGGACAAGATGTCGCACTATTTTTCCCAGTAAAGTATGCCCATTTATCCTCTAATACCAGTTCTAAGCAGAAAATCCTCTATGTAGAGGAGAGCCAAGACATATCCTTATATTCCCGAATAATTATTGTCATCCCAAGTGATCATATGCTTATATTTACAATTATTTATTTGTATGTTTGTATTTTTTCATATCTCATTATATATGAATAACTATGTATTTACTATTTCATTCCAATTTCATCAGCTATATATGGATGATTTTGACTCAAAGGGCTTCATAGAGTCTAAGAACTTCAAAACGGAGTTCTGATCAAGAAATTTATAACCATCCTAAGTTTGAGGCTCATGAATAGTGGCTATGAGCAACATCACAGGCCTACTGTTTTTCGTGCTTTTGGACCTAATATGTGTTCCAAATATCATCAACTCTATATATTAATGGGATTCTAGACTCAAAAGGTTTTCAATAGAGTCTAAGAACATAAAACGGAGTTCGACGAGGAAATTATGACTGTCTCAAGTAGGAGGCCGCGAACACGGCTATGAGCAACACCAAATAGTGGCCTATTGATTTTCGTGTTTTTTGGACCTAATATGAGTTTCAATATTATCAAGCTATATATTAATGGATTTTAGACTCAAAGAGATTTTCATAGAGTCAAAGAACATCCAAAACGGAGTTCGACGAAGAAATTATGATCCGTCCAAGTCGCAGGCTTCCCCATAACAAAGACCCGCGCAACCTGCAGGGCCTACTATTTTTCATGATTTATGGACCAAATATGAATTCCAATGTCAGAAAGGGCTTTCCATAGAGTCCAAGAACATCCAAAACGGAGTTTGGACAAAGAAATTATGACTGGTCTGTTGAGGTTTCCTATAATAAGACCCAGCATTCGCAGGCCTACTGCTTTTTCTATGATTTGACCTAAATGAGTTCCAATATTATCCAATCATATATGGATGAAGTTTAGACTCAAAGGGGGTTTCATAGAGTTCAAGAACATCCAAAACGGAGTTCGACGGCTGTTTATGACCGTCCAAAGTTGGAGGCTTCCCATGAATAGTGACCTGCGTAACCCGTAGGCCTATCAAGTTGTGATTTTTTTGGACCTAATATGAGTTCCAATATTATTAAGCTATATATTGATGGATTTTAGACTCCAAAGGGCTTTCATAGAGTCCAAGAACATCATAACGGAGTTTGAAAGAAATTATGACCATCCGTTGGAGAAATTTGACAGCGATCTCCCCTAAAACCCCAATATTTCCTTAATACAAATATTCCTCAATTGAGGATTACAATCAACCAACCCAAATCCAAAACACCACCAATATACTCAAGTAGGGTTCTTTTAGACCCAAATTCATCAAAATGGCCATGGTCGATTTTCCCATACAAAAACATAGACACCCATCCAAAGTTCCATACACAAATTTCTAAACATTCCATACTAAATCCATAATTTTTCCATACAAAACCTAGACTTCCATACTTTCTTGGCTTTCTTTCTCCTTCGCTTCTTCTTTCTTCTTCTTCTTCTCTTCTTCTCTTCTCTTCTTCTCTTCTCATCCGTTTTTGCTCTCCTCCAAAGACCAAAAATAAGATATTTTGGTCTTATTTTATTTTATTTTAACTTTCTTATTTACACTTAGTCCCTCTACTTTCATTTATTTGCAATTCTACTTATGCATATTCCCACTTTGGCATATGAACTTATTAAATTATGACCCTTGGGTCCTGAATTGGTAAATTACTAATTTACCCTTGACTTTTGTATTAATTCCTGGTTTTGCTTATTTTATTTTTAGCATTATTTTATTCTGGAAAAAATATACATTTACTTTTATTATACCCAAAACATGTTATAAAACTATCAAGGTATAATTCTGAGTGTTACAATCTTCTTCTATAGGAATAAAGTTAGTCTTGTCTCCATTTCACCACTGTTCCCTTTGTCAGAATCCTGAAATCATTTTTCTGAAAGCATCATCATATGCCTCAATCCCAAGCATAGCTCAATTGAGCGAACAAGGCCTCTATCATATACAAATCTCCATGCATAGTGCTTCAAGGACAAACATAGTTTTTCTATTTCTGCGTATGCTACCACATTAGCCTTTTCTACGTGGTAATCAACCATGCAATCATAACCTTTGAACAGCTCTAGCCACTGATGATGCCTCAAGTTTAGTTCCTTCCGAGTTAACAGATACTTAAGACTTTTATGATCTATAAATATTCTACATTTTTCACCATATAAGTAGTGTCGCTGAGGTTTCGTAAAGCTTAAATCATCGCCACCTCCAAATCATGTGTGATAATCTCTACCTCATACTCAAGCTTCAATCGTTTCGGCAAGGCTATGCCACCACTTCCTTTTCATCAATACACATCCTAAACCATTCCTTGATGCATCACTATACATGGCATATTCTTTACTCGGAGTAGACTGAGTAAGCACTGGTGCTTCAACCAGTATTTTCTTTAATTGATCAAAACTAGACTGACATTTGTCATCCCATTCAAATTTCACCCCTTTCCGCAGTAACTTTCATTGCTGCAGGCTATGACGGAGAATCATTTTACAAACCATCTGCATTACCTAGCAAACACTAGAAACTTCTCACCCCTGTTACATCAGGTTTCAACTCAAAATCGCTTCAATCTTAACAAAGGTCAACTCTAATACCCTCTATTGTGACACAACAGGCTCAGGGAACGCACACTTCCTAAGCCAAAATCACACTTAACTTTGCAAACAACTATTTTTTCTCTCGTAATATGGAACACTATTTTCAAATGTTGTTATGTTCTTGTGCATCCTTAGAATACACCAGGATGTCATCAATGAATACTACCAAATTGGTCCAATAAGTGGAATACTTATTCATCAAGTCCAGAATGGCTTCGTGCATTAGTCAACCCAAATGGCATTCCTAAAAACTCATAATGACTATACAAGGTTCTAAAGGTTGTTTTTGAAACATCAACATCCTTTTACCCAAAGTTGAGGTTCTGACGCAGATCTATATTTGAAAAGATACTCACTCCTGCAACCGATCAAAATCTTTCATATTTGGCAACAAATATTTATTTTTCATCGTTACCTTATTTATTTGCCGAGCACCAATGTACATCCGGGGAGTGCCATCTTTCTTTTTTGACAAACAAAAACAAAGGCATTCTAGGGTGAAACATCAGGTCGATGAATCCCTTGTCCAATAGCTCCTGCACTGAGTCTCTTTAACCTTTTAGTTCGGCCGAGCCATACGGTAAGGTGTCTTGTGGAAATAGGAACTACTCCGTAAAAACTCACACCAGGTATACTTTTCTTTCGGGTGGTAAGCCCGGTAATTCCTCGGGAAACACATAAGGGAATTCCTTTATCAACTGAATATTTCCCAGATTCACTCTATCCCCTCTTGTAGTCAAGCACCAAAGCCAAAAAGGCTTTATTAACCTTTATAAGAAAACGCCGAGCTTCGTGATAGCGGGAGATTATATTTGACACGATTCAGATCGATACCATGTGGCCGCCATTCTCTAACAAGTTAGAAACATTTAAGCACTACTGCCATCACAATCAACTATAAATCTCATGTTTCCGATAACCAATCCATCCCCAAAACCAACTCAAACTCATGAAAAAGCAAAGCAATCTGGTCTACAGAGAACTTTCTATCATGAATCATTATTGAGCAATTCTTATATACTTGGTTAACATTAACACTATGCCTAGGGGACTGGTCACATGCATGTCATATTCCAATTGCTCTACTGATGCCATTTTATCAAACAAATGCTTGATGCAAACATAGAATGAGAACCCAGTGATCTATTAAAACATGTATCTCCAAACCATAGAGGAGAAAATCCTGATAACTTCCGGGAGCATCCTGATCTCTTCACTGGCCTTCATAGCATAGGCTTCAGCCAAGCCAGAAACAAGGCACATAACTGGTCTCGATATAGTACTTCCTTGTCCCCTTGTCAGTTCCCAAACACCTTGACCTCCACCTCGATCACATGTCGTTAGAGGTGCATTTGATCCTTCCCGACCACTACCTTGAGGATTCCTAAATTCCCTCCAAGCATTCCTCTTGGACACCACAAGAGACGGTCTATAAGCTCTGACACCGACTGCCATTTATGGCAATGAGGGCATTCTGGATTTCACCTGTTCTGAAGTGCCCTACCGAAACTAGGTGCCACGAGGCCCTTGTCTTTCCCCAGTCGCAGAAAGCCATACACTTATCTCAACTTGAGACTTCACTCTTTTTACCTAAGGAAGAGCTTCCTTGTAAACTTCTCTGAGCATTTCTTTCCCTCTGATACTCATTTTTACTTTTCCACCTTTCATAGTTTGTTGTACTAGTTGATAGAAATTCACTCATTGCATGTATGCACAGCCCTAGATACCCTTTTATGGATTTTATTTAAACCATCCTCAAATTATTTATACCCACGTTTCAAGATGACTACTTCCTTGCATATTTACTCGAGGTGGCTAAACTCTTTCATATTCGCCATCGTATGCATTTCTTTGCTTCAAATTTAAGAATTGCTTCCACTTGACCTCTTTTATAGATATCGCAGAACATAATTTCATGAAATTCCTGACAAAGAAATCTCGTTAAGTATCCGAAGCTCTGAAGCCGTGACGCCTTTAGGATGCTTCCAACTGAATATAGGCCCCACTCTTATAAAAAAGTGGGAGACCAGACATGAAACCTTCGCTCGGAGGACATCTCACTTCATATAACACCCTTTAGCTTCAGCCAAAACTCAGCCTTTAGGGATTGTTCTAAACTTGTTCCATGAAATTTTAGCTCCATGTCTTCTCACCATATCACTTAGAGCTTTGGGGGCTATCAATCTCTCTAAAACTTGAGCCATATCATGTGATGGGGCTTATAAAGAGTAACTCGACCTCTGCTCAGTTCATGAAGACCAGACCATCTGGCAGATATCAGCACAAGCTTTTCAAGATAATGACAGGGTTGGTGCTTTCCATGTGGAGCGTGTTCTGAGGAGAAGGTGCACTAATGACTGTAAGCTTTTGCCCCTCACTTCTGTTATGACCAGGTTGCATCCCATTTTGCGGCAGTCCACAAGGTGTTTGGTGCCAGCAATGTCTCTAAGTTATTGCTACACCTTCCCCTGCATAACCGAGGCGAAGCTGCTATCACCATCTCCTACGAGGCCCTCGCCCGCATGCGGGATCCTGTCTATGGTTGTGTCGCTCATATCTTTGCTCTCCAACAACAGGTCTCACTTCTCTTAAATATACATTTACATACGACTTCCAAAAGACAAAACCTTATACTCCTTTTTTACCTTAAACTTGCAGGTTGCCAACCCACAAGATAGGAAATTCTAGGGAACCACATGGCTACTTTTGGTCTGGATACTGCTAGTGTGAACATTATGGAGCAACTAATAACTTTAACACTGGCGGCCTGCAATTTTCTTCACAAAATGATGATGTCAATATGCAAGTTTCCACAAGGCTTAGATGTGACAGCTTAACAAAGTTTGACTCAATATTTTAGGGATTCAACTTACGGGAAATTAGTTTTATTGACTTACGGGAAATTAGTTTTATTGGAGTAGTTGAAAATTATTATATGTCTTAATGGAAATTGGGAGTCATATAGCGACAACTTACAGGGTAAGATGAATTAAAATCCAATGAATGGCGTTGATATGCATAATGGAGATAGTTGAATATTTACACACAACTCTTCTTATTGTATGCAAGTTTTAGGGAAAATTAGAGTTAGTATTACAGTTGAATATTTGGCTATCATTCTTATTGTGGTTGCAAGTTTGGGGAAATTAGAATTGCAGACATAGTTGAATATTTATTGTCACAACTCTTTCTTATTGTATGCAAGTTTTGGGGGAAATTAGAGTTTTGTAAAATGAAAGAGACGAGTAAAGTGAGAGAAAATTAATAAAATGGTTTTGTAATGAAAAAAATGAAGAAAATAAAATAAAGTTGATCTTATTTATTAATTTTACTTGTTGTCTAAACAAATATTTTTTTTTCAAAATAAGTATACAATCATAAAGAAAATATATATAATGGAATTATTTTTGAATTAAAAATCCACTTCTCGTGACTTTATATCGCATAAAAAAGAAAATAGTTTTATCCTTAGTTTTAAAAGGGGAAATTTTTCTTCAAAAAAAAAAAAGGGGAAACTGGCAGAAATATCAGCCAGAGCCCAGCCAAATATTGGATCTGCAAGTTTCCACAAGGCTTAGATGTGACAGCCAACAAAGCTTTGACTCCAATATTTTGTGATCGCAATATATAGCCTACAAAGCTTTGACTCCAATATTTTGTGATCTCAACTTAGTTTTATTGGAGTTGTTGAAATTTATTATATGTCTTAATGGATATCTTAACCAGTAGCTCAATCTCGATCTCCTTCTCCTTCACATTCTAATATTTATCCATTAACGATGGCCAGAAGGAAGCATGGCATCAGGGAAACCAGGGATGGCAGCTGTGTTGGTAGAAAAGGCTTGCTACAATCTTAAAATCCAAACTTGAAACATCTCCATCTTCATCAAGCCCAAAGCCAAGTGTCCTAAAGTTCCAAAGAGGTTATGCAGAAATGGTGAAGGGTGCTGAAGACTGCTACGCCCCAAAACTCATTTCCTTGGGTCTCATTATCATATTAATCTCGTCGGGGAGAAGAGCTTAAGCTTAATTGGTTAAAGACTACATCCAAAATTACCGTAAAGAGATTTCAGGATGCCTTCTACGACAAAATCAGCAGTATCATCACCGAGCTGAAGGACTATTATGATGAAATGTCCACGAAGAAATACGACGATGACGAAGTTCACTGTGATGATGGTGGTGACGGCTGTGCTCTACTTCCTTCACATTTTAAATGCTTGTTTTACCTAAACATGGGAGTTTCAGCATCGGATACCAAGATATGTTGTCTCTTACTGATGCCTTGCTGCTGGAGAACCAACTCGCATCAGACTACTCCTGAACTGATGAAGATGATGCGGTTCGAATGGACCAATGATTATGGATCTGCCATGTTCCAGGAATTCTTGGCATCAACGACGAAGTCAATCTTCAGGAATTATGAATGGAGAGCACCTGCCACGGCGCCTGTTCCTCCGAAAGCCGGAAATCGAATCTGGAAAGTGCTGGTAACAAGTCAGAGTCAAAGTCTCTGTCATCATCTCCTCGATCTTTTCCGGTTAGTCTTTTCTAAGAACGCCAGTTCTTCCGCAGCCAAACAGAAATGAAAACTGGAAGGTACATGGTCGCTGCCGCCATTGTTGGTTCGAAACTGATAAATCAGGGGCGTGGGTGAAGTCGAGATGGAATGAGGTGATGGCATCATTCAGAATGCGAAGGAGCTGATGGACGCTGGAACTGCGATCAAATCGCAGTCCAACTGGTCACCTGAGGACATTTATCTGATCAAACGGCATCACCGCTCGCTTGAAAATTCTCCATCACCATCATTAGCTTCCACCAAGGCTATGTTCTTGAACTTGATAGCTGATGAGATGAGCTCAAATGTCCCCCATGACTTCATTTCTTACCTTCGCTTCCTTGATTCTCTCATCGATCATGCTGACGATGTTAAGGAGTTGCAGTCCATCGGGATACTCCAAAACAATCTCGCACTCATGAGAAGAAGTGGCAATATTTTCAACACGGTATCAACAAACTTGAATCAACTTCTCCATGCTTACAAAGACGTGAGAGTGAAAATTCAAAGCACTCTCTGAATAACATACAAATAGCGCAAGTAAAATGTGGATGACACAATGCCTAGACACATACTTCGACAGCCCCTGGACAATCATAACTTGGGCTGGTGCTTTTCGTGACTATTCACTTCATTCGCACTTACTACATAGTCTTCCTCGCCCAGATACAATAATAGACCCTCAAAAGCTTTTAGATGAATTTCAGATCAAGATTGATTTCTCCCAAACCACTTGCCTAGCAAGTAAAGTGATATCACCGTAATCTCTATTTCTTTATGTTTCTTCTTCTATTAATTAAATTTCCTTTCTTTTTGGTAAGTTTTGCACATATAATGGAACAAACGTTATAATGTCATGAATTTAGGTTTTTTTTTTTTCAGCAACTAAACAATTTAGTTACATTATAGTAAACTGTCCTCACCCGAGACCCCTCCTCTTTCTATGTCTTGTCTATAAACACTCTACCACATGAACTAGACATGATGGGCGCTTAGGTTTTGTTTGTTACTTGAGAATATTTGTGAATTTTTCTATTTGAGCATGTCTATCTGCTTTTAGGTTTGTTTGATACTCTCTTAAAATTCTTGTGAATTTTTCTATTGGAGTGTGCAACATCTTTAAAAAGATATATATATATATTTTTACTTTCTATTCACTTTACATTACATATTTTAAACTTATCTCACTCTATTACCGCTGCCAAACCTAATAGGTTTCAAACATTTACTAAATACTATATTATGAGGTATGAATAATTTGACAAACCTTATTAGTATTATATGTATATATATATAGAGTATATATATATAGGAGAGAGATATATATATATATATATATATGTATATATATATATATATATATATATATATATATATATATATATATATATATATATTATCTATTTCAATTTAATAAAATATTAAATTTCATTTATAACATTAATTCATGTTCCTCTTAGGGGGATATAAACATAGTTTCCCTTAAATTATTGGTAGCTACTACGGAAATATGTGGGTTTTCATATGTACTACATAAAAAACAATGCCTCAATTTAGTTATTTGTTCATTTTAACATTGTTATTGTTTTTGAAACTTAGATACTACTACTTATTATGAAATTTATGTCTTACTTTGTATTTATTTTATTTTATTTATTTTTGTGAGCTTTTAAGAAACATAAAGAAGTGAACCCAAATATGTTTTCCTATTATCCTTGTTTTAAGAATTAATGAAACAATTTTTAAAAACAAAACCAAAGATAACAAAAGTCCTCCTCATTAATTCAAGTTTAAATTGAAAAAATACAGCCCATTCAAGTTTTCAACCTTGAGCTCGACTCCTCCAATCATAAGTGAACAATAGATCTATAGAAAATAACAAAAAATTAAAAACAAATCTAAGAAAACAAGGTTTGAAAAAATAATCTTAACGTAGAAGTTTTTTTTTCATATATTTCTGATGTAGAATGAAGATTCTAAAGTAAAAGTGTCTCTTAAAAAAAAATTTCAAAATTATGAAAATGTTTTGAATATTAAACTTTCAATCTAATTATCAATTTACATTCTAATTTATAAGAAACAATTTTTTGATAGGTTAAAGTATTTTAGATTTAGAAATATTTCTCAACCTTGTATTTGAAGAAATTTTTATTATTTTGGATTCTAAATATCGAGGAAAATCTGTTCAGCACTCAAAGTTGAGAAAGATACATGCACCTCCTCTAATTGGTAATAGCCTTCTCCAAATGTTTCTTGTTTTCTTGGGGCAAAGATACAAAATAACCCTCTCATATTTTTAACAAATATAAACTAACACTCGATTACAAGAAACTATTCCTCACATTGGGACTCTAACCTTGACCCATCACCTCTCATGTCTTTAGACTTAATAACTTGAATTTGGTCTTATTGGTAAACAAATTTGTTTATTACCTCGCACACCCCTTTTAAATCTTTTTTTATGAAGAAATTCATTCACTTTTAAGAAAAAGGATATCGTGGACCTCAGATTAGCTGTTATATGCTTTCTCATTTTCTAAAGACAGCTATTTTTTTTGAAAAACCATTTCAGAAACGGTTGAAAGTCGCCACTTATTTTTGTTTATTTAAAAGGAAAACAAAATAAGAAAAAACTCTGAATGTGACGCATTTATAAAAAGCTGTCCGAAAAACCGAAGTCCAAATTCGAGGTCATGTTACCTATTATAAGGCACAGTGAGTCGAGCACCTCTTAAGCCCTAAAGTCGGGTCTCTACTAATCGATTATTATGAAAACTGTGACAATCAATCAATTAATTATGTATACCAATAAATCATGCAGCTAGTAAAATAAAGGACAAAATTAAAGGGAAGAAATGTGTACCTTGGACGGCTTAATTACATACACACAGAAACGTTAATTCAACACAACAATATAGAATCTTCAAGACCAACAAAATTTCTATAGATCAAAAGTCAAATTATTTGTTAAAAGGATACAAGAGATGTCGGTCCCGCACCTAAGCCATTATGTCGTTAAGGCTGTTATGATGCTTTGAATCCACCAAGAATTATAAGACGACGAATTCGTACAGTGATGATGCTGGTAGATGGGTGTGTTTTACTGTGTTACATCTATGTTTGCTTAGGTCATGACCTCGAAGATTTACACTACTCCTGACCGGATGAAGATGGTGGAGCTGGAATCGTCAATTATTTTTGGACGACCATAAATTTGAATTCTTTCTGCATCAACGACGGTCAATCTTCAAATTATGGGAATGAAGAGCAAGGAGTCATTCAGAAAAATATGAAGAATTATTGCGGTTCGGCTCACCTTCCTAATCAACTCTGAAAAATTGTAGCCGGGGGAAGTAGTAAGTGGTACTAATCATAACGAGTCAAAGTCAAGTTTCTACACTGATCTTTTCCAAGAAACTTCGGCTAAGAACGTTGAGTTCAGACGTGGAAGTTCGAGTCTTCATAAATTGAAAGGTCCTTCATGAAGAGAACATAAGATTGATACCGTTGGAACTGGACCAAACATAACCCTACACATTTTCTGAGGGACATTTCATTCCGTTCAAATGGATCACCTATGAAGAAGTGGTCAGTTCTTCTTCAACACCGTGTCTACCAACTTGGAATCTACCTACCATGCTTACAAAGACGTGAGAGTGGGATTAGAAAGCACTTTAAGAGCCAATATAATACAGACTGAAAACATGGATGACAATATAATTAAGCGATGACATACTGAAATTGTGGATGGGGCAATGCCTGACACCTATTTTAGCAGCCCCCTGACCATCATAGCTTGGGTTGGTGCTGCTTTTGCCCTTTTCCTTACTGTCGTCAAGACTTAGCAGTTTTCCTAAGTTCCCCGTTCATGAATTAATGCATGCTGGCCCTCTTTCATCAACTATCATGCACCATTCGATAATTAGTGTGACAGCCACCCAGATTTTTCCTTTGTTTTATTGCTCTCATTCTACTCAGTGCTCTTCGTGATAATCACGTCTTTTTGCATGTGTGGTCCATACATGCAAAAGACAGCTACCTACAAGTGAACTAGCTAGCTATTTTCTACCCTCCCTTCCCCGTGTTTAACATAAGTAAATACTGAATGTGTGGCGTCATTTTTGCTATATACTTTCTACTTTCCCAATATTAATGGTTTAATAACAGTGTTATTAATTAATATCATGACTGGAATTTCTTTTTCTTTTTTTCTTCTTTCCTTCTTCTTTCATCTGTTAATGCTTATTTCTAAATAATGCACCAACCTACCCCAGGCCTGTAATGCCAAATGAATAGATATAAGCGCTCTTCAACGTAAGCTTTATTCGAGAACCACAAACTCGTATCAATTACTCCTGAACTGATGAAGATGATGGGCCTCTAATCGGCTAATGATTTATGGACGGCCATGTTCGGGGAATTCTTCTCAAGATCAACGCACAAGTCAATCTTCAGCACCATGGGGATGTGAAGAGCAAGGAGCCAGAAGAATTACATGCTACTCCCTGGCACTGTTTCTTCCTGAAGTGTCGATAACAACAACGACTCAAGCCTTGTCATCATCTCTCGATCATAACCAAAGAAATTTTCTCGTGAAGAACGCTTGAGTTCTTCCTACACCTAAACGGAAATGAAAATCGAAGGTCCGTCACTGGACAATCGAACATCGTGGAGAAGGTGGGGCGGTGTCATTGAGACATGAAGGAGCTTAAACGACGCCGGAATCCGCACGAACGCAGCCTCCAACGAGTCACTCGAGAGACATTTCATTCCTCGTAACCGTGATAACCGCCGCTTGAGAATTCTCCCATCATCATCGATGGGCCACCAAGGCTAAGGTGTTCTTAAATCTCGATAGCTTGCTACAAGCTTGGCCTTCGATGTGAGCGTGACTTCATCTCTTACCTTCTCGCTTCTCATTCTCTTCTATCATCATGCCGACGACATTATGCCAAGAAATTACTGGGATACCCAAACAATCTCTAAGACTCACAAAGAAGTGACAATATTTTTTCAACACTATCTAAGAACTTCAATCAAACTTCATGCTTACAAAGACGTGAGAGTGAAAATCTACACCTTTAGAGTCACCATAAATGAAGAAAGAGCTTAAAATGTGGATGACACAATGCCCTGACACATACTCGCACTCGGACGATCATAAGCCACAGGCTTTTTCACTTTCATTATCTCCGACTTAATACTCGCCCCATTGATGAATGATGATCCCCGCCTCTTCATCTCAACTATCAACATGCATTCAACAATAAATTCCAATGGCAATGTCCACTTCAAATTTCTTGTTTTTCGGCTATCTCGCATTTTACCTAATTAATTTCATCATATATCATAAATAACAAATTTCTCTAATCCTATTAACGAAGTATGTATAATGTTGAAAAAATATTGCCCATGGTCTAGACCTTAATTTACGTATTTTTGTGCTTATACATCCATGCATCATCAAAACTTTACATGGCTATTTGTTTCTGCACATCACTCGAATGCATACAAATTGATGAAATCATAGAATCGTTTGTTAACGTTGCTTGCTTGCATGTTTGGGGGTGTTACAAGTAGCTATATAAATCGGGCCGAATTAACAAACCAAATCCAATAGAAATAGTGCACATCATGATCAACTTATCATTAACTTGAGATATATTGTCCCCGAACAAGGAGACTATCAATCTCGTATTTAGTGCACTAGGCTGGTGGTAACATAATGCTCTAGTTATCACAAACAATAAGCTAGGAGACACAAGGGGCAAATTCAAAATCTTGAAAACCATTTTTTTTTCTTTGTTAAAGAAGAATTAAAAGTTCTAATCGTTGGTGCCTGAAGCCACTAAAATATGAACCTCAACATATTTTAAATCCAAAATTCGTCTGCTAGAAAATGAAGAAAAATCTCCATCACCAACTCTAAATTAGTTAAAGTGTCTCGAGGTTCCATAGAGGTTGCTATAAGATGTCTACTATGAGTCTTTACTATACTCCCAATAATGCTTTATTTTTTACCATCAATTTATAGATATTTCGGGAGGCAAAAACTACACTCCAATTATTTTAAAAATAGAAACGACATTTAGACCTAAATTTCTAGTAAACATTATTCTCTATTATTTTATTATTATAGTACTATCTTTTCAGATTACATCCTTAAGAAAGTAATGTTCACTAAGTTCCTATTGTTCCTTAAATTTTCAAATGAGAGACACAATTCAAGATTCTATTCCCGAAACTGCCCAGAGCGCTTGGAATGTTTAGTCCATACTCTTAATTTAAAGGTCCAAATGACCTCATTTATGCAGCCTTGGAAACTAAGACATAGGTGAACATTTTGTAAGCGCATCACTCTTGTCTAAAGCCTTGTGTCCTTGGAATATCAATTGTAGTTTGAAATTGTCCTCGCTTTTGTTCTTAATTTATTTCAGATTACACCTCGATTCGGTTAATAAATCTTATGTGGGGTGGGATAGGCATAAAATTTGGCTAAGAGTATACCATGAATGTTAATAAGGAAAACAAATGCTTCAAAAACACATATAATTATGTGTCTGCTTAAGACCGGATAGTGAATGAATATGTACAGTTATTATCTAATTATGTTTCAAGACTTCGTCTAAAGGCTACGACACTTCGCTTTCATGACAGTGTCGTCCGTTTAGTGCTACGATTAATTCTTCATAATGGATGATACTTTGCATAGTGCTACCATTAATCTATTTCGCGGTTGCGTGCACGTTTGATCGCTGCTTCTCGACACTTTGTTTCAGACCGCATCAGACTTTGGCACGACAGGTCACAAGCCCCTCCTCATTCACGTTACCGTCTATAGGCAAACATTTGAAAGATAATATGAACAATGAAACATAAGAAAATAAAAGCAATCACCATAAAGACATAATCAGCCTGCTTTGTAGTACATAATGTGCACCTTTCTCTATTACAAGATTTTTGTTATGTACTCCTACTGGAGATATGAATATTTGAGATGCTAATTTATTCATACGATATTGTAAATGAGGACCACTAGCAGGTGGTCATCTGTTGTCTGCTTTTCCCACTGGGTTATAAGCTTGTGGCACTGTTTCATCCGTAGGCAATGTAAGAGTTCGTTTAGCACATCCTCAGATTCCACTGTACAACAAAGCATTGTGGAGTCCACCTAATGTCAAGGTTTTTGATTTTGTTTTAAATGTAAATGCAATAATTTTGTACAGGAACTTGTATAATTACAAAGAAAATGGACTCCTGCATATATGTATAGACACTTAAACTCACTACGGTGGTAGTCTTGTAAGTTGGATGTCATTATGACTTTATGATTGAAATCGCCCACTAATGTCAAACAAACAATAAGTCCTCGTTCGCGTGGCGCCCCCTCACTTGACGCTGCCAGGGAAGGGGGCATCACAACTAGGTGTATCGAGCTCAGGCTTAGCTTTATCGATAGCCTGGCGTTGTGGTCATGTAGCAATGTGCTCGCCTAATGGATGGTCCTGTTTTTCTCATCAGATGGACCGACCTGAGACACCGCTGAAAGTCATGAAAATTCCTCAATCCTAGGAAAACAAGGTCCATCACCGATCAGCCTAAACGTTAAAAGTGACTTTGATACTGTCAATTAAAGCTTTGCTTAAGATTTCTCACATGATAAGGCTCAGTTTTATGACTGATGCCCCCAAAGCTCTAATCGATATGAAGTAGAACATAGAGTTAAAGAATTTCATGGAACAAGTTTAGAACAACTGTGTAAGGTTGAGTTTTTAATAGAGAAGCTGGGGAGGGTGTTATATGAAGTGAGATGTCCTCCGAGATAAGGTTCATGCGCGGTCCCACTTTTGCAGCCGGCCAGGATTGGTCATTGTCCTAAGGCGTCAATGGCCCAAACCCGATGCCTGAGATTTCTTTGTCCAGAATTTCAAGTAAGTATGTTACCTGATATCTATAAAGAGGCCATGGAAGCAATTTTAATTTGGCAAAGAAACTGTCAAGAGTCGAATATGAGAAAGAGTTTAGCCACCTCACATGCGACCTAAAGTAGTCCCATCAAGCATTCGTTGTAAACACCGGAGGATTACGAAATGAATCCATAAAAGGGTATCTAGGCTGCATTTCTGCAGCATGAGATGAATTTATCAACTAGTACAACCAACTATGATGAAATCAAATGAGTAATCAGAAAGAAATCAGAAGAGAAAGTTTACAAGGGGAGGCTCTTCCTTAGGTAAAAGAATTAGAGAGTCTCAAGTTGAATTAGTGTATAGCTCTGCTACTAGTGGAAGAAGACAGGGTTTTCCATAGTGAGGCACTCTAGTTCCTAGAGAGGCTCTTCAATCGAACAAGTGGAATTGTGACACCCTCATTGCCATACGCATCTCTGTACTTACGATGGTTGACTCCGAGGATGCTTTTATTGTGGGAAGACAGACCATCTCATGCACTGTGCAAGAGAACTGGAGAATTTAGAATCCAAGGTAGTGGCCGGGGAAGATCAAATGCACCTAACGACATGATCGAGGTGAGGCTCGAGAAAGCCTGAGACAAAGAGGCTGAGAAAGCTGTCATATTCCAGACAGAGGCACTCACTCCGAGCTCATAACCCAACATAAGCCCATGCATGATCGGTAGCGATCCGATGTCCCGTGGTTATACGATATTTTTCTTCATATACGGAAATATGATGTTTATATAGATCCAATTTATCTTCCATCTGCAGCTGTACTAAGCATTTGTTTTGATAAAATTACTAGTAGAGCAATTGAAATGACATGCATGTGACCGCCCTCTTAGGGCATAAAGGTTTTAATAAGTTAACTAAGTATATAAGAATTGCTCAATAATGATTCATGATAGAGTTCTTCGCAGTAATTTATCGCTTTTGTTTCTTACAGTTTTGATTTGACTTTGGGGATGGATTGGTTATCCAAACATCGGGCTATAGTTGATTGTGATAAGAAAACCGTAGTGCTTAAATGTTCTAACTTGTTAGAGGTAATTGTACATGGTATCTAATCTCGAATCAAGCATGTTAAATGAATTCACATGCAAGTCGACGCTTTCTTATAAAGGTTGTGAAGCCTGCTTTAGTGCCGACTCTAGTGAGGTACAGAATTCAGAAGATATTCTGGATAAATTCCCTGAATGCAGCCGAGAATCATCGGGCTTATCACCAAAAAGAGAAGTATACCCAAGTTATTGAATTTTTACCTGTGAATAGTCTTCTATTTCTGTAAGCACCTTACCGTATGGCTCCAACTGAACTAAAAGAGTTAAAAACTCAATTACAGGAACTATTGGACAAGGGATTCATCCGACCTAGTGTTTCACCCTAGGGTACGCCTGTTTTGTTTGTCAACAAGAAAGATGGCACTCTCCAAATGTACATTGATTATCAACAAATAAATAAGGTAACAGTGAAAAATAAATATCTCTGCTGTCGATAATGTAAGATCTTTCTGATCAATATAAAAGAGTATTTGTGTTCTTTCAAATATAGACTAAGGACGAACGATATTATCAACTTCCCAAGAAGGATGTTGGATGTTCCAAAAACAACCTTTAGAACCTTGTATGGTCATTATGAGTTTTGGTAATTATTCAATTATTTCAATGCATCGCCACATTCATGACTTTAATATTTAAAGATTCACCTATTTAACTAATTTAGTGGTATTCATTGATGACATCCTGGTGTATTCTAAGGATGCATAAGAACATGACCAACATTTGAAAATAGTGTTGCATATTCCGAGAGAAATGGGTTTGCTTGCAAAGCTAAGTGTATCTTTAGTTTGGATGCTCTTTGAATCTATGGAAATCCCTTGAGTATAAAATCCACGAATATATAGCTTGATAATATTGGAACTCATATAGTCCAAAAATCATCAAAATGAGGTCTCTACCGGTGTTGCTCGGGAGCGTTGTTCATGGAAGCTCCAACTTCGACGGTCATATTTTCTTCGTCCGCACTCCTTTTGATGTTCCTTAGACTCTATTGAAATCCTCGAGATAGAATCCATTATCATATAGGTTGATGATATTGAACACATATTAGTCCAAAGCATGAAAAACAAAGAGGCCTTGGCCGGTGTTGCTCAGAGCCACTATTCACGGGAAGCCCCAACTAGGATGGTTGAGTACTTTCTCGTCCGAACTCGTTTTGGAAGTTCTTGACCTCATGGAAAGCCCTTTTGAGTCTGTAACCATCTATATATAAACATGAAATTGGAATGATAGGTCAAGAAGGAAGTTATCATGCATATAATGAGATATGAAAATGCAAAGATACAAATAAATCATTGCACATCACATATGATCAACGATGACAATAATTATTCGAATATGAGATATGTATTGAACATAAAATACACATGGATTGGGTTCCGCTAACCTGGTAGGGATAAACGGGCATGCCTAACAGGAAAACAAGTTCCGCAACATACGATTAGTCGTCCCTGCTTGTCATTACAATAATTCTTATAGATGGTCATTACCCAGTAATATCAGATAACAAAGGCTTCGAGCTCTATAGATGGCTATTGTTCATACATGATAACAATGGGCCTTTCGGCTCCTTTTACAGATCATCGCTTTCAGATGAAGAGTATAACACTGGGCCCTTATAGTTTTCCTCATCCACTTCTAAGGTTTATACATGAAACATAAACAAATGACTTGAATATGACATATGAAATGATTTGATATGATGGCGAGAAGCATAGCACCGCTATGCGATGACGTTATTGTGACAAGAACATGAAGCAAATTAAGTGTAAATGATAAGAAATGGAAACATTGCGCGATAAGTGTAACAGAAATATGGTATACTATTGTTTAAATTGAAGTGATATGTTAGATGTGTATGCATGTGTATAGAAGTGTGATGACCCTTATTGTAGGTCATCCATATGTATTAATTCCCAATTAATCTATAAGCTTAGCACGGTGTTTAACTGCGTAGGCATGAGAAGCGTAACGAGAAGTCCGGACACTCCACATCAGCAACCAAGGCCAACACACTACTAGGTGCCCACTAAAAACCCTTTGGTATATTTTTGTATATGTTTTGTTTTTAGAAACAATATAATCATTGTAAATGTTGAACACTTCCATATACGTGAGCTCAGATATATTTTGTAATCACATATTAATATAAGCATGCTAAATGTTTAACATTATATGAATGAACAAGCTTAAAGGTTATAAGTTTATAAAAATAAAAATAATGACACCGCTTCACAATCGTGCCAGTTAAAGTATCACAAAGATGGAGGTTTATTACAAGAGCGTATTATGTGTACTTTAATTTCCGTGTATTGAAAAAGAAGCTGATGTATGAGGACACGCATCCAACTTTAATTCGTATTAATTGAGGACGAAATTCTTTTAAAGGGAGTTATAATGATCCCAAATATACCCTAATAGTTTTATGATATGTTTAGGGTATAATAAAAGTTAAATTAATTCGGAAATTTATGCTAAATGTGAAAAATGACATAACTGTGATCTTAAAGAAGTCTAAAGGATAATTGGTAAATTTCAATTAAGGACTAAATGACATAAGAAGATTGTATGTTAAGAGAGAATTTTGATAAGTTGAATTGCTAATTGATGGGAGTTGAGGACTAAATAGCAAAGGAGAAAAGCGATAAATGATACTAAGAGAACAATTTGCTTAGGAGAAAATAATTCTCATTTTATCACTTTGGGATTAGGGGCTTACGATTTGGAGAAGTACTCTTTGTTTGATAGTTCTCCATCTTTTTGAAGTTTTACTTGATCAAGTAAAGAGAAGGAAAGAAGAAGTGAAGTAAAGGGGAAGATTGAAGTGTTCAAGAAATCAAGGTTAGGAAATTCTTCAACCTCCTTTCTTGTTATGTGTGTGTTAGGAAAAATATCCTAACTCTCCCCTTTGTTTTTGTTTTTGTTTTTGTTGGTTGTGTTGTTGCTTTTGTTGTGACTTCTAATGAGGAAACAATTTGTATGAAAAGGTAAGTAGGGCTTTATGGGGAGATTTTGTCACCTTTCCCTGCACTTATGTTCTTGTTTTAGTCATAACTTGGCTCACCAACCTCTAAACTGAATGATTCTAGTTTTTAAGGAAATTTAAGACCTATGGCTACATTTTCCTAGAAGAGACTTAGATAGAACTCATGTCCTAAGATCCCTAAAATTGAGTTTGAAGTCAGACTATTGGAACAGTCCCCTGAACTGGAGTAATTTCGGTTGTTTGAATCATAACTTGAGTTTTGTTGATTCAAATAGTGTGATTCAAATTTTTGTACAGACTAGACATATGGGAGAATAACTTTCATGAAGGAAGTATAGCCAAATTTAATCCCCATTGCTACCTGAAATTCGTCAAAGTAAGGGAACGATTATGTCCCCGAAACTTGTCTTGAAACAGTCCAGAAGTTAGGACTATATCTTGAGTTATATTGATCCAAATGAGATGAATCAAAATGATAGTAACTTTTATGAAGAAAGTATGGTCAAATTATGTCCCTATAGTTCCTAGAAAATTTACAAATATAAGACACAATTCAATATTCTGTTCCTGGAAACTGTCTAGGAGAAGTTCGAAATGTTTAGTCCATACTTCCTAATTTAAAGGTCCAAATGACCTGATTTATGAGCCTTTGGAAACTTAAGACATAGGTGAACATTTTGTGTAATATCACTTTATCTAAACCCTTGTTTTTGAGTTGAAATTGTAGTTGAAATTGACCGTTTTTTATTCCTCGACCTGCTCGACACACCCCTAATCTTCTAAGCACAAATCTTAAGGTGATGTGCATAAAATTTGGCTAAGAGTATAACATGAATGTTAATAAGGACAAAATAAAATGCTCTCAAACATAAAATTATGGGTCGTTAAGATCGATAGTGAATAATTTAATTTCAAATTAGCGCTTCGACACTTCGTTTAAAAGCGCTGGTCATGAGTTTCATGGTTGCACGCCTGCTTATACATTCGCTTGTCAACGTTTTACCAGACGCTTTGTCGCTGAGAAACCAACTCCGTGACAATTACTTCCTTGAATCGATGAAGATGATGCGGTTCGAATGGGCCAATGATTTATGGATCGTTATGTTCCAGAATTCTTTGGGCATCAATGACGGTCAATCTTTCAAGAATTCATAAATGGAGTACCTCGCCACGCGCCCGGTTCCTCCGGAAAGCCGGAAATCAACTGAAAGTGCTGCAATAAGTCGTCAAAGCCTTGTCATCATCTCTTGAATCAAACTTGAATCAAACTTCCATGCTTACAAAGACGTGAGAGTGAAAATCGAAGCACCTTCGCAGCCATTATAACAAATAGAGCGAAATGTGGATGACACAATGCCTGCACATATCGGCGCCCCGGACAATCATAACTTGGTTGGTGCTTTTTTTGCACTATTCCTTATTGTCGTCTAGACTTACCATATAGCCTCTACCAGATAAATAATAGACCCCTCAAAGCCTCTATTTAGAATTTCCTCCTGTGATCGCGATTTGATTTCTTCCAAACCACCTGCCTAAAGTAAGTGATACCACTGTGAATCTTATTTCTTTATGTTTTTCTATTAATTAAATTTCCTTTTCTTTTTTGGTGTAAGTTTTGCACATATAATGGAACAAACGTTATAATGTCATGGAATTTATAAGTCAAAGAACTAAACAATTTAGTTACATTATAGTAAACTGCCCCCTCACCCGAGACCCCTCCTTTCTATGTCTTCGTTTATAAACACTCCCACACATGAACCAGACATGATGGACGCTAGGTTTTGTTTGTTACTTCTAGAGAATATTTGTGAATTTTTCTATTGAGTACAATATCTCACTCAGGTTTTGTTCGATACTTGAGAAAATTCTAGAATTTTTCTATGGAGTACAACACTTAAAAGATTTTATTTTTTTACTTCATTCACTTTACATTACATATTTTAAACTTTCTATTTCACTTTATTATCAAGTAAGCCAAACTCTAATAGTTTCCAAACATTTACTAAATACTATATTATGTGTATGAATAATTTGAAAACCTTATTATATTATATATATATATATATATATATATATATATATATATATATATATATATATATATATATATATATATATATAAAGTTGTGCTTGTTAAAAAAATTTCCACAAATACTCCTACCAATTTAACAAAATATTACCTCATTTATAACATTAATTCATGTTCCCTTAGGGGATATAACATAGTTTCCTTAAATTATTGGTAGCTAATACGTGAAATATGTGGTTTTTCTATATGCACGGTATATTAAAAAATAATGCCTCAATTTGGGGTTATTTGGTTCATCTTTTTAAATATCATATTGTTTTTAAAACTTAGATACTACCATTTCTATTTTCAGAAATTTGTTTTTTGTTCTTAGTTTGCATTTATTTTATTTATTTATTTATTTTTGTGTTTTTAAGAACATAAAGAAGTGAACCCAAATATGTTTTCCTATTATCCTTGTTTTAAGAATTAATGAAAACAATTTTTAAAAACAAAAACCAAACATACCAAAAGTCCCCTCATAAACTAAGTTTTTAATTTGGCAGCCCATAGCCCATATTCAAGTTTTCAACCTTGAGCTCGGACTCTCCAATTTAAAAGGTTTTACTAGATTCATAGAAAAATAATACAAAATTAAAATAAATCTAAGAAAAAACATGGTTTGAAAAATAATTCCTAACGTGTAGTTTTTTTTTTTCATATAAGCTTTCCATGAATGAAGATTCAAAAGAAAGTGTCTCTTCAAAAATTTCCAAAATTATGAAAAATGTCTGAAGATAAACTTTCAACTAAATTATCAGTTTACATTTTAATTTATAAGAAACAATTTTTGATAGGTTAAAAGTATTTTAGATTTAGAAATATTTCAACCTTTGTATTTGAAGAAATTTTTATTTATTTTTGACCAAATATCGTGAGAAAGGAGGCAATTTGCTCAAAGACTAAAGGACGAAAAGATACATGCACCGCCACCGATAATTGGTAATATCCTCTCCAAATGTTTCTTTGTTTTCTTGGGGCAAAGATACAAAATAACCCTCTCATATTTTAACAAATATAAAACTAACACTCACACAAAGAACCGGTTCTCACATTAGACTTCAACTGGACCCTTCTTCCACCTCTCATGTCTCTCAGACTCTAATAACTTGAATTGGGTCTATTAAGAACAAATTTTCAAAAGTTTTAATAGGAAAACACACTCTTTGTTTTAGAAAGGATCATTGATGTAATCCATCAATGCATATGTTTTTTTTTTTTTTATCACACAAGGAATCAGATTGTGGTAAAGATCATGTGTATGGGAGTTGATAAGACTGCATGGTGGGAGTCGGTAAAGACTCCGGGTGTGGTACATGAGTGGGTCTCATCTCATTTTATGGCATGGCATGTAGAATTCCAACCTAGATTGCATTTTTGGAATTGTGATGTGAATGTGGTTGTTAAGGTGAACATTGCATGTGCACTTAAGCGAGGAGTAACTTAAGTAGGAATTACTCTACTGGGTGTGGCTCACCCTATATGGGATAACATTTCAAGTGCAGAAATGTTTGTTGGGCTGTTCTTTATCCGAGCCACGAGAGTGCAGAAAGCCTGCTTGTGGCTTTATGATCATTTTTGTAAAATGTTTGAAGTAAATTATTACATGTATAAATGTGTTTATGAGTGAAATTGAACTCATGTGTATTTTTATGTAAAGGAGTGTATTAAACTCAAATGGACCTTCTTTATGAAATTGTCATAAACGAGGCCTGGCCTTGCCCAGGTGAAGGTGAGTCTTCGCATGGGTAAAGCCTGGCCCGCTGGGCGATCCCAGCCTCCCAGATACAGTTTTTGTTGTAATGTATGATGTGCAAAGGTTCTGGGCGCGCTCCGTGCAAAAGGGACTCCCGCCTGCCAGTAAAATCCTGCACCCCAGAACGGGATACAATGATGTGCTATTAGGTCACACGATATTCATGTGGCTTTGCAAGTTGATGATTGATCAACGAACCCTAAGCTTGGACGCCACGCAGTTCACATGCCAACGAGTGCGGAATGAGCATGTGGGTACGCACACCCGACTTGAATATGTGAAGGTGGCAACGCAGAGGTTAAGTGGATATTTTTAATTATCATCCCATATTTATTTTATGTCCGTCTCTACTATTTTTGAAATTTGATTAAACTTTGATATATTTTATTGCCAACATAATTATTTAATACATGATCAATAGGAATCCAAACATAGAAAAAAAAATCCCCCCATATCTAATCATTTACTTAAATCAAACATAATATTATTGGATGCATACATGATATGTATGACCGTGAAATACAACAAAATAAAATCGCAAAGACACATACAACTTTTGCTTGTTTTACACACACGAATAGGATGGATAGAAAATCTACATATATAGGTCATTTCTGGAATGGAAAAGAACGACCCCCCAATTTGACCTCACTCTTGTTAATTCACCTTGGCAACCATCGAGCAAAATATTAATCACCTTAGCTCCTTGCTTATGATGTGCTAATTTCCATATTCTAGCTACTTTTATGCGTCATAACTCAAAAGTTAACCTCGCACTTTTCTTTTTCCTATTCATTTTTCTTTAAATGAAATTCGAGGTTATGAAATTAACTTCGCGGTCCTTTCTTCTTTCAATAATGGAGTCCAGGTGTAAAGCTTCACCTCTCAAACACAAAAGCTATTGAATGTCCACTTGATGATGCTTTTGCCTTGTATTCAATAATTCAAGTAGATGTTGTATCCATATGTTCGATTATTTCCATTTATTTCTATTATCCAAAATAGTTAGAATCAGTCCATAAATATTCAAAACCCCACGCTATCATATTTTTTCACTTTTCACATTGTTTTTTAATTTGTTTATTCTTTCTTTTTAATTCCAACATGACCATTACGATTAAGAAAATAATACATTAATATTAGACAAATAAACAATGAAAGACCATATCTATCTTCATTTACTCATTTAATTAAACATAGCCGATGATATAATAAGCATAGCACAATAAATTGCAAAAGAACAAAATACACATAAGTGAGGTCAAAGTAAAAAATAATAAATGAAAGAAAAGTTAAGAAGACGACTAATAATGGAAAGGAAACAGGAAAGCACTCGATGTTGGAGAACGATAGCTTCAGACTAAATATGATAAATCATGCATGCATCAATGAGGGAAGACTTATATAGCAAGTCCGACTGGGCTGTGAGGGACACAAGTAATGAAGATCTCTACTTTCTGAAGAACAAATTAGGGGTTCAGGATGGTTCAATTATGGACTCAAGGTAATGATCTCCAATTGCTCAATCTAGGAATATGAATAACAATATGGTCATTTCATGGATTTTGAACTCTCATACAATGAGATATTTATGAAGATATAGGCTTTGTCCGCCCATGAGATTTGGATCGACTTGAGAGATTGTCCAAATAAAAATGGTCCTTCTTTTCTCCAAGATGTCCGTAAGATATCTACAATACATCTCGGGGTATTAATGATTATAATATCAAGCTTAGTTAGTTAGTTAGAGTTTAGATGATGTGTACTAATTTCTAATATTATTTGTTAATTTTTCACTATTTGTAACTATTCAAGATAGAATGAAAAATATCGTGAGAGTTCATTCTTTCTTTCGATCTTCCTCTGCTATGTTCTAACATTGACTAATCACTTAATAATTTTGTGATAAAAATATAGATTATGTTAACACTAATACTTAAATAAAGTCAAACACCTTAATGACTTTTATATAAACCAAACATGCAAGCAAGCTTAACATATTAAATGATTCTATCATCAGGCGCATTCGATAGAAGTGTAAACAACAAATATGTAAAGTTCTGATGAGGATGCATGTACAATAAAATACAACAAATTAAGGTCTAGGGCCTTGAGACAAGATTTTCAACATTATACATCTTTTGTTAATAAAGGATAGAGAAATTTGTTATTTATGATATATGATGAAATTAATTATGTCAAATGCACATAGCAAGAAAAACAAGGAAATTTGAAGTGGACATTGCCAATGAATTTGACTATTTGAGATGCATGTTGATAGTTGAGATAAAAGAGGCAGATCATCATTCATCAATGAGGGAAGACTATAGTAAGTCCGACGTATAGTAAGGAATAATGCCAAAAGCACTAACCTGCTATGATTGTCCAGGGCTGCTAAAATATGTGTCTAGGCATTGTGTCATCTACATTTTCGCCTGTTGTTATAAGTGGCTCAAGGTGCCCAATTTTCACTCTCACGCCTTTGTAAGCATGGGAAGTTTGATCTCAAGTTTGCCGATACAATGTTGAAAAATATTGCAACTTCTTTGTGAGTGTCAGATTGTTTTGGGAGTATCTTGATGGATTGTAACTCCCTAACGTCATCAGCATGATTGTTGAGAATCAAGGAAGCTAAGGTAAGAGATGAAGTCATGGGATATCTGAGCTCATCTCGTAAGCTAATGTTAAGAACATAGCATTGGTGGAGCCGTCGATGGCATGGGAGAATTTTCAAAGCGCGGTTATGCCATCAACGTGAAATGAAATGTCCTCAGTGACGCATTGACCGCGTTTGATGCGACCAGATCCATCAGCTCCTTCACGCTTTCAATGATGCCATCACTCTTCACATTCCTAACCGACTTCCACCCACCTTCTCAAATCAAGTAATTTTACCACCTTCCAGATTGTTAGTTGCCTGAAGAACTTGAACGTTTCTTCAAGAAAATTCTTCGAAAGATCGAGGAGATGACTACAAGGTTTTGACTTCGATCGGTTGTTATCAAGACTTCCTCGGAGGAACAAAGGGAGGGTGTGGGGAACAATAATTTCATCATCTTTTCACGAACAACTCCTCGCTGCCTTCATTCTCCCATGGATTCCCGAAAGATTCACTCGCTGCCGATGCTCTAAGAATTCTTGAAACATGGTCATCCAGAAAGCATTAGCCGATTTGGGCCCCACCATCTTCATCGCCGAGCACTGATACGGAGTTGGTTCTCCGGAAGAAGAAAGCTACCCCAAGAAGGAACACTTATATCTTGGTATCTCGAGATGATATTTGGAATTTTAAGACGAAATAAAAATAGAAGTGAAAACAACGTGCAACTCTCTATTTTTATTTTTTTATCATTAAGAACGCTATAAATAGGCTTACAATAGATAAATCAAAATTAAAATAAATAAATCCATTAATTATCCCATTCAAAACTAACTCTCAATATTTATTACATAACTAAAAATCTCAAAACAACCATGGACTCTACCACTCACAATTAAATAAATAAATAAAACAAAGTATTTCCTAATTAATGGAAACTATTAAAAACCAACTTGAATCATTCTTCAACACTCTCCTTGATTCAAAGTTGCATAAATTTTTAATTTTCATGCACTTCTTTCACGGAGTTAATTTCTTCACATTTTAAAATTTAGAAGCACATCTCTTCAACTCATGATGTAATGCTCATCATCTCACATGCGCTCTCCTCTCATCAACCTTCATTGGTTTTATGAGTACTCTCTCTAAAACTGGTGCACTTCTCACTAATTAATTCAAAAAAAGAGTTTCTTCAACCTCTTCTACTGCTACTTGCTTGTTCCATTTTTTGTTCTACACAATTTTTTTTGTAGATGCTCAAATCTTTGCACTCAAGCATTGAGGCTTTCCCTTGTGCCAACAATCTTTCTTCATGTCCAATTTTTTTGCAATGATCACACCGGAGGAGTCTTTCCTTTTCCCTTGACTCTTGGCTAAATATGCCACATCAACCACTGCTCATTTGCTTCCCATCATAGTCCTTCTTGATGGATGTTGGGGGAGGCTTTTTCACGGTGAGTGCCTTCCCAAACTCCATCCATAGCTTCCAAAATATTTCCAAAATATCACAAACCCTCAAGACCTATGGATCTCATTGAATCACGAATTTCTAAGACCTATAGCTTTTGATACCATATTGGAATTTTAAGACGAGAAATAAAAATAGAAGTGAAAAACAATATGCAATCCTCATTTTTATTTTTATCATTAAGAGTGTCACAATAGGCTTACAATAAATAAATCAAAAATTAAAATAAATAAAATCCACTATCCCATTCAAAACCAACTCTCCATATTTATCACATAGCTAAAAATTCAAACAAACTGGCGGACTCTCCCACTCACAATTAAATAAAATAAATAAAACAAAGCATTTCCTAATTAATAAAAACTATTAAACCAACTTTTGAATCATTCTTCAACATATGTTCATGGTCATAAACTAAGTTGTAAACGGATAAGATGTTATACAACAAAGCACACTCCACTCCACCAGCATCATGACAGTGAATTCGTCGTCCCATATTTCTGGTGATTTCCGCATCACAACAGCCCTCAGCTGACTAATGCTAACGCCGATTGGATCTGCAGATTTCTCCAATTACTCCCGCCATTTTTTGGATGTAGGCTTTGCCACATTGCTTGAGCTTTTCTCCCATGGCAGCCGTGGTCACCACCACTCCTTCTCTCTTCTGATCGCAGCCATGGTCATCACCACTCACCCTTCTCTTCTGGAACCTTGGTACACTGTAGCTTTGAACTTGGTGATGATGGAGATATTTATCCGTTTTCTAATTTTTATTTTAATTCAGCTAGGGCTCTCATATGATCGCTCCCATCCCCAGATTTTCCAAACTGATCATGATCATCACCAACCACTTCCTGGAGCTCCACCGAAACTACCACCTCGTTCTCAGCTATATCTCATTTGTTAGCTAGCTAGGAGGGAGAATGAGATCATATATAGCTAGAGTAGCACTAGTACTACTACATGTACATATTTGCGCCTTTTTTTTATTCTTATTCTTCTTCCTTTCTAAGCTTCATTTAAAGGGAGGCATCAATTTCTTTCCATATATACATTCGTGTCTTTTTTTCCTCTTATTCCTCTTTCCTTGAAGGAGCGGGTTACATAATTTACAATTTTTGAAAATGCAGAATAAGAGACAAATTTGTAAATTAATTTTATTTAAAAAACATTTTTAATTATACACTTTGTTAATAGAGAGGATCGTAGAAATTTCTATTTATTATGGGATTGTTCACAATAATTTTTACTATTATATAAAATTTATTTATTAACTAAAAGTGATAATTTACTTTTGATAGTATTGTTTAATATTATCACCAGAGAGAAACCAACTTCTTCCCCTTCATTTCTTCGCATGAGTCAGACGCAATTTTAGATTGATTCTAATTAATCCTAGAAATCAAGTAGTTGACCTCACAAATCTTATATAGATATAGAAACATTTATGTAATTAATCCTAGAAATCATGATAGTTGACCAATCTTGCATATGATATAGAAACAATTTGTTTTCCCTTTTTAGGACCCACTTTAGGGGATGCAATTGTATCTATATATCGGGCTCTCGTTTTCAGAGAAGAATACATCTTTGAAATCTTTCTCAAACTCTATTGTTCGACATGGTATCGGTTAAAAGCTTGATCCTCAGCAGTTTGCAAGAAACCATCGTGATACTGTATTTTCCTCAAACCCATCACCTCGTAAAGCCGCGTGAGTTCGAGTGTGGATTTCAAAGAAGCCTCGTAAAAGATTGCTGGGAAAGCTAAGTGATGACATCGTTGGAAGAAAATCAACCACGCCTACCGCAAATGTTGCCCATTCAGGGCATTATTGGAAAAGACCAGATTTTCTCGCAACTCTAAGAATAGAATCCTGGATTATTGATACAAAAAGATCCAATCACATGATCTAGGACTCCACCGCTAAAAATCGTTTCTCCCTTCTTCTTCAATCGCTTATTTCCACCGCCAATGGTAGCACTCTCCTATTATCGGGGGAAGGATATGTTATCTTATCTACCACTTCCTCAAGATTAGATAACAGCCTCTTGTTGTTCCATCTCTGAATACAACCTTTGTCTCAGCCAATTATTTAACTTTGTAATCGTAACTTTTGGCCCTCATTTTGTGTCTTTTCAGACATTCTAACTTAAGACTTAGTTATGGTGTTAGACTAGGGCAAACTCTTACTACAGAGTTTCCAGAGAATGGGGGATCGAAAATCAACTGCAAATCAAACTAGCAAGAAAGACAAGCAAGCTCGAGTAATCATATATGGTTATGGTAATCGTAGATTAGACATCTTTCTTTTTGCTATCTTAAGAAATTGCAACCACAATTTCTCTTTTTTCAGGATTTAATGATAGGGAATTTCATTGTGATATCAGAATCGGCTGTTTCACAATGATTTCTATTCACCAAGTCCGAATAAGTTCAAACCTTTGAAGTTATTCACTCGATGTTTGGGGTCCCGCAGTTGTCTCCTCTATATCTAGAGCTCAAGCATTTTGTGATAACATGAACAATTAGAATGGGATTTGAACCCTTTACTATTAAAAAAGTGATGTGTGTGTCTAGCATTCCAGAATTTCACAAAATGATCTACACCCAAGATTAAAAGTTATCTGTGTTTAAGTAACTGACAATGGTGAATCGAATATGATGCCTCTCTCTTGAGAATTTTTGAGCAACCATGAATTCGCCATCGTGACCATGCACCTATGCTCCACAAAAAAATGGATTGGCAGAGAGAAAGAATAGACAACTTTTGGAGGTAGTGCTTCCCTTGGCATGAACATACCATTTTTATTGGGGTGAAGCCGAAATTAAGCCAATACCCCATCAACCGAACACTCGAGTAATAGACTAAACTCCTCAACAGAAATTGCAATCATTACTTTCACCCCCATCTCCGAATCTTGAACCCGGTTTTTGATGTACCGTGACATGTTCACATCCCCAAAATCTTGAAATAAACTTGATCCATGTGCAAAACGATGTGTTTTTGTTGGCTACTCTAAATGCTCTCAAAAAGGATATAGGTGCTATGATCCACAAACCCGAAGTTACATGTGACTCTAGATGCTCCTTTCCGAGAATTGCCTTATTACTCTGGGAGTTCCCAAAATTCCTCTTCAGGGGAGAGCTATGAAGAGAACGGGATAGGTCGAGTTTATCGAGTTAGAAGAGGTGGAACGCGCAGAATATTCAACAAGAGAGTGGTGGAGGTGATGAGTTTATCGAGTCAGAGAACATTCCACAAGAGAGTGGTGAGGTGATGAGTCTATTGGAGCTGGAAGAGGTGAATGAACATTTCAGCTACGTCAGGCAACAAGGTCAGATCACAATCATGAACCGAGAGTGAATCACCAATGACACTCCCTCGTGAAAGCTGTCTCCATTCACACCATTAACTCAGTAAAGAATCAAACCTGCACGTTCCTCCTCGAAGTAAGTATGAATCCTGTTTAAGAGTCTAATGAAACTTATGTTCCGCAAAATACAGCCCCTAGATATCCACAAAGATCGGTCAGGGAGTTCCAAAACAAGTATGAACTTGATCCCTAAGCCAAGACCAAATCACCCAATTAACAAACTATAAAATATCTCAGGTTGACCTAAATGGCGCATTTATCGTTAATCAATTGTCTACAGCTATTCCTAGTAATGCGGTGATGCATCGGGCCATCCAAATGGAGAAAGGCTAATAACGTTGTACGGAGGCCTCTGGCTAAAAAAAGAATGCCACTTGGGAACTTGTTCCACTCGCTCTAAAGGAATGAAGCCAATTGGATGTAGATATGTTCACTATGGAAACTCGTAAAACCGATGGAAGTATTGATAGATATAAAGCCCACTAGTCAAAGGGCGGGCTACGCAAGAAAGGTACGGATGTAATTATCAGATGCTTTTGCACCATACAAGATCAATACAATCGCATTCTTATATCTATAGCAAAGAAATCGAGACTAGCCTCTCTGCAACAATTTGATGTTAAAAATGCTTCTCAATGGAGATTTGGAAGAAGAGGTCTGCTACAGCTACCACCTGAGTTAACATGGTTCTTCATGCAAAGGTGAATCAGAATCTAAAAGTCATCGATAATAAATGTACCACCTGTAGCATGGTTTGGGAGACTTCGATCACAATGAAGGAGTTCGCTATAAGCAAAGTAACTGTAATTACACTTCGTTTATAAACACAAAGAAGGAAAAGTAATGTGCCTTTAATTGTGTATGTTGATGATATGGTCTCGACAGAGATGACCCATGCGAAATGAAAGTTTTACAGAGTATTTAGCCACTAAATTTGAAATGAAGGGATCTCGGAAACTTAAATATTTTTGGGAGTGGTGTAAGATCAAAACATGAGTCTTGCTTTCACAACGAAAATATTGTTAGATCTTCCTAGCGAAACCGGAATGTGGTTGCAAACCGGTAGGGGCATGTGGAAATGAATCATCAGCTCAGATTCTCCCAGGACCAGCCCCGACGGACAAATTAGATTATCGATTAGTTGGAAGATTAATCTGCCCTCACACACAAGGCCGAGATATATCATAGTGGCGTTGTGAGCGATTCATGCATGCAGAGTGAAGAGAACATATGGAGGCGATACATCGGATCTTAAGATATGCAAGAGTGCTCTACAGGAAAGGTTTGTTGTTCTCGAAAAATGGTATCTCTAACATTGAAGGATACCTGGTCACGATTGGGCGGTGATTAAACAACTAGAAGGTCCACATCCCCCGGATTACTTTACTTTTGTGGAAGGTGTCTTTGTCACTTGGAAAAGCAAAGAAGAAAGCGGTAGTAGCCAAGATCAACGATCTTTGGTGAATTTGGTATGGCTCATGGTGTATGCGGAATTGTTATGGATAAGGAATATCTTGAGGACTTGGGGATTGAATATGCTACACACATAGATCTCCATTTTGATAATAAGGCAGCCATTCAGTTGCACGAAAATCACGATTCAACATGATCGCACTAAACATGTTGAAGTTGATGCGTCATTTCATCGAGGAGAACCTCGATGAAAAGATTATACAATTCCCATTTATTCAATCTAGAAAGTCGGTTAAACGATATGCTCACAAAAGGAGTTTCGGGGAAAATGTTTCATGGTATAATTGACAAGTTGGGCATGATAGACATCTATGCACCAACTTGAGGGAAGTGTGCGCACATTCTGTAATTTTTAGATTGATTTGTGTGTTATATCCTAGAAATCTGTTAGTTATTGGAAATACATATAGATATAGAAACAATTTGTGTAATTAATCCTAGAAATCATGATAATTGACCAATCTTGTATATAGATATAGAAACAATTTGTTTTCCCTTTTTAGGACCTAATTTTTAGGATGTAATTGTATCTATATATTGCCTCTGTTTTAGAGAAGAATACATCTCTTTGAAATCTTCTGAAAGCATTGTTTGACAATTTCTTTACTAGAAATTAAGGGATGTTATGATTTTCTTCAGCACAATATCTCTTTATTCTCCTTTGTTCAAAAACTACTATATATATTATATCCTTTTCTTCGTGTATCATTCCTTTTCTTTACTTTTCTTTTCTTCTCTTCATTGTTAAGGCATTCTTGTCTTCATTCTTGACATATTTTCCTTTTAAGCCAAAGGATTTCTTGAGTCGAGCTCTTTATTAAAATTAATGGTGTTTACTTCCCAAATAATAATAAATATGTTTAATATTTTAAAATAAAATTAAACATTTTGTGGGCTCTTAGATATTAGGCTAATAATCTATAATCACATTACTCTTAGTTGGAATAATGTAATGGTTTAAAAACTAAAAATATAGTAAAAGGTTATGGAAAAGGGAATAATCCTTATTTCTTATATTTTAAATTAAGCCTCAGCAAAAATAAAAATAGAAGTATTTGAAAATCATATTAATATATATTAATAAGAATAAAGAAAAATTAGAGAATAAAAGGAGGTAATCATATGGTGTTGATCATGACCAACATGACAGTAGGATATCCAACACCAAAGTCGAACAGCTTTTCAATGTATCTAGCTACCACATCTTTCCAAATCAACTCACGTTTCAGTAAACCGCATTAACTGGAATGAAAGAGGAAAAAATCCATCCATTTTGATCTTTGTTTACTTGAATCACACATGACATCACACGGCAAAGTACACTATTGGTAAAACGCATATTAGAAAGCAGAAAGGAAGCTAGAAATTACATACCAGATCACCACACATTCATTCTTTACTTATTTTATACACCGAAAAAAGGTATAGGCTCCAATGGAAGAAATGAGGCCAATGAATCTTTGCCTAATTTAGTTACGGTAGCAGTACTTATTTTATATGGAGTCTTTGAATTTGGGTAGGGTGAGATGCTGCAGCAGAGTACTGGATAGAGACAGTAAGAAAACAATTGGAAAAATTTGGAGTGGCTAGCCCCAAGCTAATACGTACGTACCAGTGTAGACGAGATTGTGCATGCAAGCATCGGTTAGTTAGAGACGGAAGACGGCGAAGTAAGTCTGGACGGCAGTAAACAAGAGGGCCAAAGCTGGCACAAAAGGCAAGCAATGATAGTCGAGGGATACGAAGTAGGTGTCGAGCGTTGTGTCATCCACTTTTTCTGTCTGCTGTGATGAGTGGCTCTCAAAGTGCATCCGAATTTTTTGAATCTCATCTTTGTAAGCATAAGTTTGATTCCAAGTTGAAGGAGAGCGGTGTTGAAGAAGTCAGCCACTTGTTCATGGGTGCCCTAGATAGTTCTGGGTACCCCAGCGGACTGCATCTCATAACGTCATCAGCATGATCGATTAGAGAATCGAGGATGCGAAAGTAAGAGATGAAGTCATGTGGAACATCTGAGCTCATTTCATAGGCCATATCAAGTTCAAGAACAATGTTTTGGTTGAGTTATCGATGGCGATGGGAGGAAGTCTGAGGCAGACGGTGACGATTTGAAGTGAAAGAAATGTCCCTCAACTAACGCAGAGGGACTACCCTTGGTGCGGATTCCAGCCGCCATCAGTTCCTTCACATTTAATGATATCACCTGCTCCTTCTCATCCCCTACCGATCCCAGACCATTGTTCAGCGCTGTTGTCTTCGAATGCGTTGATAAGAAAGCTCATCGCCTACGATAGATCCAGTAGATGATGATGACAAGGCTTTGACTCTTTTTCAGTTTTAGGCTCCGATTCCAGTTAATAATTTGATGATTGAGAGGAACAGGAGCAGGCGGCAGCAATAATTCTTCCTTTTTCTCAGGAAAGACTCCTCCTCCAACAATTCTTGGAACGTTGACTCGTTGGTCATACCAAAGAATTCCACCAAAATTACTCTCCCAGCAGCATTGACCCATTCCGACGGCTGGATCTTCTTCATCAGCTCGTGGAGTATTTGATAAGGAAGTTGGTCTTCTCCAACAGTAAAGCAGTCCATTATGAGGTTATGGACTGGCAAGACAGGTATAATACGTGCTGCATATTTGTAATTCGTTTTTCAAATTGCCATATCACAAATAGCACCTGCACCTCAAGTTACAGTTTAAAGTTAAAACCATGATCAATGATACAGTTCTAACTATTTAAAAATCATAATCATAATCACCGAATTACAATTTTTAATTTTAATTAAAAACTGGAATCATCAATTAAGGTTTTAATTATTTCAAAAAATTTAAAATTGTAGTCACCAACTATGATTTTTATGATGTAACAATGATACACTAATTTTGATATTATTTTAAAACATTTATTACTTTGGACTTGAAAAAATTATTTTGGAACATCATGAATTTGCACAATAAACCTAACAATCTAACATTATTGCATACATCTTTACAATGTCATCTCGAAAACTAGAAAGAAGAGAAAAATATTGGGAAAATTATGTTTGTCTCCATCAAATAGACAAATATTATAGAAATCGAAATCAAGTTTTTGTTTTACAATGTTCAGTATACCGTCAGAGAAAATAATTAATTTTCAAATCAAAATGTAATGATTGTGGTTTCCTGAACTTTCTGAATCACTGAATCGTCGGAGCATGAATTAGCTAGCTGCACCAGAAAACAAACAAGAAAGCAGCGATAGTGTCCTCGCCGCCTCTCCGATGCTTAAGTTAGGTCCGTTAACCTGAAGAGTCAAAACACTCCTTTTTTCAGGAAGGAATTTCATACCTTTTTCTCGTGTTGCCTTTTCCTTTTATCCAGAAGAAAGATGATCCTATCTTCATGGAAAGTAAATTATCTCCTTTCGAAATGGAAGGGGAAGGTGACACTTTCCTCGTGTGTTATGACCTGTTCTTCCTTTTAGATAGCCAAGTCGTCCGCATTTTCTGCCCCAAGATGTTTGGCCACCCCTAGGGTGGTTATGCGTGTGACTTAAACTCGTCTGCCCGTGAGGTCATCCGGTGCCTTTTAAAGGTTACAACTGGCTAGGAGAAACTATCTTGACAAATAAGATTTCCTGGGTCGGGATGGGTTTAATCTGACTGTAAATGAACCATTGGGTCTGTGATTGGGCCATAGTCTAGTGGGCCTCGCTTGGCCGGGGTCTCATTGCCTGAGAATGCCTGTACCATGTGACCCATTAGTCCCCCCTTTTCCTACCGGGAGGGCGCTTATCCCCAGCGGAAAAGAAAACGTGGTTCGACCGCCCAAACGACGTGGAACACCCGACAATCAATGCTGGTATGTTCCAACATGATTTTTCTAACTTTTGGGTTCATTTATCGTGGTCGCTGATACCTGAGACTAGAGGTCTCTATAAAAGGTTTGGAGGGTGGCGGATTCCTTTGTGCCACTATAATCCCTGGCCTTCCAGCCGAGAAGGTCGACTAGACATTGCCGAGAGTCGGACTTCGAGGGATTGCTGAATGAAGGATGATTACGATAGATGGTTCGAACGTGATTTCCATGCATGAACTAGATCGAATTGAAGACGAATTTCAAGGATTCAGCGGAGTTGGAATTGAATATCCTTGTTCTAATTGGCCTTTGGGTGGTTCTAAAACTCGAATGGAATCCTCTGCATCCAAGGACACCCCCTCCCGAAGCAGCAGAGTTCTTCACGTTCCTTTCCACTTCCATAGGACCTTTCTTCTTCACCTTCTCGCTTCCTCATTGTCGCCTTCACAACCCATGATTGTTTTTGTTTGAGTTTCTGTATTTGATCCGGATGGATCACGAGTCATAGTATGATCACTTAAAAACGGCGCCGTAATTACAAACGTCTTTTATAAATCGTAGACATAGAATGACAATCACTTTATGATGTTTTCCGATTAATTAAAGGTATTATGGATATTTTAATGGGTAGTTGATTTAGTTTCTAATCATTTGTTCATATCCTCAACTTGAGTAAGCACCGTCACCTGTCAGCAAATGCGTTGAGAATATAAAAGAATCGTGAATCGCGCCATAAGAAAAGGATAATATTAATTATATAGGAATGACGGAGGCGGAATGCCTTTGGGAATGAAGGGAAGAGAAGGCTTTTTTTTCTTCTTTTTTTGTCTCTTTTACAATCCCACATAAGTTAAAAGCCCCTGTTACCTATAAAATGGCGTTGTCATCTTTATAGTATTAACAAAATTACTTGGATATTTATTTTTTGACTCAATTTTTTTACGAAATTGATTTGTGATCCAAAATTTATAATGCTCTTAGATTAGTGAAAGTTTTTTGTGGCATTCGAGAAAGTAGGCATTTATATCAAACATCATTAAATTATGTGTGTTCTCTTTATTTTATGTCTTAAAGTTATTCTGCTTGTTAGCTTTATTTTGGAGTATTGACACAACAATTAGTATGAGAGCTTTAAATTTTTTTAAATTTATAAATATGACCTGTGGTTACAATGTAGCCCAATTAGAAATTTAGATTGAACAGTTTATAATTGAAATTTGTTCAAATGTGCTAGTTATAAATATGTTACGTGGCGACGAGTCGGATCTTTCACATCAAAAATTGTCCTTAAATGGTTAACAGTTGAAATCCGTTAAAAGCAAAGCATTAGCCAATCTTTACACTTTAAAGCTTGGGATTGCTATGTAGAATTGGACCCAAAGAGATGACTTTTGCTCATAGTGGCGATCGTCAAAACTGAGAAGGCCCAGAACCCCTTGGCATCTGATGGCAAAACTTTGGGACATTTGGTGGCGTCACAGTTGGGCGATGGAGATGGTTCCCCTAACTAGAGAATCTCCGGTTTTAAGTCAGCCAAGGTTTTAAAATTCTTACTGTCATCCGCAAGTTTTGGCAACCTGACCATTGAACACCCGATCACTATTAACAGGAGACTACTACTACAACATATCTCAGTAAAAACTTTAACTCAATGTTTTTTTTCATTTTCAATCATATAATTTATTTTGTCTTTCTCAAAATTTCAAAGATTGATTGACTGAATGATTTTAATTTGTCCATTATCCCCAGATTTCAGTGAGTACTGATCAAAATCAAGCTAGCTGTATTGTTACAACTTACAACCAATTTTTCCATCACAAATTGTATGCAGGTGGGCTTCCGAGCCTCATCATCAGATGACCACCTCCGCCTCCACCCGCAGCATTTTCAGCCCTGGCAAGATTCCTCAGATCCTTCTCTGAAAGCCTCACCTCGTCCCGAGCCATTGTTAGTATGAGGTATCCTAAAGTTATATATGTAAGTTAAAATAGATAGAAATACAGAAGTAAAAAAATGTTTTTGGGTGTTTGCTGGTAGAACTGTAGAAACAGTGGAAGTTATATTTCATTTTAATTATAAAGTGATCAAATGTTCTAAAAATTGCTTAGTAATGAGTTGCGAATTTATAATCATTTATCCTAACTTGGAATGATGTAAAATGGTTTTACAACTAAAACTTAGAAGGTTATGGAAAAAGAAAGAATTATTTATTTATTTATTTTTTATTTTTATTTTTTAAGACTCAACAAAAATAACAAAATCATATTAATAAGAATATATATAATACGTAGAAGAAAAAGGGAGGTGTTGGAGTGGACCACCATGGCAGTAGGATATCCGAGACCAAAGAGTGGAACAACTTTTCAAAGTCTGCCACATCTTTCCAAATCAGTTTAAATTCCAGTAAATAATCATAATTATTTAATACAGATCGCAACCTCGGTGGAACCTTGGGACACTGTGGCTTTAGAGTTGATGATGGAGATTTTTCTTCGTTTTCTATAGACACGCCTAGACGGAGATCACTACGTCTACGCGAACCCGATCCTAGAGTTTTTGCTCTTTCTGGTCCGCCTAGGCGTAGCAGTGCTTCGCCTAGGCGAACCTCTCCGCCTAGGCGTACATTGCTTCTCCGCTAGGGCATACCTACGAGTCCTGTTTTGCCTCTTCCTGCACTTTTGCAATGATTCATTGGATTAATGAGGATTCTAATAAGTTAATGAAAAGGTTCGTACAAGTATAATAATTATATGAAAAATGCTCTGTACCTCGCCACCTCGATGAAGCTTTGCTTCGCCTCGGCGATCTGGTCCTTGGGCAAACATTGTTTCTTGCCCTCATTTTCTAATGGGATTAAGAAGGATATAACGAGTTCTGAAACACATATAATCGTATGCCTGCTTAAGACCGAATAGTGAATGAATAGACACCTCTGTTCGGTGCTTTGGCACTCCTGCTAGTGTTACAACACTTATGTTCCGTGGGGAGGCACGTCTCTGATCAGTGCTTCGGCACTCCTACTAATGCTACGACACTTCGCACCTATGTGCACGCTCCTCTAATCGGCGGTTTTACCCTCGCTAATTCTACGACACTTCGTTACGTGGGTAGTCACTTATCAGGCTTCAAGACCTCTCACTAATGTTGTACCGTACCTTCGGGTGCCTATTGTGATGTGTCTCTCTCATTCATTATTAGTCTATACGTATTAAACACCTATATGTGTTGTATACATCAATAATATGATACATGAAATTAAAATTACTCGCTCGTTTTTTGATCTATAATGACAAACATTTATATGATAAAAATATGAATGATGAACAATAAGAAGCATAAGTAATTAGTTATGCTCTATCTCTGTGGCTGTACCTAAGGGTACCTCTATAAGATCTCGTTTCCGAACTCCTATGGAGATAAGGAAATTCCATTATGGGCAATATGTTATATGAAAACTTTGTTATAGAATTTTGTTGTATAAACTCATATATGTAATATATTATATGTATCCTATAATTGTGGACCACTTCAAGTGGTCATATCTGTTATATGTTTCACTGCTTATGTTTAGCACTGGGTGTTTCATCCCTGTGTAGGTACCAAGAGGGCATCCTGAGGCTTTCCTGCGATCCACCAGTGGCCAACACAAAGAATAGGAGTCCACCTGATGTAGGTTTTTGATTCTGTTTTAAAATGTAAATGTAAAGTTTTTGTAATAGTGGAGTTTGTGTAAGCACAAGTAAATGAGACTTAGGCATGTATATGTACAGGACATTTGAAACACCACTACGGTTGTAAGTTTACAAGTTATATTATGATATATGGATTTGTTTATTGAAATTGGCCCACCAATGTCAGAAAATCAAGTAAAGGAGTCTCATTCCCGTGCCGCGCCCCCACTCTTCGCCCAAGCTGGGGTAGGGGCGTGACAAGTCAAGTCTCAATAAATGCCTAAAGAACAACCTCAAGTCCAAGAAACGAGGAAGATTCCCTATTCATCAATAATAAAAAGTCTGAATTATGCTCAAGTATGTAAGCGTTCAGACATGGCATACATTGTAGGTATTTTAAGTAGATATTTAAGTAACTTTGGCATGGATCATTGGAAAG
Organism: Tetrastigma voinierianum; assembly: GCA_016808115.1. Taxonomy (NCBI): domain Eukaryota; kingdom Viridiplantae; phylum Streptophyta; class Magnoliopsida; order Vitales; family Vitaceae; genus Tetrastigma; species Tetrastigma voinierianum. Next base: position 5,387 of record JAEQBH010005518.1, on the reverse strand, counting down.
TAGCCAAACAGGTTATGAAGTATTAATAGACAACAAAACATTATATGATCACATATAGGAGATCGGATCATTTTGAGATCATCAGTATTCTCGACTGGGTTTTGTTAAATGCCATGATGGTAGAGTTTATAGCATATCATGAGGCATCAAACTAAGGGATTTGGCTGAGGAACTTTGTCACTGGGCTGGGAATTGTGGAAGGAATTGAAAGACCACTTAAGTTACATTATGACAATAAATCAACTATTTTTACACTCTACTAATAATAGGAGCATAACTAAGTCAAAACATATTGACATCAAATTCATCGTTGTTAGGGAGAGGGTTCAAACTGGTCAAATGTCTATTGAGCACATTAGCACAAACTCCATAATTGCGGATCCACTCACCAAAGGTTTACCACGTAAGGTCTTTCATGAGCATTATGTTCATATGGGTGTTGTATCAATTGACGATATGTAATTTTAGTGGGAGTTTGTATTCATGTCATTCCGCCAGGTATTATTTTATGGATATTTTCGCACAAAGTTTATGTTTCAGTTTTACTCTGAATCTATCATGATCTCACTAAAGAATTAAGTTGGATTAGTTGGAAACAGACATGTAGAGATCACATTGCATGTAATTTCTATCCTACGCATCTATGATTGATCTATGTCATTTGACTGTGTTTATGTACATGACCATTGATGGGTTTAGTTACATTAACAGTAACAAAAACCTCTTTGATCCTATGTCGATATAGTTAATGGACGAGATTGTTTCAGATATACCCTAAGGTTATGATAACAAGTTTTGAGTTCATTTGGTTGAATATACTTGAAGGTTACATACACGGGCTGAGAGATTGTTGAATTTTTCACAATTATTATGGGGTCATATATGTAAATATTAAATATGTTCATGCTATCAATTTCCACTAAGTCTAACTAAAGTGATCTAATTCAAATTGAGGTAGCTTATGGGTATAATTGTCGCGGAATTAATGTGGTCGATATAATGAATATTTCTAATTTGATGAGGGACCAAATTAGAAATATCTAACCTAGTATGACTAGTATAAATATTAGGGTTATGATCCACAATTCATATGGCGAAAAAGAACCTTAGTTCTTTTTTTTTTCTCTACATCCCATCACTAGAGGAGAGAAAAGCTCTTGTCATTTGGATCGTATCGAATTTGGAAGATCTAACCCGTACATTCGACGACTTCCGGCAATGGATATAGGTACGTCCTATACAAACTTTATATCTCTTGAATTAAATGGGTAAAAGCATGGTTATTTAGGGTTTCCTTATTATGCATTATTTAGGTCTAATATTTTGGGATTCATAATATGTATATGATATTGTTAGACTAGAAACATGTGGTTATGCGATCAAGAATGCCTGACAATGATAGCACATGGGGTACCGAAATAGGTGTCTAAACATTCCTTCATCCACATTTTTACTCTACTGTTATAGTGACTCTGCCGGTGCTTCCTAATCCTCACTCTCAATGCCTTTGTAAGAATGGAAGTATGATTCCAAGCTTGCAGAGACAGTGTTGAAGAATTCAGCTACTTGTTCATGAGTTCCCAGATTGTTCTGCACCACTCCCACCGACTGCAGCTCCTTCACTTCATCGGCTTGATCAATCAGGGAATCAAGGAGGCGGAGGTAAGAGATGAAGTCAAGTTCCAAGTCTGAGCTCATTTCACAGGCTATCAAGTTCAAGAACAACTTCTTTGTTGAGTTATCGATGGTGATGGTGGGAAGTCTGAGGGATGAGGTGATGCCGTTTGAAGCGAAAGAAACGCCCCTCAGGTAAATGATAAAATATTTGAAGTATGCTCTTACCATAGACAGTTTTTGCAGCATTTGGATATTAAATTTGTATTTTATATATAATTCATGCAGTAATAATGCCATACATATTGGTACATGCCATCTTGGATGCAACGCAATACATATTAAACATTTAGTGTGATGAATCATATGATAGAATATGGTAATCATTTTACTTATCTGATAATATTAACATAATCTTGTTAAAAAAAAATCTTGTAATGCGCCATTAACCTATTTGGTGTTGAACTTCCATTATAAGGTTATCTGTTGCTCAGTCTAGCATTTTTCTTGCAGGTGCGTAGAATGGCTGACGAAACTGGTCTGGATTTTAGTGATCAGATTAGTTCTTTGGAAAGCAAGTATCAGCAAGTATTTCTGGAAGGTTTCATCTTCCATATTTTTTTCTTGGATTTCAAAAGCTTGAATGATCTATTGATTGCTTAGTTCTGTGTCCATTAATGTACCCAGCTGGCTTAGCACCTAAGTTCTTATTCTTCTTCATAGTACCATAAATATATTAGTACTTTATTTACAAGAAAATACTAGTCTAATTCCTTGTTTGAAAATGGTTTTGTGGGCACCTCTAAAACCATCCATAATAACATTGTAGTGGCCATAGATACACCAAAATGTAAAGCTCAAACGGTGGTGGTGTTGGTAAATACAGAACTGCTACGCTCCTGATGAAGCTCATATGCCATTAGAATTTCATTGATTCTGCCAAACTATACACTTTTGAGACTTTAAATGTATTTTCTGGGCTTGTATATATCAAGACTCCTTCAATGCAACAACACCTGTTGGTTTCTCTGTGTGCGCACCTCTTCCTGAAAATCATTATAGAGAAATGCATGTTCACTGTTGACTATCAATGATGACCACCCAGTTTCTGCCACTGGTATAAGCACTTTGAAGAGCAATTGTGTTTGCAATGCAAATACAGTCCCCCAATCTCTAGATAATTCCTTGCAGTGGTTTACATGTAGTTTTTGTGACAAACTTGTCTTATTTTTTCCAATGTTTTTTTTTTGGTCTTTGTACATAAATTATCATTATATTCATGTATTAGACTCTATAACCCTCACAATGTCCGGGCTCTGAAGGATTTATATACACACTTGACACCCATTCAACGCTCACTATTGCTCAAATCCAACAGACCAACAGTTCTTTTGATCATACATTAAATATCACGGACAAGGACAAGGTATTACGTTGTCTGCATCATTTATCTCTTTTTTTAACTGCAGTTCTATATGACGAATTTCTTTACATGCTTTTTTTTTTTTCTTAAAGTGGGTGGAACCCATGGAGATAGTGCACGTTATAATGATCCAGCCATTGTGACTGGTATTGTATATAGAAGCACTTTGATTCTCACCTGCATGTGTGCCCTGTTATCTTCCATACGCTTATGCAGTTTACTTCTGTTTTATCACTTGAAAATATTTTTTTGCTAGGCCTTAATTATGTAATTTCTTACGCCATGTTTCTACTTCATAATTATGCAATCATATAGAGTAGTGTTTCTTCCTTTTTTTTTCCTGATTAGCAAAGGGTCTTCTCTCCTAAACGTTTAATCGGATCAATAAGCATCTTGTCACTATTTTCATTAATGGGATGTATAGGAAGAACATGTGCACATTTCATTTCAGTTATATGAAATTAGCATTTGTTCTCTTATTCTGACAGTCGTTAGTGTTTCACATTTCCATTTCTTTTTGATTTACAGTTTCAACTGGATAAATTCAGCTGAAAACTTTGGAGTTTCTTTTTCTTTTTCTTTATATTTATGCTAATTCAAATTTCTTTCAAATTCCTTGTGAAATGTAGGTGATGTTTTTTGTCAAATTTGTTTCTCATTAATTTTTCTGTGATCAGTCCTGAGGCATGTGCTGCAATATTGTGGAAGTTTGCCCAAGCAGTTCCCAAGGTATTAGATAAATAAGATAGTTAGATTTCTTCTGGCAAATGATCGATTCTCCCACAAAATTTTGTTGTAAACTTGTACAGGCAGCTGAAAAGCTGAGGATAACAGCCCAAGAACATTACAGGTTCAAAATTGCAGATGGTGTAATTCCTGTAAGTACTTGGGTCAATTGCCATGTTTCCTGTTTTCCTGTAGCTCAGTAGCTCATAAGTCTTTTAAAAATGATTATCGAAGTTCTTCAACAGTTTGATTTGTGTTGTAAATAAGATTTCAAATCTTTCCCCAACAACCATAATGAAGCTGTGATTTTCTTAAGCTTTGCTGTATAGTTTTAGATATAGTCATCTCTAGAACTCCAGAAAGGATGTCGGCTATCTGATTCTTGGTTGATTTACATGTTCATTTGTTAAGCTAAGTGAGTTCCATTCAAGTGTAAGAAATGGGATGTATTTATATTGTTTTAATGGGGAGCCCACCTGAGAAAAAAGAATTTGCTTGGCCAAATGTAGTAATGGAGGAAATGTTACCTCACTTTGGTGCTCTTGTCTAATTCTTGTCTTGTCTCAGAATCTAACCTAGTGGTTGTCCACACATTTGTTTCTACCATTTCTTTTGTTCCTTGAGCTATAAATTCTACTGGGTGTGTATGAGCACAGATTTTTTTGTTCTTTGAACTTTCATTTTATCTAGATTAATATGTTATCTTTACTCTTATAGGAACTCTTGGTGGTGCACATGCTGATCCAGTCTGACATCTCAACAGATCATTTGCCATCACCTAGGTCATGGAGGTAGGCAATTTCTTAAGACTCCGTTTGGAACCTAGAAAGTACTAGGGAAAGGAAAAATTACTAAGGAGAATGATTTCTCATGTTTGGTTTCACCGTGGAAAATATAAAAAAAATCAAATATAATCAACATTTCTCAAAATTTTACATATTTTTTCATTTTTTGGTCCTTATATAATAGAAAGAAACAAATGAAATGAGTTTGAATAAACATATAGAATTAATATTTTAAGTTTAAACCTATTTTTTATTTTTCTCCAAATTTTCTTTCCTTCCACTTTTCTCACTGTTTTCTTTTCCTAATACTCTCTAAATTTAAAATATAGCTAATTTTCCTTGCTGAAAGCTATGGGAACTACAAACACCAACACTTTGCGCACTGTACTTACATCGTATGATTGAGCACTAAGCATGTGAAAAGAAGCCTGCGTGGTCTAAACCCCATTGTACTAAATTCATGTGATTGACCTGATCGATTGAATTGTCGAGAACAACTAATGAAAAGGTCACAAAATTCATCTATCTGCTAGTAAATCTGCATGTCGGTCACTAAATGAGATATTTACTGGAAGCAATAACTTGAAAATGATCTTCTTTTAATTATATTTTCCTATTTCAGCTTGTCTGCTTTAATCCCTCTTGTCCCTGCTTGATTATTTTACTATAGTTACGGCTAACAGAAATACTAAAACGAAACCAGGAGTTGGGAAAGATGGATACAGAAGAGTTGATCTGTCACCGAATGCTCAAATACTGGTCAATTGAGGTTTCAAGAAGGCACCCCCAGACCCAGAAAGGAAAAGAAACATAGTTATCTGACTTTGAATGCTGCAAAG
>JAEQBH010005517.1:0-237167 GCA_016808115.1 Tetrastigma voinierianum | reverse complement strand
AAATTTGGAGCGGTGCAATGTTTTACCTTTAAGCTTCTACTTCCCCTTAACAAGCTTTGGGTCAAGAATCCCATACCGCAGCATTAGGGTACTAGGTATAGAACACCCCTAACGACTTAATTGCTCAAGGTTAGTAGGCTATAAGGCAAAACTCACTCCTTCTTAAAACTGTCATTGTTTTTCAGCTTCTCAAATTTCTGATTTGCACCTCTTTTAGTACAACTTTTCTCAATTGATTTCCTTTCACCTCCTTAATTCTCCTCCTTCATTTTAATTCAAATTTCTACTTCCCCAAACTTATCCTCTTGATTAGTGCTCAAAAAGTGCAATTTTGAACCCTATATTAGATAGGTTTTGAGTGCTTTTTGATCATTAATCATGTCATTTATCCCAATTGAAGTGTTCATGTCATCTTAGTAACACTTATGCCAATTTGAGGGTGTTTTTGGTTGTTTTGTAGACTTTTATACACATTCGAACTTCAACCTCAATGCAAATGATCGATCATGAGGTTGGAATTTTAGTCTCAGCCATCAACAAGCCCAAAAATCAATGGAAAAACAAAGGAAAAGTGGAGGAAATGAGATGCGCTTGAAGACAGACGAGAGGAATGCGTACAAAGAAACAGTAAATTTCGCAACCTCGTTGGCAACCAATTCAAGAACCCTTGCGACTCGCAACCTGTTTCCTCGCAACAACTCGTAATCTCAAAGACACATTGCGAAATTCGCAGCAAACCGTACCGCGCTATCGCAATCTTGCCTCACCGACACTCAAGGCTAGCTTAGCGAAATTTCGCTAGCTAGCGAAATTCGCAACCTTGCCAAATTCGCAACCCTTGCCAATTTCGCTAACCCTTGCCAAATTCGCTAATTAGCGAAATTCTCCCCTGTAGCGAAATTTGCAGGCCTCGGCATGCTTTGTAATTAATGCAACCGCCTTCAAACTTGGTGAATTACTCTCCTATCCCATAACTTAGCTATGTTATTAGGTTTTTGGTATTTTCATACCTTGAGGAGGCCTATATAAAGTTCCTCTTGTTTTCAGAAACCTAAGCAACAATTTCAAGCATCAAGCCAGGGGGAGAATAATAGTTGTAAGTTTTACTTTTGTAAATAAATTGTTGTATTTTTTAAGTTTTGCTTTTATTTCTCTCTCTCTTCTTTCTCTCTCTTTCTTTCACTTTCCCATTGCTAAACACACCTCTCGAGGATGACAACTCAAGAGACAGCCGCTGCTCTCCTTCCTTGAAGAGGAAGGAAGCTTAGCTCAAGAAAGAGGGTTAAGCATGTTGTCCTCATGTACTAAAAGTTATGGGTAGTGTATTTATGGCCCTTATCTTCAAACTCACAAGATAACATAGATGTTATTGTCTTGGCTACTCTCCATGCTTGGGATCCAAGCAGCTTAATGCAGGTACTCGTGGCTCTTGGGGATGGTCCCACTTCGCCTATGAGGTAATATTCACATGTTAGTATTCTTCAAATTGTGGTTAAATAAACATTTGCTTTTATTGTTTTGGCCAATACTCCATGCTTTAGGGTTCAAGGTTCTGAGAGATTAATCGGTGGATTCTTAGACGGGTCTTTACTACTTAGGTCAATACTCTCCATGTTTTGGGGTTCGCGTTCTGGGTGAGATGCAATCGTGGATTCTTAGATCTTTACGTTCTCTAAAAATGATAAAAGAATGTTAGGTTTTAAAACAAAAAAGGGGCCATAACTACATCCCGTGTTGACTCACATGTGAGATAAAACCCGAGGACATGTGTTTGCCCTACTATCAAGAAGACTCCAAATCTTCAAAGTAAATTTCTTCATCGTTAATTCCCGCTTTTAACTTTCGCTTTATACTGCTTTTCAAACCATTCCCTGCTGGAATGAATCTAAAGAGTCCAAATAGAAAGCCTTACCTTCATGCCCTAATGCAAACCATTTTTGATGAAGAAACCCATCCCCGTGTTCGAATTTCTAGACCACTATATCGGCAGTGCAGTTTGACTACCAAGCAGCTTGGTAGGAGCTTAGGTATATAAATATTGTTGATTTTAGCTCAGCCTACTGTGGCACGAATCAAATGGCGCCGCTGCGGATGGTGCCCGGAATACTAATGGTGTGTCAAGAGTACTGTGGATCCACATCACAAGGCGTGAAGGTAACCTTTTACCTCTTTTTTTGTATTATCAACAAGAATCGCGCTCTAGCACTCGACAAGAATCGCACCGATTCAAATTTTCCGCTTTTTTCATTCGCCATTTTACTTCTTTTGTTAGATTAGTTTTAATTTTTCTTTAAATTTTTGTTGGTTCTAATTGTCGTCTCTACACCGTGTAACAACCGTGCATGCAAATGCTGGATGTGGTGACACTCAGTAGTCAATAGATTAGTACACAACCCGACCTGGTTTAGTGAGGTTAAGCACAACATACCATGGACTTCGATACCCGAGGAACAACAGCCAACTTCAGAACCCCTATGAACTAAATGCATAGAACCATGAGGGATCACATCCACCCTCCTAGAGTTAGTGCCCCATCCTCAGATTACCCTCCGCCGATGATGTAGCAAGAGGCCATATTTCGTACCCTGTACTTCCCACATATCATGGTATGGAAAATGAAAATCCATACACACATCTTAGGGATTTCGAGGAGGTATGTGCACTACCTTCATGAAGGTAAGGATGGATATGGATTTGTTGAAACTAAAGGCATTTCCATTGACCCTCATGACAAGGCCAAGATATGGCTCAACCTATCAGGCCTAGAAACCATAAGAAATTGGGCTGAAATATACAGAAGTTCCTCGAAGAAGTTTTGCCTATAAGACAAACAATTTGAAAAGACAAATTTTATACCTTTGCACTCATGAAGGTGAGAAGTTTTACCGTTGTTTGAGGTTTTTAGAGACCATCACATGTCCACACCATGGCTTACATATGGATGTTAGTGAACCACTTTATGGTGGTATGTCTCCGCCATGAGACAACTAAGAAACCATGTGGGGGAGACTTTGCCAAACATCCTGATGAAGCCATGGATTTTAAATTACGTGGCTGGAAACTTCTAAGGGTCGGATGAGCTTAACCCCTAGAGAAACTGATAGGATGCAGAAACCACTACCAACCAAAGGGGTGGGATGTATGCACCGGCCTCGAAGACATGGAAATGAGGGCTAGGTTATCAACTCTGGCCTAGAAAGGTCGAGGAGCCGGAAGGAAACACCCATGAAGTGCGTGCAAAGTGACCGACAACACCGCACAACTCAACCTTCGCGCAAATTTCCAATCCCCAAAGACACCTAATAGAATGCTGGTTCCATGACCCCTCGCAGTTGAAGGATTTGATGTCGAATGTGCACACCGTAGACAATCTGCCTCTAACAAACTAAATGCTCCATATGGGAATACTTACAATCCCAATTGGAGAATCATCCTAACTCGTACGGAGACCAAACCCCCCGCTTATGTACCACCGGGAGCCAAGCTCCTCGCTTGGTTCCTCTTCACGCCACAACAACTTCACCATCCTATTCTCCAAGAGGAACAAGTCAGACCAATTGGTAAGGCGGTGGGCAATTTTGTTAATGACCAAAATGGAACCAATGTACAATTGGCACAAAGAATTGATACCGCCGAAAAACATCAATAAAAAATTTGATGACCTACAGATTCGACATAAACATTAATGTTTCTGAGGGACAAGAAAGAGGGAGGTTCCCATCCCAAACACTTCCAAATCCTAAGGGGATCCATGAGGTAGGGTCGGGAATGGATGAGGTTAAATCCATAATCACCTTGAGAAGTGGAAAAGAGGTTGATCAACCTCTGCCAAAGCCTGTTGAAGAATCCAGGCAGGGAGAAAAAATGCAACCTGAGCATATTCTCCTAGAAGATGACACAATGAAATATCGTATACCACCTCCTTTTCCCACAAGCATTGAGAGAGGAAAGAAAAAGGAAACTCAACAAGCAGGCATGCTTGAGGTCTTAAGGCAAGTAAAGGTTAACATACCTTTGCTTGATCTAATCAACCAAGTACCTGCTTATGCAAAATTTTTAAAGGATCTATGCACCATAAAAAGAGGATTAGGCATTGAGAAGAAGGCCTTTCTCACTGAACATAACAGTGCCCTAATCCAAAGCACTCGTTAAGTACAAGGATCCGGGCCTCCCACAATACCGCCCATATTGGTGGAATTGCATGGAAAAGGCATTGCTAGATTTAGGGACAAGCAGAATCTTAGCGCCATTTTCAAAAGATACAAGCGCTAGGTTTAGGTGAGCTTAAACCTACCTCAATCACACCTCATCGGGCCGATAGACTGAAAATCCCTTGGGTGATAGTTGAGGATGTCCTTGTCAAATACTGACAATTTCTACTATCCAAGATTTTGTAGTCCTGCATTAATCGCACTCAAATTCCAATGAACCAAATCATGTGCCAATCATTTTGTGGAGACCATTTCGCCACCGCTAGTCAATGCAATTATTAATCACGGAATGGAATCATGCAATTGACATTTGGTGACATGATATTGGAATTGAACATTTTCAATTTGAATGACAACCCAAAATTGTGAGAACCTGAAAATCCTATAACTGATGAGGTTGTTTCATTGACAAGGTGCGTGTATAACAGTGCCCGTAAAATACAAAGAGTGATCAACCTGTGATGAAGGAGAACGGTTCAAATAACAACACCAATTGGTAAAGCCACTGCCAAATCCACAACCATTCCGCAGGAACAAATTCCAACTTATGGCCACCTAACATCACGGAGCCAGTTGCCACCCGTACGGGGTCGAGGAGATCATCCTCCTTGACACCCTCTCTGAGTATTTTCTTCTAACTAACCCGTTCTGTTTTCAAAACCTGATCATACCACAAATTTTAATTTTTGTCTTATATTGGGCTTAATTTGGTTAGTCTTAATAATTTTTCAAAATTTTTAACTTAGCAATTTTTCCTTTCATATTATAATTTAGTTTTGTATATGAAAATAGTATGTTTTAAATACTAATCATAATATTATAGTAAATTTGTTAAATTTTTAGTTATATTATTCTTTAATATTAGTAATTAATGCTGTAAATTTTACGTATCAAGTAGGAGGCCGAAATGGCAAAATTCAATGGGTTTAGCGAAAATTGGTGAAAAGACCTTTCTAGCCTACCTCCGCGCCTATAAAAACAGGGAGGGGGTTGGCCCTCAATACACACTTCATATTCTCCTCCCAAATAAGTGCTCCCGAGCCCCATCGCCGTGCCCCAGCTCCACCGCGTGTCTCGTTTCGCTCCCACCGCCGTGCCCGCTCGCCGGCAGCAGTCGTGGCTTCACCGACCGAGCCCTCCCTAGCCTTCATCACCGCTGCGACTGCAGTCACTTTCGATCATCGAGCTTCGAGCAAGAGGCCGAGCCTCCACAGTCATCCTGCCTGAGCCGTGAGTGAGCCTTCACCACACGCGCACTAGGCCTGAGTCACACGTCAGAGTCCCGGGTTCAGGTACCCCGCCCCAGTCCTTGGTATTCTATCAGCCCATTTATCTATTCAAATCTATTTCGCCACACGTGAGCCCGGTCAAGGGTATTCAGAGAGGTTCAAGAGCCTTCCGTGGTGATCTGTGAGCTCAGAGAGTTTCGCCTCAGGTAACAGACCCCAAATTTACATTCAAGTGAGTCCACGTGATTTTCGAAGAGCCATTTTATACATCCGATAATGGGTCCGCACGAGGGGTGGGTCCCGTGTTCTGGCCGGTGAGGTTTAAGACACCCGCTGGGGAGGTCAGCAAGACCGCACCAAGACTGTGAGCACCGGTCCCCGAGGCCGTACCGACGAGCCTGGATTCGGGACGCTACTAAACACGGCGATGGGACCCCCTAGCCCCATCCCCAAGCAAGGCTCTCGTGAGAGTAGCTAGGAGGTCCTCTACTTCTAAGCGGCCCGCACTTCGGCCCAGCGAGTCATCATCTTCGACCGCCACCATCACCTATTTGATCGCCAGCCTGAGACGACACCTTCACCTCAGCCTAACACCGCCTCGCGGGATCAGAGACCATGCTGAGGGACAACCCCATTCGGGAATGGGCAGATGATACGTAGTCGACCATTTCAAATAGAGTCGCTTCACGACGCTCCCGATCGACGGCGATCCTGTGATACCAGGAGTCGACGAGATTGGATCGAGAGGTATTCGCTTCCTCCCATTTATGACTGAGACGCTCTACTTCAATTCGAGAGTGGTCCTAAGAACTTCTACCACTCCATGACATCTTCTGGATGCAGACGGCCCCCCGGAGATCCATTTAGATAGATGACCGCCGAGGTGTACTTTGATCCAGCCGGCTATTTCTCAAGAAATTCAGATCGCGCTACCACCGCGCAATGCCGAGGGTTATAGAGATCTAAACACCCTGCAGCGATGAGTCAGAGACGCCGTGGATGTTACAAATGGCCCAGCTTTTATCTGGAGGCGCCCTATATACTCATCACCATCTGGCCGCGCACCTGCTTATTCCCTCCGCAAAGATTATGTGCGCAGGAGGGCCCATCTTCGGGAGGCATTGTACCTGATCTCTGGGCAATTTCGGTTCACCGATCCGAGTCGGGTGATTACTTCGCTCCTTACAACTGAGGAGAAGGTCCACCTGAGAGACCTCATACGAAAGCAGAGCATACCACTACTTATTCGAGGCCCTTCCTATGTTCCCGAGCGTATAAAGTGATTCTGAGGAGCCCGGGATGGGGAGACGCGAGACACCGCCACTGTGTAGTGTATGGACCTGGAGCCATGACTATAGCCTCGTCCATTTCCATACGCCAAATGAGATCTCAGGAGGAGGTACCTGCAAGGAGGCCGAGGATGCACACAGAGATCGATCCACCCGCTCCCGCACTGCAGGCAGAGGAGTCCCACTCATATTTCCTCGTGATCTTTCACCACCGTCTCCTCCACCCACTACTCAACAGCCCCACGTATACTCCCGGCCCTCAGATTCAGCACACCACACCCTGAGTATACATGTCACCGAGGAGACGGGCCTGAGCGATGGATGCGATCCGCACACTAGCGTTCTCTCAGTACCCCAAAGATGCAAGACATGACCGTAGATTGCTCGAGCCGAGGCCACTGGGACAGCAAGCATTCCATGCTTCATCGTATCATGACCCATCCGGGGTCTTCCTCATGATCCTCGCCCAGAGAGGAGCCTCACACCGATGCAAAATTTCATCGATATCCCGCAAAGAACAAGAAGAAGCTTTCACCACCACCACCACAAAGAAGGAGGTGGTTGAAGTTTCTTTTTCGATGATGTATAGTTTAGCTATATCAACCATCTACTAATTTTGATTATGTTTTTTTTGTATTGTATTTACAAGTAGTTATGATATGCTCAGGTGTACTCGTTATGCATGTATTAAGCCATTTTGCTATATCAAAAGCTACTCGTATTATATATATATATTGCATTTTTTGCATATTATGTTTTGTGTCCACTATGTTTTCTTAAATCGACAATTGAATTGCTTCAAATTGAACAATTGAACAAACAAATTGAACAATCAATCAAGTTTCAAATCGAACAATTGAATCGCTTTCTTTAAGCCGATGATCGAATCATCACTTTGTCACTTCTATGCTAGAACAAATTCCATGCTTGAAACAATTTGTGTTCACCAACGTTCTAGCATGTTCAACTTGAAATTTCCTTTATGCTATGTCACACACTGCACTTCAGATTGCTTCAATAGGTTGTAAATTTGTATGCCTCCTTCCACTTCTCAGTCACTGTATATGCTTCACAACCTAGAATAGGTTTGAGTTACCAACAATCAAGACCAATGTTGTCTTCCAAAAAGGAAAGAAAAGAAAAGAAAAGAAGAAAAAGAAAAATAAAATCGTGAAGTTTTGCTTTGAAACCCAAGCACGGTCCGACGGTGTATGGCGAAAAGCCTTTGAAACCCGATGCCCTAAGCCTTAATCGGGTCGGGAGTCATCGATTTTGTGTTCGCATGGGTGGATAGGTAGAATTTAGCGAATTGTGTGTGCTTGATTTTCAAGTCGGGCCAAGTCCTGGTGAAGCCTTTAGGAGTTAGTGGTCTTTGATCCTTTTTATTGATGCCCTGAACCTTAAGTGGTTGAGTCACGCAGGACCAAGCATGGACTTTCGTGAAGTCTGATTTTTAAGCATTGCATCCTACAATATAATTAAGAGCAAAGAGAAGGTAACCACTCTATCTTAATTGTTCAACGCTTTAAGGCCATGTCAATGCTAGGTTGGGGAAACAAATTTGCATTTTATTGACTCAATCTAGATACAAAATGAACCATTGGGGACTTAGGTGGAAATCCAAGTTTAAAACTATGAAAATAAAGTGTTGTTCTAAAACTGTCCTTTTATGGATTTTATTCTTGTATATAGGTTTTCAAATGTTGATTTCAATTGTTCAATTTAAAGTAATGTAGTTTGTATATAAGTATAATAACCTTTTTGAAACACAACCTTTTTGAAAATCACCACATGCATCTCAATTCTTATTTTGTATCAAGTAAGGACTAGCAACGTTTTTGGTTGGGGTAAGGGATTAAGGCTCGTGCGCAATTTTGAACCCTATATTAGATAGGTTTTGAGTGCTTTTTGATCATTAATCATGTCATTTATCCCAATTGAAGTGTTCATGTCATCTTAGTAACACTTATGCCAATTTGAGGGTGTTTTTGGTTGTTTTGTAGACTTTTATACACATTCGAACTTCAACCTCAATGCAAATGATCGACCATGAGGTTGGAATTTTAGTCTCACTATCAACAAGCCCAAAATCAATGGAAAAACAAAGGAAAAGTGGAAGAAATGAGATGCGCTTGAAGACAGACGAGAGGAATGCGTAACAAAGAAACAGTACTTCAAGAACTCGTTGGCAACCAATTCGCAACCCTTGCGAATTTGGCAACCGGTCAAAATGGGTCGCAATTCAAGACACATTGCGAAATTCGCTAGCAACCGCACCGTGCCATTGCGAAATTCGTCTCACCGACACCTTCGCTTAGCGAATAAATTCGCTAGCTGAAATTCGCGAACTCGCTAAATTCGCAACCTCGCCACCTTCGCGAACCCGCAAATCTCGCTAATTAGCGAAATTCTCCCCTCAGAGCGAAATTTGTAGGCCTCGCCATGCTTTGTAATTAATGCAACCGCTTCAAACTTGGTGAATTACTCTCCTATCCTATAACTTAGCTTATTAGGTTTGGGTATTTTCATACCTCGAGGAGGCCTATATAGTTCCTCTTGTTTTGTAAACCTACAACAATTTCAAGCATCGGGCCAGGAGAATAGTTGTAAGTTTACTTTTGTAAATAAATTGTTTTATTTTTAAGTTTTGCTTTTATTTCTCTTCTTTCTCTCTTCTTTCTTTCACTTTCCCGGCGCTAAACACACCTCTGAGGATGACAACTCAAGAGATGTTACAAGCCTCCTTCCTTTGAAGAGGAAGGAAGCTAGCTTGGCAACAGGGTTAAGCATGTTGTCCTCATGTACTAAAAGTTACGGGTAGTGTATTTATGGCCCTATCTTCAAAACTCACAGATAACATAGATGTTATCGGTTTCGCCAATACTTCCATGCTTGCATCCAAAGGCTTGCTTAATGCAGGTACCGTGGCTCTTTTAGATGGTCCTTACTTGCCTACCTATGAGGTAATATTCACATGTTAAAGGTTCTTCAAATTAGGGTTAAATAACATTTGCTTTTATTGTTTCTCGGGCTAATACTTCCATGCTTTGTAGGTTCAAGGTTCGGTGAGAGATGCACCAGGATTCTTTAGATGGTCTTTACTAGCCCAGTCAATACTTCCATGCTTCTGCCCAAGGTTCTGGTGAGAGATGCACCGTGGATTCTTTAGATCTTTACGAGCCTCTAAAATGATAAAAGAATGTGTTAGGTTTTAACAAAGGGCCATAACTACATCCCGTGGTTGACTCACACATAGGAGGATAAAACCCGAGGACATGTGTTTGCCCTAGCTACCGCTAGTGACCTAAATCTTCAGTAAATTTCTTCATTGTTAATTCTCGCTTTTAACTTTCGCTTTACAATTTCCTGCTTGCAAACCATTCCCGCTTTTGAATGAATTCCAAGAGTCCATAAATAGAAAGCCTTACCTTCATGCCCTAATGCAAACCATTTTTATGAAGAAAACCCATCCCCTGCACTGACTTAGACTTAATTATATCAAGAAGAGTTTGACTACTGGGTAGCTTGTAGAGCTAGTATATAAATATTGTTGATTTTAGCTCACCATCAGAGTACGAATCACCTCTTGATCATTTTTGTTGCTCGATCTACGCTGGGTAAATTCAAGGTTCTTTAATTGTGAAGGTAAGACTTAAGGAAGGTTTAAGGCCTCTGCTATGATGATGAACCGAGATTAGGCTCAAAATAGGTACTAAGGTATATGCAGATGCAAGATATCAAAGGGTAGGCTTTGACAAATTCCAAATTGTCCAAGGATGGCTTAACCATTTTTTGTCAAGTTGTGATGCTCAGATTTCTGCTCTTGAATAATAATGCAACAAGTCGGACTCTTAAATTTCATGATAAGTCCTATAAAGTCTAAACCTGGGCACAACCAATTTTTAAGGTAGTTTTGACCAATGTGTTAGTTTAGTCATTTTCTAAATTGTACTGTTCAATTTGACTAGAATTAATAGCCTTATTAGCTTTTATTCCAATTTCAGTTTTTCATAATCTAAAAATTTAGCTTATATATCCTTGACATCACTACTTAATATCCAGTCTCAATTTTTCAACCCTTTGCATTTCCCGTATTTCGCTTTGTTCGTTTAAAAATATTGTCAGGTTATCGTTCTCAACTTTGCGCTCCATTAGGATTAAACAATTTAGTTCAATTGGTCAACAGCAATAACACCAACATCTCAAAAAAAAATTCATAGTCCTCAAACAAGCAATCATAACATCCCTTCAAAAAATATGCAACAACATCAAAAAATTTTACCATTTTGCAGCATTTTTACATTTGACAGATTGAATTCTCATTTATTCAGAAAAACAAACTCAAGCATCAAATTTATTATAGTTCTCATAATTGTAAAATTAAAAGATCATAAAAATAAGAAAATTTTGTACACAAATTTTAGAAACTGCCTTTTTATTTATGGAGAGAAGAATTACATTGTATAGATTATAAGAGAGAGAGCCATACAGAGAAAATAGAGAGATGCTGGGATAGAGAGAGAGATAGAGAGGAATAAAGCCTATTTTTTCTTCTTTGGTATTTTGAGGGCTTGAGATTGACAGGATCGAACTTATAGCTAGCATTAGAGGGTGTGAATTCAAGGATGGAGGGTTCTTGTTTTTCAGTTGAGCCAACTCCACCCTTGTCAAAGAGGTACCATTCTTGTGTTCTAATGTACTACTTGATAAGCTTATTTTGCCTCTACCCAATTGAATTCAGGGACTACTCAAATTCATCCTAGGCTTGATACATTTTAATCGTGTTTCGGTTCACCATATCAATGTTCTATGTCCACAGTTTCTCCTTGTAGTTCAGGGTGGACTCTAGCTTTTCATTCCTCTTTTGGTTGGTAGCTTTGATTTCCTTCCTGTTCCTCAGAGGTACCCAACAAGCCCCTTCTCGGGAGCGTGCCCCGTTCCATTTCCTTTTCCCCGACCTATAAGCTTGATCAGCTCTTCATCTCCAGACAATCATTCAAAATGCCTCCATTTCTTTCTTCAAACAACCTCCCTCAATGCTCTATCCCTGTGTGCCAGCTCTTCTTTCAACTCTCATCTCTTGGCTGGAGAAGTGCTACTAAGTTTTCTTCTTTTGTTTTGTTTTCTATAGCTTGATTCTCATATCTCAATCTCAGCTCTTACTTGAGTTGCTCATCCCTCTTCTTCATTTCTTTTCTCATCTCTGTTAGTAAAAAGAACAACTCTGAATTGCTGTTCTCTTGCTCTCCTGCTCTTCTCTTCCCTCTTTCTTCTTTGTTCTAAGAAAGCATTGTTTCTTCAGCTCTAGGGGAAAGCACTGGTTGCTCTAGGTAGTTTCTAAACCCCCCCCCCCATTTTCTTCGACACGGTTCTTCCTCAACCGTAGGGCCGCTCCCTGGAATTTCTATAGTTACTATCTTCCTATTTCTTCCTCTCTCTACCTCTTCACCCCGTGCTGGAGTTTTGAGGACCCTAGTGAGAGTGAGAGGAGATGATCAGGCACTTCTCCTATGTCTCAAGAATGTTACACCCTCGATGCACACAAGAGTGATCACGGCAGGGTGGGGGATGTTCCCTGAGAAGTTGTTCTCAACGTAGTCTAGAATGAACTGTTCCATTATCTTCCCCACATTTAGACTACACCCTTGAATAGCACATACTATGGCATGGTCTTGTCTCACAGTTAAGACATGCTTTGAGGGGTGGGGGGGTGGGGGGGAATAGAGTTGACAAAGTAGAACCATACCTTGTTCACCTCTGTCAAATCTCTTCTATCGATGTAGGCGTTGCAAATGGTTTTGGTCCTTTTCCATTATCCCAAACCATTTATCAGCTCCCTGAATATTTCCTTGAACTTAGGGCTCTCCTAGAGCTGGTCATACTCTGCACATTCACCCACTAGTCTCAGCTCTAAGAGTTGGGAGATGGCCCTTTCCTTAAAAGGGATCCATCTCCCCTTGACATATCATGTCAGGTTCTTCTTCTCGCCTAGATTTACATAAAACTCTTTGACGAGAGCCCTTACCCCTAGCTCCCTATGTTGGCTCTTCTCATAGCCCCGTCGTTCGATTTCTCCTTAAATGGTGACACCAACTGCTTGAAGCCTCTTTCCTCCACAAAGCCCTTCTTGGCCAGATGCTTCTGGAACTCTTATGCTCCCTTGTTGGACTAGAAGGCCCTGGCTTCTCCTTCCTCCACCACCACTTCTATCTCCTTAGGAACCACTTCTATTGTAGTTTTCGCTCCTTCCTACCCTTTCTCATAACTTTTTCCACCACATTTTCTATCACTTCGTCTAGGGTTGGAGAGTTAGGATTCGACATGGTTTGGCTTTTTGTGAGATTTTGAGAAGGTTAGGGTCTGAAAGTCTGAGAGATTAGGTTTGAGAATGAAATTTTCTCAAAGAGTATCCCCAAGTGAATCCGCCATTTGATTCGTACACTAGTAGGTGATCTGAATCAACAATATTTTGTTTCCTATGTTCTCCTGCACGTCGTAGTCAAGCTAATGCAGTATAGCGGCCTGCAGTATCGAACACGGATGGGTGGGTTTTCATCCCTACCTAATGATTTGCATCGTTGTTTGAAAATGGTGAGGCTTTGCTCGATTGCGGATTCGGGTTAAAATGTACTGGAGGTTGTTTGTTCACCGACTAACTCGTAATGGCTTAATGTGAAGTGTGAAATGGTGTCTCAAGGCTCGGTCACAAACTTTAATAACATGGGGCTATTAAAATGTCCTCGGGTTATTTCCTCGCATTAGGCATGACATATAGTCAAAGCCAAACCGATCTTTGTTTAGCTATAAAACCTAACCTCAGAACCACTCCTATTTGAGTCAAAACCAAATACTAGTGCATTCAAAGTCCTATCTGGGCTTGGAAACCCTAGCATTTAACCTCTTAATGGCTCAGAATGACATCTAGTTATCTGTGCATTCACTATTAAGAATGAAATCAACCCTAAAGTATGACAAGTATTGACCAAAAGGAAGACATTAAATGGCATTAAACCCTAGTTTAAAAGTCAAACCATAAATGCCACTGCACATTCAAAGCATGAGGACAACCCGCAATGTACCCCCCAAACCAAACTAGCAACCCTCCTCTTCAAAGTTATGAGGCTTAGCTGCCATCCCTTGAGTTGTCATCCTCAAGGGGAGTGTTTGGCAGCCGAGAAAATGAGAGAAAGAAGAGAGAGAAGAGAGCAAAGTAAACCTAAAATGAAAAGCTGCGGGAAACTGAATTAATGGAAAAGTTTCCTAGGGTTACAAAGTTGAGGGGGCTTATATAGCCATACAAGAGGTGTGAAATGACAAAATTACCTAAAATAAGAGATTACATTAAGGACAAAATGGTAATTGATCAAAACGTGGTCGTTTGGAATCAAAAATATCAAAATGTCAGGCCCATTTTCCTATGCAGCAAAGAAATTCTCGCAAGATAGCTAAAATTTCGCTGAGTGTTAGCGAAATTTCGCTAGCCTAGTTAAATTTTTGTGATGCTTAAATCGAGAAATTCCCACTAGAACATTAAATTTCTCTAGCTAGCGAAATTTCACTAGCCTAGCGAATTTTTCACATAGCGAAAATCATAGCGAAAATCCCTGGTTTGCTCATGCTTCCCTATTTGGCTACTGCATCCTCTTTTCTTCAAATCCACTTCACAATTCTTCATTTTTGAATGATGAAAAAATTGTAAATCCTCAAAGATTCAAGACATATCTTGACATCAAACTTGAACTAATTATTGAGGCACGCAGCAAACCCAACTTACCAAAACAAACTCGAAATGGAATCAAGTGGTACTATGGACCCGCACACATCAATCGGGCTTAATTGATGATTAGTGCGCAAAAAGCACTCAAACCTATCTTAAATAGGACTCAAAATAGCACTTTCGGGGCACTAATCACACCCCCCAACCGACACGCTGCTGGCCTCAACAATGCTAAGTCACAAAGGTATGCATGGTTGTATTTTTACAAAAGTGTATAAGGTTCAAAAGTGTGTGTACAGGTAAGCTTTACCTTTAGTATGAACAATTTAGACCCAGAACGAAAACCGACATGAAAGAACAAAGACCATGCAAGAACAAGTTTAAGGGCAGCATCGGTTCCAAAGAAGTCAACCTGAACTTCCACTAACATCTAATTGTTCCTAATGTAACCAGTTTGAGCCAATAAATTGCAAAGTTATTCCCTCCCCCCAACCTAGCTACTGCCATGGCCTTTAAACTGTTGACCAACCTAAATAGGACTAGCTACACTCTTATTTCTTTATTTGACTAAATTGTAGGGTGCAATGCTAAAAACTCGACTTCACCAAAGTCCGTCTGGGTCCACCATGACTCCAACCAATTAAGGCTTAGGCATCAAGCCAAAGGATCAATCGACCACAAACTCGCAGTTTCACCCCACCCGAATGACTTCGAATTAAGCACCTACAACACGCCTAAACTCTACCCATTCACCCGTAGCGAACACTGTCGATGACTCCTAAATCCAATTAAGGTTTAGTATCTGGGCTTTTAAAGGCTTTCACCATATACCCTTACGTTGTTCGGGTTTCAAGGCAAAGCGTCACGACTTTTATTTTTCTTTTTCTTTTTTTTTCTTTTCTTTCTTTCTTTTTCCTTTGGAAGACTACATCGCCTTCATACGGGTTACATAAACCCCATTATTGGTCACAATGTGTCTAGCCTACTCGCAAAGCGGGAAAGAGAAATAGCTTCTTAACCTATTGGTACAATCTGGTGTGCAATGTGTGAATTAGCTAAAGGGGGAATGTTTAAGGTTGAATATGTTGAAATCTCAATTGGACCGAAAAACTAAATCATGCATGGAATTGTTCTGAAGATTAAGGCAATGTAGGCTTCAATTTTTCAACTAAACACAAGAGTCGAAACACAAAAATGACAACACAAAAGTGATCAGAAGTGTAGTGAAATCAGAATAATGCTATAAAGCTTTGATATAACCAAAATGACTAATACATGCTTAATATAGCTAAATATGACAAAACATCACTGCCTACTATTGGCTAATACATGAATCCTATACAAAATGAGTAGGCAGTTGATAAAGCTGAAAACTGTACAAAAACATGATAGAAGACACTCCTAACTCTAACTTTTCCTCCCAGCCAAAGTAGAAACATGTCATAGGGATAGGAAAGTTAGAGATAGGAGTGTTACCACCTCACTCTCGTGGTGGTGGAGGATCCGAAGTTGTTGCTGCTGCTGCTAGCATGTCTAAGGAGGCTGTCGGGACCGATTCGCTGTAGGCTCAAAGGAGACCAGGTGACTCTATAACTCAAGGAGCATGGTATGACAATGCTCTAAAGTGGTCTCGCCGGCCAATCTCTCTGGTCCATCGATGCCCGTGTAGTAGCCAATGCACACAGATAAAGATCCATAACACCGCTTAACTATCTCGAGCCGATACGAACATGCCCGAGAATGCCGTGTTGTATATGAAGGGCCGTGGAGGTCAACCAGGGGTCAGGGTCGGCGAGGCGGAGGAGGAGATGGAGGAGATAACTGGGCACCGGGCCTCGCCACCTCTACTCCACCTCGGGGAACAGGATCATCTCCTGGGAGTCCTCTTCCACTGATCCTGCACTCCCTCCCGGTCCTACCGCCTGAGGAGAAAAGAACCTAAGATCACCATGGCTCGCTCCTAAGACAGGACCTAAGGGCATTTGATCCTCCTCTCGATACGGGGCTCCTCCGGAAATCCCAAATGCTTCAGGACCTGGCTCAGTAGTCATGACATCAACAAGGGTAGACTCTCGCCGAGCCCCTCATGTGGGTGGGACCTTATCTTAAAATGCAAATAGGCTGGGGTTGATGACCAAACTCGTAGGGACCGAACTTAACCCTCCTCAGATCCGAAGGCTAAAGGCCTCTAGTATGGCTCCCTCGCACAACATAGTGCTGCAATGGAAACAGTTTCGTCCTAGGTGGTCAACCGTAAGCATCCGAGGCTGAGCGCCACTGAAAAGCATCGGGTCCCGCCGTAGTATCTCGAGCGAGACAGCAGACCATCTCCTCTCGTGCCTACCGTGGCCAATCTCGAGATCTCCGCATTACCGGGCTCAGCTCCACGTGCAAATGAAATGTCCGGGCCGTCGAGTACTCCACAATCATCAATAGTGAATCTGAGCTCCACGACTCGCGTCTCCCCGAAGTCAGCGGAGTGGTAGAACCGAAGCACCACCCGGATAGTAGAACCGCCGCGGTGTCATGAATCCAGCAGGAATAATGCTGCACCGCCCCATGGAGTTCCTTAACCCGGGGTCGCCGGGTCGCGCCGGCAACGTCAGAAATGACTCTCCATGAAAATCTCCGGGCGTGAGCTCCCACGCTCCCTGACCGGGGTCCCAACGACAATGGCCGATCCTCCAGCCGGGCGATGGGACGGGGCGATGAGCCCCACCGTCGGTGAAGGGGATGGCTGAGGCCTAGATGATGAGGGAATCCCGCCCGATGTTCGGCCCGCTGAGGGCTGTGCCCTCCCGATCGCCTCTCGAGGCACCGGGAGCGGGCCCGGTATCCCATCCTCGTCTCGATACCTCCTAAACCCCGAGGCTCCTCGGGACCGGATCGTGACCGGGCCGTAGCCTGTGGCCCGCCCTCATACTCGAGTGCTAAATCTCACTGCCCGACGGACCCACCTCCGGGTACGTACTCCATATCCGAGTCACAGAGGGGAAGGTACCAGTGGCTCACCAACAACCAAGGTAAGGCTCGGCCGTGGCACCCGCCATGGTGGAGTCAACATGGTAGTGGATCCGGGGCACGCACGGTGGCAAGGTAAACCGAGCCAGCGTGGACCCGTAGTGGCGACTACAACACTGGCTCTGCACGCGCCGCAGTGGGGCTAGGCCGCGCAGCCGCGGGCCAGGGAGTGAGGCGTGGACCACTGTGGGATCTCGGCACGTTAGCAATGCACAGACCGTGGCAACAGTAGGTGCAAACTGTATTCATGGGCATCACGTGTGGCTCGAAAGGTGGAGGCTCAACTCCGCCGTGGCAACGGCGCTGCGTGGGCTCAGTGGAGATGGCACTACGGAGTCACTGGGTTCACGATCGTGGCTAGGTGGGGAAGAAAAGATGAAATGAAGTCAACGGCCCCTCCTCCTTTTATAAAGCCGCTAAAGTGTACCGAAAAGCTCTTCTCACTAATTTCGCTATAAAGACGTAAATTCTAAAACCGGACTCACCCGCAAAATAAAAATAAAATTTAATTTACTTAAGAACAAACAATCAAAAAATAATTATTTTTAACAAAAACCTAAAATAAAATTAATTTAAGGCTACTAAAGCAAGGAAAGTCGCTAAAACAGAAGTTACTAAAAATAGAAATCGACCAATTTAAAAGGAAAACCAAAACTCGAAATGTGAATTTGGTTTTTATTCGACACCAAACCAGCCGCTTCACCGATTCACCATGGAGGGCCGTGAGAGGAGCCCTTAACCCCTAAAGGGCTTGTGTCATGTTCTCTATGATCGGGTCCATTCATGTTGATTTTCTTCTCACCGGTGATTTTAGCAATCCAATTGTTCTGCAAAGGGTGATCGATGACAATTCCCAATCAACTGCCATCTTGGTTAGCCAATCTACTTATGGACCTTTACCCGCACTCGACCAATTGCTGCACTTCATCACTTCCCTTCCCATCACCTTCCACCGGCTCAGGCTTCGCGGGACTCAAGTGAAATATGTCAGCCCAATGTCGCGTTACTAAATGTGAGCCGTGACACTCCATTTCCCGACAATTCGATGACCGTATCGGGCAGCGGGCCAAGAATGGTCTTCCCAGATAATCGGGCACATGATCGGCCCATCACGATTGGCTCTAAGATCGCTAAATACAAAGTCTACTAGGTAGTAGAATTTGTCTACTTACCAAGACATCCTCAACTATTCTCAGAATCTTCACCGACGGCCCAATGACAAAGTAATGTTGGTAGGCTTGAGCTCCCTAAACCTAACCGCTTATACACCGAAGATGGCAAAGAGATTCACACCGCCCCAAATCTAGCGCGTTGCTTTGTCTACGCAGTTCCTCCAATGTCGATCAAATCGCTGGGGATCCCGATCCTCGTGATTCGGATCGGGTCTGCCTCTCGGATTATGGCACCGACTGGCTCGACATGAAGGCCTCTTTTCAATGCCTAACCCTTTCGACCGTGTACGTGTCCTTTAAGAAATTTTGCATAAGTCGGGACCTCGCTAATCATGTCGTAAGCAAAGCGGGAATGTTCACCTTCACTACCTTAGCACCCCTCCCAAATTTCGCCTTGGCTCGGGATTTTTCTGCCTCTCGTGGCTGGGGAAATGGAGGGGGCATGGTTTTTTCAATCGGGTCTTCACCGATGATCACCCTCTCGTGCTCGCCTTCCTTTCCTTGCATGTTTCTTCGTGAGTCATGGGCATCAAGGTTTTATTTCTCTTCCAATTTCTCAAAGGTGATTATAGCTTTCACTTCATCCATTCCTAATCTAAGAGTCCTACCTCATGGACCCCTCGATTAGGTAATGTTGCCTGGGAAGGAACCTTCCTCTCCGTATCTCCAAAGAAATCGCTGATCTTGTGATCAATACCGCAGTCACAATTTTCTTCGACAGACGCTTCCTCAAGCCCATCTATTCTTTGTTCAAGCAGGTGCTTTCTACAAGATCAATTCTTTTCAGGCCAATTGTACATTTATCTCCCTTTGCTCCTCCACAAACTGCTTTTACCACTGCTCAATCAATATAGCTTGTTCAATGTGAGAAAGTGGGATGATGTCATTGAAGAGATGAGGAACCAAACTGCTTGCTCGCACTGTGAGGCACATAGGCGCAGGGACCAGGTTTCCGTGAGAGGTTGCTTGATTCTTCCAATTGGAATTGTATATGCTACGTACAAGTATCTCGACAGCTTGTATTGGCCTACTATTATATGTTCACATCAAATCCTTCACCGATGGGGTAATTGGATAGTTTTCTCCGATGGACAAGTAAGACAATGATGCAATGGGTCAGTTCTGTGCGCATTTTCAAATACTACCGCACTTCATGGAGCCTCTTTCCTTCTAGCTCCTCCACCTTCCTAGCTAGGGTTGAGATTTTTGCTTTCATTTCCATGTCCTCCGAAAGTGTAAAAATTCCTCCCCTTTGGTGTGCTGAGGGCCTCATTTTCTCCATCTCTCTCGGGTTCGGTTCATCCCAACCCTTGGAAGTTTCAGCCACATAATTCAAGAAATCCATAGCTTCATCTGGATGCTTGTTCAGAAAGTCACCTCCACACATGGTTTCTACCGCTTGTTTCATGGCAGACATACCATTGTAGAAATGATTCACTAACATCCATAATCAAAACCACAGTGGACATGCATTGATGGTCTCTATGAACCTCTCCAAACACTGATAGAATTTCTCATTGTCATAGGCCAAGTGTAGATTTGTCTTTTCAAACTGTTGGTCTTTGTTGCACTGAAGAATTTCTTCAAAAATTCAGCTTGAAGATCAGCCCAATTTCTAATCGTTTCTGCTTCTGAATTCAAGCTACTATTTTGGCTTGTTCGAGGGTTAAAGGGAATGCCTTCAACTTCAACAGGTCCATATCGGTTATACCCTCCTCGAAGTCGCATACCTCCTCAAAACTCGTATGTGTGAATATGGATTTTCATTCTCCATACCATGAAATGCGGAAGCCAGGCACTAGTAGGTCTCACTCGCTACACCCTCAATGAGGTATGATGCAGAGTTGAGCACTCACCAGGAGGGTGTAATGTGTTCCCCACGACCGTATGCTACTGGATTCATAGGGGTGCTTGTTGACTTTGTCGTTCTCGTGCAGTAGGATCCATTCGTCACCGTGCACAATCGGGATTTCACAACCTTGTTCAATCGGGTGCACTCACTTTGCAATCTAATTGAGCACTCCTTTATCCCAGTGTCGCATAAACACTGCTAAGGTTAAAGTCGAACAAAGTCAAAGAACACAAACAAAGCTTGATTAAAGAAAGGCCAGAATACATACATAACAAAACCGGATCGTAAATAAAACCTGTAAGAACTCGCCAAGTGAAGAAACCAAAGTAGCTCACTTAATTCAAAAAGGACTGAAGGTCACCAACGACTTTGTAATGTGGATTGACAAGTACACATCAACCTCATCATACGTGAGTTTTGGCATCATCCCCGCAACGACGCCATTTGATTCGCGCCATACCACACAGATCGTGAATCAATATATTTTGTTTCCTATGAACTCTCCCAACGCCGTAGTCAAGCTACCGCAGCATACTGGCTCAGTGGCCGAACACGGATGGGTTTTCATCCCACGAATGATTGAGACGCTGCTTGGAAAATGGCGTAGTTTTTTAGTTTGATCATGGATTCGTTAAAAGAGTGGAGGCTGCTGGTTCACCGACCAACCAGAATGGCTAATGAAGTGAAATGGTAACTTTGGAAGGCTCGTCACAACTTGATAACATGGGGCTATTAAAATGTCCCTGCTATTTCCTGATTAAAGTAAAATGACATATAGTCAAAGCAAAACCTATCTTTGTTAGCTATAAAACTCAACCTTAGAACCACTTCTATTTGAGTCAAAACCAAATACTAGGCATTCAAAGTCCCATTCAGCTTGAAACCCTAGCATTTCTAACCTCTCTTTTAATGGCTCAGAATGACATCTAAAGGATATCGCATCACCAAGAATGCATCAACCCTAAAGTATGACAAGTATCGACTCAAAAGAAAGACATTAAATGGCATTAAACCCTAGTTCGAAAGTCGGGAACCATAAAATGCTGTACCCGTAACATTCAAAGCATGAGGACAACCCTGGCAATGTACCCCAAAACCAAGCTAGCAACCCTCCTCTTCAAAGCTACGAGGCTTAGTTCAAGCATCCCTTGAGTTGTCATCCCCAAGGGTGTTTGCGCCCAAGAAAATGAGAGAAAGAAAAGAGAGAATAGAGCAAAGTAAACCTAAATGAAAAGCCGCTGAAACTCACACTAATGGAAAAGTTTCTAGGTTACAAATGTCGAGGGGGCTTATATAAATATACAAGAGGTGTGAAATGGTCAAAATTACCGAAATAAGAGATTACATTAAGGACAAAATGGTAATTGATCAAAACGTGGTCGTTTGGAATCAAAATATCAAAACATTGTGGCAAATGCATTTTCGCTTATGCAAAGAAATTTCGCTAGTATAGCTTAAAATTTCATATGCCAGCGAAATTTCGCTAGCCTAGTGAAATTTTTTAGAGATAGCGAAATCGAGAATTTCATAGAACATTAAATTTCGCTTAGCTAGCGAAATTCACATAGCGAAATTTCATGAGACCAGTAAATTTTCGCATCCCAAATAAATTTTCGTAATCATAGCGAAAAATCTCGGCTCGCCTCCCGCTTCCCTATATTCGCTACTCGCATCCTCCTTCTTCAAATCCACTTCACAATTCCTCATTTTCATCGATGAAAAATTGTAACCTCAGCATTCAAAGACATATCTTGACATCAAACTCAACTAATTGGTCAGAGGCACGCAAAAACCCGCAAACTTACCAAAAACAAACTCAAATGGAATCGTGGTACTAAGTGGACCCGCACACATCAATCAAGATGACTGATATGATTAGTGCGCAAAAGTTCCAAACCTATCTTGGGGTCAGACTCAAATAGCACTTTAGGCACTAATCGCCTGCCCTAACTGTTAATTGGCGACTGAGTTCCACATGTCACGATTACTGACTTCATCAATAATGTCGGTAATGTCACGACATCGCTCAGATATTTTAATTGGCTTCTCCTGATGTCATGACATTGAAATTACTATGTCGCGACATTGATTAAGTTTTCAAGTTGGCTTTTTTAGATGTCTCGATATTGATTTGATGATGTCGCGACATTGACTTGATGTCGCGACATTAAAGATTTAATGTCACAACATTGCTTATGCTCTTTTATTGACTTAGATTGATGTTGCGGCATTGGAATTTCAATGTTGTGACACTGCCATATTGTTGCGACATTGCCAGAAGGTTAAATTTAATGTTGCTCTTTTATAATCGCGATGTTGTGACAGTGGGACAATGTCGCGATGATGTCGCGACATTGGGAAAATTGTTGAAACCGATACTTTTTTACCCATTTCACTGCCTACCAATGTCATTTACTAAGATCATGTATATACCTTCTCACTATTCCAACTGCATGTGAAATGTCTGGTCTCGTACAAACCATAGCATACATTAGATTACCAATAACAATAGCATATGGAACTCGAGACATACCTTCTCGTTCCTCATTTAAACTAGGAGACAAAGATGCACTAAGTTTCATAAGAGGAGCAAGTAGAGTACTTACATGTTTTGACTTCTCTGAAATGTCGAAACACTATAATACCTTCTTTAGATATTGCTTCTAAATCAAACAAATCTTACCTCCTTCATCTCTAGCAATCTCCAAACCTAGTATATTCTTTATCTCACCCAAATCTTTCATTTAAAACTCCTAATTTAGTTGAGTCTTCAATTTCTCGATTTCTTTGATATTCTTCAAAGTTATCAACATATCATCAACGTAAAAGAGTAGATAAATGAAAGAACCATCATGTAGCCTTAAAAAATACACACAATTATCAAATTTACTTCTAGTGTACCTCTGACTATTCATAAACTGATGAAACCACTTATACCATTGCCTTTAAGATTGCTTCAAACCATAAAGCGATCTTTTTAGTTTGCAAACCATATCTTCTTTACCAACAGCTTTGAATCCTTCTGGTTGAGTCATATAGATTTCCTCTTCCAAGTCACCATGTACATCAAATTGAACTAGTTCCATATTCATTTTAGCTACCAAGACTAAAAAAATTCTAATGGAAGAATGTTTCACAACTAGAGAAAATACCTCATTATAGCTAACTCCTTCCTTCTAAGCGTAACCTTTAGCCACCAGCCTTGCCTTGTAGTGGAAATCATACTTGTGAGGAAATGCTTCTTTCTTTGTAAATACCCATTTGCACCCAATTTGCTTCCTACCTATAAGTAGTTGAGTAAGCCCCCCAGTTTCATTCTTCAAAATGCATATCATCATCTACAATTGGAAGTGCATAAGCCACTGTATCATTATATCGAGAAGGTTTTCATATCTCACGTATTGGCTTATTAATTGTTATAGATTCATGTTGTTGTTGTGATTCTTGAGCAGAACCTTCTCTACCATATATCAAGTCCTCATCGATCATGGGATTACAAACATTTGTCTCAACAGATTGAGTTGGATGCAACGTTGTTATTTCAAACTCCACTTGTTGCTAACTATGCTCTACCTGCTATGGAATACCATTTTCCTTTGTCTGATTTTCCAATTTCTTCAACATTGAAGACTTATCAAATGTCACATCTCTGCTAGATACAATCTTCTTTCAACTAGGACAACTGTGAGACAAAGATCATTTAATTCTCGAAGAGAAACCTAAGAATATTTGCTGCTCTTGATCCAAATTTTAGATTCTTTCACATGATAGAATGCAAGAGAACCAAAACATAAATAATCATAATCGAAATAGGTTGTCCGTATTCATGCCTCAAATGGAATCCTCACATCAATAAAAGCAAAGTAGATCGACGATGATGACGCATAAGTCACAACCATAACCCAAAATTCCTTGCTCAACCCAGCATTAGACAACATGCATCAAACTTTCTCCAGTAATGTCCAATTCCTGCGGTTTTCCACCCCATTATGCTATGGTGTATTTCTAACAGTAAAGTGATGTATAATACCCTCATCTTGACACTTTTTAAAAAATTGGTCATTGCAAAACTCACCACTATTATCTGTTAAGAGATGCTTGATCTTCTTCCTAGCTTTTGTTTCCACCATATTTTTCCATTTAAGGAAAACATTAAATACATAACTCTTACTCTTCATAACATACACCCAAGTCCTTCTAGAAAAGTCATCAAAAAAAGTAACAAAGTAGTGGTTGCCTCCCATAGATGCACTCTTGGAAGGTCCCCATACATCTAAGTAAACATAATCAAGAATACCCTCTGTATTATGAATAGTAGTACCAAATTTCACTCTCCTTTGCTTTCTTATAACACAATGCTCACAAAATTCAAGCTTACAAGTCTTTGTACCATTCAATAAGCCTCGTTTCACCAAAATGAGTAAGGATTTCTCACCTAAATGCCCTAAACGTCTATGACACAAACTAGTAATCTTTGAATCTTCATCACTACTAGAAACTATGGCCACTACTTCAGTCACTATACTAGCATTATAATGGCCATGGTTATTTCTTCAGGCCTTTCATAACCATAAGAGCGCCTAACTGACTTTAAAACTCCATCTTGAATGATCACGACAAGGCCTTTAGACCTGTATCCCCAAAGAGATGAGGTTCTTTTTCAACTTCGGTACATATGGAACATCTATTAGAACTCTAGTTGATCCATCACGATTCCTCAATCGGATCGAACCCATCCCAGTGATATATCTAACATCACCACTACCCATATAAACAGCTCCACTATCAACTTCTTCATAATTGAAGAACCATTTCTTATGTGGGCACATATGATAGGTATAACCCGAATCCAAAATCCATTCATCAAAACCAGCAATAGTTCGATGACTAACTAAACAGAACTTAGAATCATGAGAGTCACCCCACGCTCAATGACATAAGCATCATAAATAGCCTTACCCTTATCTTTCTTTTTCAACATAGGACAATTTTCTTCCAATGCCTCTTCTCATGACAAAAGACACACTCATCTTTTCCCCGTCTACACTTTGATCTCACGTTTCTTATTTTGACTACGCCCTCTCAATATTAATGCTTCCACTAACTCATTGATTCGTACACAAGAAATAGCCAAAATCAACAAAATTTATATACACCTGTTCTACTACCGCCGTAGTCAAGCTACCGCAAGATAGTGGTCTAGGGTCAACACGGACGGGGTTTTCATCCTAGGAATGATTTGCATAAGTGCAAGAAGGTAAGGCCTCTTATTCGGGACTTTTTTGGATTTTTCAAAAACAAGGTGATGAGTTTGAAAATTCGATTAACCTGTGAAACCGAAATGAAGTGTGAAAAGTTAACTTTGAAGATTTAGGTCACTAACTTGGTAACTTAGGGCAAACAAGCGTCCGTAGTTTTATCCGCATGACAAGCAACCTATAGTCCAAGCCACAACCGGATCTATGTTTAACTAGCAAACCTCACCCTAAAAACAACTCCTATTTGAGTTAACACAGGTAACATGCATCTATGGCCTCTCTACAGCTTGAAACCCTAACATTAAACATCATTTCGGGCTCAGAAGACCATCTAAAAACCACATGTTGCATCTTAGCAATACACACCATCCTGAAGCAGAGAGATTGGCCAAATCAATACAAATGCTATTCAACCCTAATTTGAGAAGATAAGGGCCATAAATACACACTGTAGCTTTAACACAAGAGGACAACCTGCATATGCCCCACTACTAAGCTAGCTTCCTTCCTCTTCAAAGAAAGGAGGCTTAGCCAAGCATCTCTTGAGTTGTCATCCTCATGAGGGGGTGTTCTATGCCAAGAAAATAAGGGAAAGAGGAAAGAGAAGAGAGAAAAGCAAACCCTAACTAAAATATTTGGTGACTTTATTTACAAAATGAAAAATTACAAAATTTCTTCTCCCCAAATTGTTGCTTAGGGTTACAAAAAGGGAGGGGCTTATATAGGCCACCTCAATACATGAAAATACCATAAAGCCTAACAATTTGGCTAATTTTGTGTGGACAAGAGTAATACACCAAATTTGAAGCTCCATAAGTATTAATTACAAAAACATGACGAGGCGTTGAATTCGTTAGGTAGCGAAATCACCATGCATACCAGAAATAGAAAATTTCAAGGCTCGCACTCACTAGCTGTAGCGAAATTCCTCAGCTTAGTTTAAATTTATGTGAGTAGCTTAAAACATGAAATCTCTCGCTTTAGAACAGCGGCTCAGCTTAAAACCCCCGTTGTCTAGCGAAAATTGGTAATTTCGCTAAGGTTGCGAAATTTTCGCTAAGGTTGCGAAATTTTCGCAATCCCAACGATATTTTCACAATCTTAGCGAAATTCCTGGGATTTTCTGATCTTCACTGCATTGCTTCCCCGGCCCTCTACCGCACGATTTCCATCACTTCGCTTCATTCTTTCTTTGACTTTGGTCTGATTGATGGTTGACAATTGGGATCAATCTTCGTGATTCATCATTTGACTGAGATGAACTTCCCAAAGTGCGCAAAACTTGCAAACAACCAAAATAACCTCTAACCTAAGATAAGTGATACTAAGAAGACTTGAACACTTCAATTGGTTATAAATGACATGATTAGTGCGCAAAAAAGCACTCAAAACCCATCTAACATGGGTGGTTCAAAATAGCACTCGGGGTACTAATCACACCCCCAACCGAAACGTGCTAAGGTCCCTAGCAATGCAAAACAAAAGGAGAGATGCATGTAGTGATTTTCAAAAAGTCATGGGTTTACGATATAAACAAGACCTTAAACCGAAAAATGGACACCAAGTTTGAAACCGACATGAAAGCCAAACCATACAAGAACAATTTTAGGTCAATATTGGTTTCATGATTCTCAACTTGAATTTCCACCTAAGTCTAATGGTTCTTTATATAACCGACACGCCAATAAATTGCAAAATTGTCCCTCCCCAACCTAGCACCGACATGGCCTTAAGCCGTTGAACAACCTAGATAAGGATAGTTACCACTTTCATTCAACTATTAATCGTAGAATGCAATGCTTAAAAATTCGACTTCACCAAAGTCCGCAGAATCTGCATTCACCGACGACTTTAACCACTAAGGCTTAGTGGCATCGCTGCAAGGATCACGACCACAAACTCTAAAGGCTTCACCCCTGACCAATGACTTCGAAAATCAAGCACCTACAATTGCTAGACTCTACCTATCCACCCATGTAATCTAACACTAAATCGATGACTCCCAACCAATTAAGGCTTAGGCATCTAGCTCAAAGGCTTTCGCCATACAACTCTGACCGTGCTCTGCTTCAAGGCAAAACTTCACGACTTTATTTTTCTTTTCTTCTTTTCTTCTGCTTTGTTTTCATTTTTCTTTTGGAAACATTGGTCTTCAAGTACGGGTACAAACCTATCCTAGGTTGCCACATGCTTAAGGCCTACTTATGTGCTGGTAAAGGAAGCAAACAAATTCACACCCTATTGAAATAATCCTGATGCAGAATTAGCATAAGGAGAAATTTTCAAGTTGATACTGAAACTTCAATCGACCAAAATTGTTTCAAGCATGGAATTTGCTCTTAACATAAAGGTGACAAACAAAGGATTCAATTTTCCAACAGTGCTAAATTCAATTGTCCACTTCAGAAGAATTCAATTGTTCAATTGAAAAGAAAACAAATATACATGGTAAATAAGACAAAACATGGTATGCAAAATTTTGTATATATATATACCGAATAGCTGATATAGCCAAAGTGGCTAGTACATGCATATCATCAAAAGCTAAACATACAAAAATATCACCGCCTACTATGGCTAATACATGAATCCTAACTGTAAATTAGTAGGCGCTTGATAAACCGTAACTATACAAAATCATAAAAGAAACCTAATCCGCCACCGCGGCAGGCGGGTCTCAAGCATCGTCGCCACGCTAATATCCAATGAAGCCAAGGTTTATGGGGCTCCTTCTCCAATGTAATACAGGCGCTCCAGTAAGGCTATGATCTCGCGAAGATGTAGTGACACTGGTCGCCCGATCTGTCGCCTGCGGTAGCCGGCTAGTGAGAAGATGGCATCCATCACACCCGCCTATCTCTGAGTCGGGTATGAATGTACTCCGGCCAATGGTGTGTCAATAGATTCGCCGGTGTATCACCAAATTGCCAATGTAGCGGTCGAGGCATGGAGGTGACATCCGTGTAGCCGGACTCCTCGTACCTTGAGCTCATGTGGGCGGTGCATATCATCTCTGTGGGAGTCCTCAACCACCCGACCCAGTACCTCCTCCTGGTCCTGCCGTCCGAGGTGAAAAGAGACGGGCATAGTCACCACCCGCCGATCGACAAAGACCAAAGGGCATCGGACCTCATCTCAATCCCGGGTTCATGAAATCCTGCATGCTCGAGAACATGGCGCGTAGGAGTTCCCAGATAAGTAATGGAAGGCTCTCTGCTCGTGCTAGGTTCTTCCGATGGACCTTCTCCTCGAACCGCAAAAGAGAGGCCATCACCAGTTCAGAGGGACTGAACCAAAATCCCGAGATCCCCGTAAAGAGCCTCTAAGATACCTCCTCCGCACATAATGTCAGCAGAGGGAATAAGCTCGCACGGGGGGCCAGACTTGGCCGATCGCCAGGATCCGAGGCTAAGCCGCTCCGCAAAATACCGGGACCGCCATGGTGTCTCCGCCGTTGCTCACCATCTCCCTATGAGGCGCGTGAGCCCACGCCAGAACCTCAATTGGCGCGGGCGGCGCGCAGCCCAAAGCCGCCGACATCTCGGCCGCTTCCGAGTACATCGGCGATCATCGATGCCGAATCAAGCCTGGGTGGACCTACGCTCCCTGTAGAGTCATCGAGCGCAGAACCGCAACACCACTGTGGGTAGTAATGTCACGGAGTCAAGTAAAGGTACAGTTAATACCTCGATCAACCCTACGTGGACTCCCAGATCCGGGATCGCCCTCAAGTGGACGCCGTAGTACGACCCGATGGAACTGGGCCCACGATGGAGTCGCATATCTCCTAACGTTCCCTAATAAACAATGGCCGCCGAATCCTCGGAAAGCATACCGGGGTGATGAAGTCGCTTCTACCGATGACCGGGTGACTACCGAGGTCGAAGAAGATGACTCTCCTCGGGTCTGACACGGCCCGTTGAAGGCCGAGCCCTCCTAAATTTCCCTTCCGGGCACAGCGATGGGGCCCGAGGTCCCATCCGGTTCGATATCGACGAAACTCTCGGCTCTTCGTGCACCGCCGGACCTGATGGTACCGAGTCGGATCGGTCGGCTAAATTCTCGCCGGTGTAATCGAACCCAACCCGCTACCGACGCGTGGACTCCACCGAGTACGAACCATACTTAAATGTAACTAGCCACTGGAAGAGGCTCGACTCACCGAAAATAATACCGCAGGGGCTTCAGATCTCCGAACCGAGGCTCTCTCGGAGGTGGATCAATCACTGGGCAGCAGACGAACCAAAGCGCTCACCGGGCCGCAATCGGAACCGCCTCAAAATGAACAACATGGCTCGCGAGAGACCAAATGCCGAGGCAGCGCTTCAGCGCCGCATGGTGGAGCTCGCCGTGGCTCGCACAGAGGCGCAGCGGCTCTGGGCGCAAATGCACAGCAGAGCGCAGCTACCGTGGCTTCGCAGGTCGCCTCGTCACGACTAACTACGCGCTGGCGTACGGCAGTTGTCCACTAGTGGTGGCAAAGGATCTGGCTCGAAACACCGCATCGGGTGCATATGGGCAATGACCGGCGGCTCGGGCCGTGCAGGCGCAACCGGCAGAAGGGCGCAGGCAAGGACTCACTCACACAAAGTGACCTGAAGCTCAGTGAAAACCACGGCGCAGCTGGTTGGGACCTCAAGGTCACTGGACTGTAGAGGCAGTGGAGGGAATGAAAAGTGAATGTTAAGCACCCCTTCCTCCTCTTATGTAACTTCCGTGGGGTAGCCGAAGAGTCCACCTGGCCATCTTTCGCTATTTTAGCTAATTTGGCCCTCACTGGCCTTTCGAATTTCAAAATGTTAAATTAATTAATAAGACTATACGAAATAATAATCATTATAAATAATTTACTAGATGAAACTATAATTAAAATTTAATAATTTACTATAATATATAAAACTAAAATTACCGTAAAGTGAAAACCTGCTAAGTTATATAAAATTTAAAAATAAAGGTAAATTATCTAAATTAACTAAATTAAGATAAAAGTAAAAATCAGGGAACTCGCACTTCTATTGGGAACACCGAACCAGTTCAATTTCAAAATTACCTCAAGGAGGGTCAAGGAGAATGATCTCCTCAACCCCGCAGCGAGTCCGGGTCGACTCCATGGCGTCGCCCAATCGGCTTACCCGGGCCCTGACGGACTTTGAATCGATCAATCATGCAGAGGTGTTGATGGCGTGACCAAAATTTCTTCATCTCCTTGGCTGATTACTCCTCGCACCTCGAGCACTTTGTTTTCCCGCACATTGACCATTTGAAACAACTTCATCGCTATATGATTTTCATTTTCTAAAGAACTCATGTTCATGGTTCAAATGAAAAGATGTCTAACTCCAAGGTCATGTTACCAAAGGTAAGTTGCATGACTCCATTCGGCAATTGATGATTGCATCGGGCCGTGGCCAAAAATGGTCTTCCTAAGATGATTGGTACATGATCGGGTTCATTTGCAATCGCTCGTTGTCAGCACTACAAAATCTAATTGGTAAGAATTCATTCCATTTTCACCAATACATCCTCAACTATCCCTCTCTGTGGATTTTCACCGATCGACTCCGCCAATGAAAGTGATGCTGGGTAGTTTAAGTTCACCTAAACCTAATCGCTTGTATATCGACCACCCAGATTAGATCTCACACTGCTCCTAAATCAAGCAATGATTTACTTACGCACTTCCCACCAATATTGACTGAATCAGGGGAGATCCCGGATCCTTGTATTTGATGTGTGGTATTTGCTTTCGATTGGTGGCACCGACTTGCTCGAGAAATGCCTTTCTCAATGCCTAATCCCTTCTTAATCGTGCAAAGATCTTCAAAATTTTGCATGTTGTGGACTTTACTTTGACATAACTAAAAGAGGTATGTTAACCTTCACTTGCCTTGTGACCTCTAAAAATGCCCGCTTGCGAGATGCCTCTTCCCACTCTAAGTGTCAGGGTAATCTGAGGTGGTATGCTGTGATTTCATCAATCTTCCTTTAGGAGAATATGCTCAGACTGCAATTTTCCTTGCATGGATTTTTCACTGTGTTTCGCATGTGTCGATCAACCTCTTTCCACTCTCAGTGGTAATTATACCTTTAACTTCATCCATTCCCGAATTGTCGGAGATGACCCGACCTCATGAATTCCCTGGGATTTGGAAGTGTTTCCAGATGGAAACCTCCCTTTCTCTCGCACTCCTTAGCAACTTGTCGATCTCGTGATAGAATAATCGTAGGTTATCAATTTTCTCTCGCTGAGATCGCTTCTCAAGCCCATCTATTCTTATGCAAAGGTACTTCTACAAGATCAATCCTCGCGCCGCTTGCACATTGGATTCCTTGCTCAACAGCCGCCCACCACCTTACCTCAAATTCAATATGGCTTGTTCTACTGGAGAAGAGGATGGTGGTCATAGGATCAGGAGGGGGAACCAACCGAGGGTTCGCACCCGGGGTACATAGCAGGGGGTTGGGCCCCATGCAAGGTTAGGGTGATTCCTCCACTGAATTGTAGGTATTACCATATGGAGCATTGGATTGTCAGGGCTTGAATTGTCCTACAGTGTTCGTGACATTTGGACATCAAATCCTTCACTCAAGTAGGCCATAGACATGGTCTCTACCTGGTGTACAGGATTGAAAATCGGTGCAAAGGATCGACTGCAGGATTTTCGCCACCGCATGCACCTCTTGAGCCGTTTGCTTCAAGCTCCTCCACTTTCCTTGCTAGGGTTGGAAACTCAAATTCTCCTCATCTCTATTTCTTCTAGCAGTGCATACATCCCACCCCTTAGGTTGACTGGTGGTCTCATCCTATCCATTTCTCTAGGGTTAGGCTCATCCCAACCTTTAGAAGTTTCAGCCACGTAATTTAAAAAATCCATGGCTTCATCAGGGTGCTTACTTAGAAAGTCTCCTCCACACATGGTTTCTAAAAGCTGCCTCATGGCAGGAGACATACCACCATAAAAGTGGTTCACCAACATCCATGTGTCAAACCCATGGTGTGGACATGCACTGATTGTCTCCATAAATCTCTCCCAACACTGGTAGAATCTCTCACCATCATGAGCTGCAAAGGTGTAAATTTGTCTCTTCAAATTATTAGTCTTATGAGCACTGAAGAACTTCTTCAAGAATTCAGCCTGCAGCTCAGCCCAATTTCTAATGGTTCTAGGCCTCAATGAGTTAAGCCATATCTTGGCCTTGTCCTTTAGAGTCAATGGAAATGCTTTTAGCTTCAGCAAATCCATGTCCATCATACCTTCCTTAAAGGTAGTGCAAACCTCCTCAAAATCCCTAATATGAGTGTATGGATTTTCATTTTCCATACCATGGTACGCGGGAAGTAGGGGTTCAAATATGGCCTCACTGCTACATCTTCGAAGCAGAGGAATGATACGTGGATGGGGCACTAACTCTGAGGGTGGATGTGATACCTCATGGTTCTATAGCATTTGGATTCATGGGGGTTCCGGGTTGACTTTGTCGCCCTCGTGCATGGATCCATGGTATCGTGTGTACACCGACTTCACCGACCAGTCGTGTTGTGCATCGATTCTATGCATTCACCCGATGTGTCTCTATCCCACTCGTTGCATAAACACCGTTACAAAAGTTAGAGACAACAAAGAGCAACTACAAGAGTCAGTAAAGATGAGTTAATTAACAAAATTAAACTCGACTAAAAGAAACAAGGTAATACCGCAAAGTAACAGAAAACTCGGCGCTCATGCAACCGGGAAAGTGACAAAAAAAAGAGGTAAAAAGGTTACCTTCACTTGTGATGTGGATCACAAGTACACTTCAACTTACCATTAGTAGTTTGGCACCATCCTCTGAACGCCATTTGATCTGGGTGGCTACGTATTGAGCTAAAATCAACAAAATTTATATACACCTGGTGTTCTACTACACGCGTAGTCAAGCTACCGCAGCATAGTGGCTCAGTGGCCGAACACCTGGGATGGGTTTTCATCTTAAAAATGATTTGCATAAGTGCAATCGGCAAGGCTCTATTTGGACTTTTTTAGATTTGCTTTAAAAACAAGTGGGAAGTAGGTTGAAATTGTAAAAATCGAAAATGAAGGTGAAAGCACTTTGAAGATTTAGTTACTAACTTGGTAAGTTGCAAACAAGTGTCCCTGTCACATCTCGCGCGACAAGCAACCTATAAACCCCGGCATAACCGGATCTATGTTTAACTAGCAAACCTCACCCTTGAAATCAACTCCTATTTGAGTCAACACGTAGCTTGCATCTACGGCCCCCTTTACTGCTTGGAAACCCCAGCATTAAATATCATTTCAAAAGCTCGTAAAGACCATCTAATGAACCACAGTGCATCTAGCAATAAGTATGCACTGTATCCTAAAGCATGGAGAGTATTGGCTAAATCAACAACATTCAAAGCTATTCAACCCTAATTTGAGAAGATAAGGGCCATAAATACAGTACCTGTGACTTTCAGTACAAGAGGACAACATGCATATGCCCCACCACCAAGCTAGCTTCCTTCCTCTTCAAAGAAAGGAGGCTTAGCCAAGAATCTCTTGAGTTGTCATCCTCAAGAGGGGTGTTTGGCAGCCGGGAAAGTAAGGGAAAGAGGAGAGAAGGGAGAAAAGCAAAACTGACTTAGTGCGACTTTATTTCATAAAAATGAAAATCTACTAAAAATTCTTCTTCCCCAAATTGTTCTTTTTGGTTACAAACAAGAGGGGCTTATAGGCCACCTCAAGGCATGAAAATACCAAACCCTACAAAATTGGCTAAGTTAAAGGACAAGAGAGTAATACACCAAGTTTGAAGTCTAAGCATTAATTACAAACATGACGAGGCACACTCTCGCTAGGGTCACCCTGCTAGCCAGCGAAATCACCATGTATACTTAAAATGGAAAATTTCGCTTTGGGAGTTGTGTAATTTCGCGAAGAATAAATTTCGCTAGCTTAGCTTAAATTGTTGTGAGTAGCGAATCGACATTTTCGCTAAAATGGTGCCTAAAGGTGGTCTAGCTTAAATTTGGAGATTTCGCTTAAGGTTGCGAAAATTTTCGTTAAGGTTGCGAAATTTTCGCAACTTAGCGAAAAATTTTCGCAACTCTGGGGCCGAAAAATTCCGCTTGTTTCGATCTTCACTCGTCTTCTATCGTATCCAATTTTCTTCATTTGCCTTGGTTTTCATTGACTTCGGGCCGGTTTGATGATCGAACATTGGAATCAATCTTCATGATTCATCATTTGACCTCGAAATCAACTCCAAGAGTGCGCAAACACCGCAAACAACCAAAAATACCCCTCTAAATGGCATAAGTGGTACTAAGAAGACTTGAACACTTCAATTGGTATTAATGACATGATTAGTGCAACAAAAAGCACTCAAACCTATCTAATATAGGTCTAAAATTGCAACTTTGGGCACTAATCAATATAAGAGCCAAATTCCAGATAGAGATTCTGATCGCCAATATTAGAGATTATGTTCTCTCTCGGTTCTTCATATTATGTCTGCGAAACATTAAATCCTGATCTTTACCTTAGCTGGCTCCTTACCATTTCCTGTTGTGACATGTTATCTTTTGTTGCGACATAGCTCATCTGCCAATTTTTAGATCTTGTGTTGCGACACATAAAATATCAAGGTAAATACGCTTTTCAACCCATTTGCTTGCACGCTTGTCACGACCTAAAGTCTCTGTCGCGACAGAGACTCTGCAATTGTCATGCTTTTCTTCTGCTTGGAAATCTCTCCTTTAAATTAAACCTGCAGAAACACAAAGTTTGTAAATATTCATAATTTGGCATTAAAACATCTCCGAAAATACTAAAAACAAGCCAGAAAAATGGATTAAAAATATATGAGTTTAAGACTCATCATCTTCCCAGATAATTTAGGTGTAGGAGTATAATTTATTAAATAAGCTTTAGTTAAAACACATTCACCTTAAAATTTGATTGGCAGATTTTCTTAGAATCGAAGAGCACGAGCAACTTCTAATAAGTGACGATGCTTACACTCTACAATTCCATTTTGTTGCAGGGTATCAACACACGATGTTCGGTGAGTTATGTCATTAAAAGAAAAGAAGGCGGACATAGGACCAGTAGTAAACTCAAGACCATTATCACGCCTAACTTGTTTGATACCACAACTACATTGAGTATTAACCAAAGCATGAAATTGAATGAAGTGTTTTTGTGCTTCTGATTTGTGTTTGAGAAGATAAACCCAAGTACATCTAGTACAATCATCCACAATAGTTGATGAGTCTAAAACTCATCTATTTTTAAGTTCATTTTTCTTACATTTTTTAAAGTTTAAGGTCCTATTAAATGAATAATTATGGAATCTTCACCCATATTTAATGCAAAAGAAACAAAAACTAGCAAGAAAAGTAGCAAAGAATGGCTAAGGCAAAATGTAGAATGTCGTGGACATTTCTAATTTATGTCGCAACAAAAGTCTGGCTGGAACTAGTATGGGCATGTCACAACACCTAAAACCTATCGCGGACAAAGAATCGAAGAAAGTTTCAAGAAGTATGTCATAACACCAAAAACTCTATTGTGATAAAGAGATAGAAGAAAGCCCAAGAGAATAGTTGAAAGAATGTCGTGACATTCTACAAATTTATCGTACATAAATTGTGAAGAAGTTAGATAATTTTGTCACGAAGCGCTTAAAACTATGTCACTATTACTTGGGCACGGAAGATAATCAAGATATGTCACGACATTTATTAGCCCTGTCGCAACAAAGAACAAGGCATATGCGTAAAAATATTGTCACAATAATGAGAAGATGTCACGATAAAAGATTAGTAGGAATCATGAAGAAACACTTGACTCATGTCTAATGAGTCTAAACCTCATCTATTTTTAAGTTCATTTTTCTTACATTTTTTAAAGTTTAAGGTCCTATTAAATGAATAATTATGGAATCTTCACCCATATTTAATGCAAAAGAAACAAAAACTAGCAAGAAAAGTAGCAAAGAATGGCTAAGGCAAAATGAATGACATTTCCTAATTTATGTCGCAACAAAAGTTCAAGGAACTAGTATAGTATGTCACAACACCTAAAAACTCTCTATTAGACAAAGAATTGGAAGAAAGCCTAAGAAGTATGTCATAACAATTCAAAAACTCTATTGTGATAAAGAGTTAGAAGAAAGCCCAAGACAGTTGAAAGAATGCCGTGACATTCTACAGCTCTATCGTGACATAAATTGTGAAGAAGTTAGGATAATTTTGTCACGACAGTTTAAAACTATGTCACGACACATTTAAGATGGAAGATAATTGAAGATATGTCACGACATTTAT
Source organism: Tetrastigma voinierianum (assembly GCA_016808115.1). Lineage (NCBI taxonomy): Eukaryota > Viridiplantae > Streptophyta > Magnoliopsida > Vitales > Vitaceae > Tetrastigma > Tetrastigma voinierianum. Next base: position 200,104 of record JAEQBH010005517.1, on the reverse strand, counting down.
TAGCCCTGTCGCAACAAAGAACAAGGCATAAGGCAGAAAAACATTGTCGCAATAATGATAGAAGATGTCAGCCACGCAAAAGATTAGTAGGAATCATGAAGAAACACTTGACTCATGTCTAATGAGTCTAAACCTCATCCATTTTTAAGCCCATTTTTCAAGTATATTTCAGTTTAAAAGTTCAATCTAATGTAAGATTATGAGCTTCACACGATTTATGTTTTATGAGAAAAGAAGGTAATTCGCGTAAAAGATAAATTAGCATTGTGCGTAGTATCGACATTGCGACATCAGATTCCAATGTCACTAAGACCGTGCGAGTAAGGTCTTGACACTACTACAATGTTGCGACATAGCCACAACATCAGCTGAAGAAGGGAAGCAAAGTTGACCAATGTCGCGACATCACCATGATATCGTGGCACATCATAACAAAGCCTCAACCAGTGAAGACATCAGCTGAACAATGTCGCGACATCAAAGCAATGCCACGACATCATATCAAAGTATCCTGGAGGTGAAGTTTAACTAACTAACGCCGCTGAAGATCGCTACTACATTGTTGAGACATCAATGTAATGTCACGATATCGATACAGACTACTGTGCAATGTCGCTGGCTGCATCGCAGCAAGACCATAAGAGCATAAATTAGCAACACGCAAGATCAACCAAGGCTTGAACACTAGAGATCTAAATATCCAATGCTTCGACATCGAATCGGGTATGTCACATTAGACCAAAGCAACCAAGGTGGTGAGACCAACTTAATGTCGCGACATCGAACCAAAGAATTCCCACGACATCACCATAACATTGACAGAGGGCTTCAAAATTGATTAAGATTCAATGTAAGCGACATCACAAAGAATGTCACGACATCTGCAAAATTGACCAATGTTGCGACACCATGTTAGCAATGTCGCAACATTAGTTGAAATGATTAGAACAAGAAGTCCAGAAGTGGTCGCGACATCGCGACGATATCAGTTCAAAGATCGCGGACACCGTAGTCAACCCATGACATAGCGCTTCGGGATAAATGCGGATGATGTTGCGACAGAGCCACGATAGCAATGCTAGGGCAAGATTTTTCTTGGGCTTTTCAAAGTGTGTGACTTTCACCTCGTTTTAAGGCCCAAGACCGTAGCCTATAAATAGAAAATCCTAGGGAGTAGTGTGGAGCTTCCGGCAACTTTTCGTCAAGTTTTTATGCTTTTTGGGAGAACTGAAGTCTCATTATATCTATTTTCCTTTTTATTTTCCCTTTAACTTTTTAGTTTGTTTTTTGATTTAGGAGTATGTTCTTGAGGCATATGATCAACCTACTGATCTAGCAGTTTAATTTTGAGAGGTTTCACCTCAGTTGAGAGGAACAATCTCAACCCTGTGTTAGTAGAGATTCTAATCAAGGGGAGAGGGAATTATTGTTCAATTGATACTTGCATACAATTATTTCAGAGAGGGCTTGCATTATCCCTGGTCTACGGGGGCAAGTAATTTTTGGCCCCAAGAGATAGCGCATGGCATCAAAATGAAAAACGATCAGATCTTAAAAGAGGATCAATTCATACAAGTAGCTCTTCAAACCCATTGTCTAGAGATAGAAGTGTGGTAAGTGGTCGGGATGAATCATGCGTGCATTTCAGTTGAATTCTCGGTGTTCTTTCTAGCTAAAATGCATGATTCACAGTTGTTTTCATTAATATCATGCTAATCCCTCTTATTATATTGTTCTATAGAATATGGCGATGTTGGAATCAAAAGGGCACGAAAAGATTAAAAACATAATGTATGTGAATGACAAAAAGGCGTAGCATGAAGACAAAGGGATACGAGTTCACGCGAACGTGTTTTCACCTTTGTCGCGGCTGGCACTTTGCCGCTATGAAGACCCTTCACAAACAAAGAAACCGTAAATCCTTCAAATCAAAGGCCTCGAGTCCGCCGCAGCCACCTTGCCGCGGGCGAAGCCAAGTTCCTTCCACATGAACTCGAAATCCTAACTTTCTAGGCCATTGATGGCCCGCCTCAAGGGATAAAACCGAGTAATTTCAAAGAAGAATGGGCATTGGATCGAGAAGAAGAAGGAGATACAAGAGGTAGAGATCAATAGAGCTAGATTCTGGAAAGATCACTGATGAGTGCCTAAAACACTCATATTATACTCGCGTCGGTCTTTCATTTTCACTTTTATTTTATAGTAATTTTATAGTTTTTGTATTGTGACTCGACGGTGTCCGGTTTGGATGCGTGCATCGAGCCAAAAGAGCAAATTTCGAAGCATTTGGAGCAATGGGGACCAAGGCAAGAAAGTGGTTGTCATGTCGCGTCGCCCAACGCCGACGCCCCATCGCTATATCGCCCAACGCCACGACGGGCCGGGGTCAACAATGCAGGTCAACAGCGGAAAACGTCAGCGACGCTCAACGCTATGACGCAGAACGCCGCGACATCACCGAGATCTGAACCCTATCATTTAAAGTATGAATGACTCAGAAAGTGAGGGAGAAGAGGAGGAGTCGTACGAACGAAGGCACGGAATTCCAGAGCAGAGTGACACAGACTTCGAGGAAGTGCCCGGGATTTGTACTGTTTCTTATTTTTGGATATTAGAATTATGTTTTTAATACTAAACATTTTGATCTTTTCATTCAATATGTTCTAGATTTATTTCTAGGGTTATATCGAACCCTGTCATATGTTGATGGATTAGAGTTTGATCTTTTATATTATTCAGTTGTTTATCAATTTGTTACATCTGCTCTATTTCTGTAATTCAATTATATGATAATGTCTGGCCAACATTAGCATAATCACACTGGAGATCCGAGATTCGAGAGATGAGTTTTCGTGATCTGGATAGAGCAAATTTTCAGCTGATCTGCAACAGAGATATTCCGATCCTCAAGGTGGCACTTGGGGTTAGAACGCTTAATATCTCGAATACCGAGTTGAGATAGAGATATACTCAACTCTATTCACGAGATAAAGGATATACTCGAGAGAGAGATATCTCGTAAGTAAGATCACCTCGCTCATCGACAAATTGTAAATACATTGAATAATACTATTTTTAAGAAATAATCCATTAAAAGTGACAGTGTATATAACCTAGCCTTCAATACCAATAATTTATTAGAATCTAAAACTCAATGACTTTCACATATCTTACCTTCTTTCCTAAAATCATTCTCTGATATTATCTAAGTGCCTAACCTTTCAGGAGTCAATACACCTGTCCCTGTGGATCGATATCTGTACCGTGAGTACACTATATTACTTGGGACGACGCGTACACTTGCGCACATAGGCGTACATTTTACACACCGCGTTTTCGGCCTGTCAAGTTTTTGGCGCCGTTGTCGGGGACAGGTTTAAATTGATATAGAGAATTAAGCAAACATATATTACTCTGAAATTTTCTTTACTTTTGTTTTGTTCTATTTTACAAGTGCTGGTAATTTGGTTTTGTTGGTTCGTATATTGCAAGATAGGTTTCAAGTATACTACGCATATCGAGATCAAATTAATCAACATCCGCTTGATCTCAGCTGTGAAGACTTCTCGTGACAGATTGCGCCGAGAACAGAGTACGGAACATATTAGAAATCCAATAGTCATGGAAAACACTGAAGAACAAGATCTTGGCATTGAACAGATTGAACCACAGAGAGGCCGAATGGGAATCACTTTAAGGAACTGCCGCCTGTGCCATTTATACAACCGCATGATCCTTTCATGCTATTACGAGTTCAGATATCACCAATCGTCGGCTCGCATAGCCTATCGGGACGGCCACCTATTCAAGCAAACAATTTCGAATTGAAGTCGTACTACAAAGACAAATGTTTCGTGAATATCTTGTTCCATGGACTACTCCCATGAGAACCCGAACATGCATTTGACTAACTTCCTTGAAGCTCAGGATACTATCAAATACACGGTTACCGAATAAGCTCGTGCTGCCGTTATCCCCACTTCACTTGGAGATAGAGCCAAGTTAATCGTTAACTACCACCACTGATCTAATCACTACATGGAATGATTTGCAAAATTTCACCAAGTTCTTTCCACCTTCAAAAATTTCACAACTTGTGCAAGAGATCAATACCTTCAGACAACTGTAGGAGAACCCGGGCAGAGGCATGGGATGATTAATGGATTATCGCTAAGTGCCCACACCACCGATCGACCGGGAGCGGATGCAAGTCCACACTTTCTATAATGGTCTCGAGAAATGCAACTAGAACAATGATTGATGCTTCAAATCGAGGAGAATTCCGCGAAGAAAACCACGCACTGCTTATGAAATCTTAGAAGATAAGCCGCACAACACTAATCAATGGCCTAGAGAGAAGGCTACACCAGAAACACTCCGCGGTGGCACAGACAATGAGGTCCTCAACAACCGTGAATCATATAGCACGTGCTTGACTAAACAGCTTGATCAGGGCAAAGAAGGAACAAACAAATGCCATAGCCGCATCAACCTACTGAGCCGTGAACTCGCGAAGACAAAGACAACAAAGACAGCATCGTCGTACGTGAACCCAAATGCAGAGCGTGCCCGCACGCGGTCAAGGTTCAATCAAAGTCAAGCACTCCGGCAGCTAGCGACGTATGGGGGAAACAATTATCGTAATCAAAATCAAGGCTACAGCGGCGTAATAATCGTAACAATCGTAACAATCGCGGTATGGATGGAGGAATAATCAGAACAATATGCCATCAAACCGAGATAGTGAACCACCTCCTGAGAAAAAGATGGACTTAGAACAAGCCTCGTGACAAATGTTTGACCCCACTCGCTCTTCATGAATGAGACCGCGCGAATATGCAGCGAATGTGCAACCCAATTGAACAACTGCCGCAATGCCGGGCTGGAAATTCGAGGTTCAAATGGGGCAAATGGCCAATCATAGCGCAGCAAACTCGGGATCATCACAAGCAATTCGTATAAACCCTAGAGGCGATGAAAAGAGTATCGGAAGGCCATCACTCTAAGGAGTGGAAGAGAATTGGAAAACTTGGGGCCACAACCAGTGATACGAGAACTAGAAAATAAAGGGCATGATCAGGTCATTTCAAAGACCGCATAATAAACCGGAGCAATTTCGAGATACGAGCTACAAGGATAACAAAGTTGGGGATGAGACCAAGAGCAGTCAGCTTAAAATGGATGAACCCGTCAAACATATTCGTATCCCCAAAGATCAAGAAAGGTAAGTTAGAGAAGCAGCTCATAAAGTTTCTTGATATCTTCAAGAAACTACATATTAACATACCCTTTTTGGAAGCATTAGAGAATATGCCAATTTATGTGAAATTCATGAAAAAGATCTTGGCAAGTAAGAAGAAATTGGAAGAGTATGGGACCATTGCCTTAACTGAGGAATGCAGTGCCATCCCGCAAAAGAAGATTCCTCCAAAACTTCAAGATCCGGGTAGCTTTTCTATACCGTTTTCTATAGGGAATCGGGTATCTAGAAAGCCTGTGATTCTGGGAGCCAAAGATCAACTTGATGCCACTTTCGATGTTTAAAAGGCTAAAGTTGGGGGAACCAAAATCGACTACAATCACCAAGAACTCGCAGACAAACGTCATACCAACATCCCGGGCATAATCGAAAATGTCATAGTAAAGTTATAAATTTGTCCTTCCAAAGATACTTCACATTCGACATGAAGGAAGACGACTGGCTCTATCATACCGGTAGACCTTCCTAGCCACGAAAGCTCAAATCAATGTGCAAGCAGCGTGAACTCAAATTGAGAGTACAAGGAGACGAGATCACTGGCCATGGCTTCGTACCATGAAGCATCCCGATAATGACCCAAATGAAGATATCTCGGAACCTCAAAAGATACGTAGATGTTGCAAGAAGATGAAAACTCAGATAAGCCTATGACTCGTACGTAAGACACCGAGAAGGGCAAGGGCGTGAACAAGAATATTTCCTCTATCCACTCAACATGGGGTGTGAGCATTATAGGGGGATGCATAAGCATTTCCCAGTTCCTTCTAATCATGTCGCAAATTGAGATTCAGGGTCGTCGAGCTAACGACAAGAACATAGCGCTTCTTGGGAGGCAACCCAAGTGTTTCTTAAACTTTTCCTTTTTCTTAGTTCCAATTTCTATTGTTTATTTTCAGCAATATAGGGTTTCTAGCTTCTCCGTAATCGGTGTTTCTACTTGTTTGTTTAATTTCAGAACCTGCGAATGCAAACTAGTGGAGGATTCGCTCGGGCTGCATTGCAAGTCCATAAAGTCACAAGTACGAAAGGAGGGTTTTCCACCGCGATCATCAATGCACAAATTTGGTTATCGATCCATAGTTGCGCGTTACGTCACGCAACGCGGATCCTCCACGCCCGCGATCAAATCGACTTCTCGTTGCGTCGCTGACGCGGATCCCAACGTCGCGACGTCAAATTGTATCCTCTCTGTCACGTCGCGACGTGGAATTCTAACGTCGCGACGTGGATTTGCATGATCGTCACGTCACACGCACTTATCGCGACGCTTGTTAATTAATTTTCGCCACACGCGACGCTGTCCTCGCATCGCCGCTGCACGCTGTCCCGTTTTAGCCAAGACCAGTTCATTTTGATCTTCACCTCCCACTCATTGCCCGAACCCAGCCATCTTGTTTACTCCACACTACTAGCCCCAACTGAGCTCTCACGCCTGGCCGGAGTGGTCTTGACACGCCTGACCACACGTGCATCCCAGAGCCTCCTCACACACATTGGCTCGAGTCCTTGTGCATTTCCACCACATTGTGCTTCTGCCCATCTTAGGGCATTCTCAGTTGGTCTAGGGTCTCTTAGATTCTATTTTAGGTTTTGTTAGGCCCTATTCTGTGTCTGAGTCATACTAGTTTTTTTTTAAGACACCCCAAGAGTTTCTGGGTTCTTTTAGTTGCACACTAGGTGTTTTTTCTTTTGTCTAAGTCAGTAGGTGCCCACTTTGGTGCCACGACCACATGTCATCTAGGTCAATATGTTTGGCAAGAGGCAAAAATTGACTCCGCTGCTAGTCGGCCGTTGAGGGCCCCGACCCCACTCTCTATACGATACCATGCGGTTTGTGAATGCGAGTGCTGCTGATCGGTTTTGCACCATTTGCAAAAACCGATCATTCATCAAGGAGAAGGGGTTTCACCACCCTGATGATTTCTTCCACAAGACCATTACGGCTAAGGGATGGCGTGCTTTGTGCCAACCACCTCATCCAAAGAATGATGAGCGTGGGCGCGCGAGTTCTACGCCAATCTCGCCCTCCCATGTGCTGAAGAAAGTCGTGGTGCGGGCGTATTGGTCACTTCCAAAGGAGTCGATCACGCTTTTACAAATTTCGAAGTATGTCCCTTCGCAGGCATTCGACCGCTCCACGACACCCCGACTACCCCGAGGTTATACGCGCACGACCAATGGCTCCAGGAGCGGAAAACCACAGTGCGGACATGCAGTTAATTTCGCTGCCATTTGGCCTTCATCCCTATAACTGCATCACTTCATCACTCTCGCCTCATTCCGACGACGAATGTGTGTGAAGTGACTACCAAGCGCCCCCTGCTCAACTATGCCATCTTACATGACATACCTCGATAGTCGTGGGCAGTTATGGGAGGATGCCATCCTCCATAACCGGACGCGAAGATGAACCCGACACCCTTCCCGATCTTGGCTTCAGGCAAACAAGTTCTGGGTGCCCCTAGATGACAATGAGGCCAGGCTTCATCCCATCAAGGCAATATTCGCTGCTGACACACTGTGTCCCACGACCGAGGTGTACGACTGGGTCATGAGCCCTGACGAGGACGAGCTTCATGATTATCAGGCTCGCTATGGATCCTTGGGCGATCCCTAGGGAGACATTGGCCGGGCCTCCTCGTCCTGGGCTCCACTCCTACTCACCACCCCAAGAGCCACGTGCGGCGCCTCCCTCTCCGGCCCTTCCCTGCACCTCGAGGACCCTGCCTCCTCACCGGTGGGCTTGACGCGATTCCTCGACGACCCAGACACCGCGTCCCGTCTCACAGATTTCGAGGCCCTCCGTGCAATATGCGCACCGCCCCGGCCAATCAGGCCGCTATTCTTCGCCAGCCAGGAGTCCTTGCAGCCCAGATCGCCTACCCTCGCTCTCTTCATCAGCCTCCACCACCACCACCGCAATGGATCACCAGGGGAGTCCCCTTCACCTATACTATTTATTTCTTGCGCAGACACCGGATACTTTGTTTGGGGGGGGGGGGGGGTGGTGATCGTGTTTTGTTTTGTTTAGTTCTGTTTTGTTTTTAGTGTTTTTATAGTGCTTTTATTTTGTTCAGCATAGTTGTGTTTCTATTTAGTTCATGTTTAGTTCAGCTTACCTGAGTCATGTGTAGTTCGTTTGCGTTTGTGTTAGGTCAATCTTATATGTAATAATTGCGTGTTTGTGTGCCATGTTAAAATTTGAGGATCACTTTTGGACTAAATGCACGATTAACATGAATGTTCAAATGCATACAATGTTTTGATGCTCTGGTGAATTAGGTTGAATAGGATGGAAAGGGTTAGTGAACTGGTCCCGAGTAGTCAAGACACCAGCTTCTCAAGAACCCTATCACACTCACACACTAATGACCTTTCTCGTGAGCGTGCATAGGCGCCGAGACCACCACCGTAGTTCGACTAACCTGGGACTCGAACCATTTAAGTGATGGGACACCCAATAAAAAGAGGATTGCCATCGAGCCCCAAACAAAAGAGAAAATACAAAAACAATAGAAAAGGTGAAAAAGAAAGGAAAAAAAAAAATAGATATCTGCATAAGAATAAGCGGGATTATCCAATCGGAATCTTGTGCAGATTACCCGAGTGTGGCCTTTCAAAGCCTAATGCCCTAAGCCAACTGGCTGGGAGTCATTGACTTCACTGCCCGCTACATGGGACAGAAGATGGATTTTTCCACAACCTAGGGCCTTTGAGTTTGGTTGAGTGTTCGGGGTGAAGTTTGAAGGGAACTTAATGCCTGGTGCCCTTGAATCCAACCGGGCGGGAGTCACCAATGGATCCCCGCTACAGAACACTCGGCTAAAACTTCTAGTACTAGGTTTTCTTCCATTTATTTTAGGTACATAGGAAATTTCTAGGTATTTGGTCACGAATAAAATGGGTGCGTTTCTATCCTTTTCTAGTTAGCTTCTTCCAACAGTAGAGTTGAGCTCAAGTTTGGGGTGTTTAACCTAGCATATACTGGAGGTCATTCATTATAAGCACATAGGGCTTTGGGAAAGGCTATTGAATATAATGAGATTTGATGCACTAGTCACTTCTACCTATTTCAACTGAATTTTCCGGAAGTCAAATATCTGTATGCATTTTGTGAACTCTCGAGCAACACAACAAGAAGCAAGGTGAGCCGCCCAAATCTGATCCCCTATTTTCAAAGACAGGCAACACACCGTCTTAGTGTTAGTGTCATTATGTCGTGTGTGTGTCCTGTTTAGAGCCGCCCCTGCTTGAGGACAAGCAAGAAACTAAGTCTGGGGGGTGATGAGTGCCTAAAACACTCATATACTCGCTTCTGCCTTCATTTTCACGTTTATTTTATAGTAATTTTATAGTTTTGTGGCTAGACTCGACGGTGTCCGGTTTGATGCGTGTACATTGGAGCCGAAAGAGCAAATTCTCTTGAAGCATTTTTGGAGCAATGGGGACCATGCAAGAAAGTGGTCATTCACGCCGCTGATGACGCTTCCAACGCCGCTACGCCCCTGTCAAGCACGCCCAACGCCACGACGCCGGTCAACAATGCGTAAGTCAACAAGTGGAAAAACGCCGAGACGCCTCAACGTTGCGACGTTGCAACGTCGCGACGTCAGCTTGAGATCTGCAACCTCATCATTTAAAGTACGAATGACTCGTAAAGCGAGGGAAAAGAGGGAGGCGCACGAACGAAGGCACCCGACCTGCAGTAGAGTGACATGCACTTCGAGGAAGTGCCCGATTTGTACTGCTTTCTTATTTTTTGGATATTAGAATTTATATTTTTAATACTAAACATTTTGATCTTTTCTATTCAATATGTTCTAGATTTATTTCTAGGTTGGCATCGAACCCCGTCATATGTCGATCGGATTGTGAGTTTGATCTTTTATATTATTCAGCTTGTTTATCAATTTGTTACATCTTTCTCTATTTCAGAATTCAATTATATGATAATGTCCGCCAACATTAGCATAATCACACTGAGATCCGAGATTCGGGAGATGAGGTTTTCCAGGATCTCGATAGAGCAAAATTCTTTCGCCTGATCTCAGAAATAGAGATATTCCGATCTCAAGGTGGCACTTGGGGTTAGAACGCTTAAGCATCTCAGGAATACCGAGTTGAGATAGAGATATACTCAACTCTATTCACGAGATAGGCGGATATACTCTCGAGAGAGTGATATCTCGTATAAGATCACCTCGCTTATCGACAAAATTGTAAATACATCAATAATAATATTTTTAAGAAATAATCCATTAAAAGGGACAGGGGGAGATATAATCCTAGCCTTCAATACCAATAATTCATTAGAATCTAAAACTCAGTCGACTTTCACATATTCACCTTCTTTCCTAAAATCATCTCTTCAGATATTATCTAAAAAGCCGAACCTATGTAGTCAATACACCTGTCCCTGTGGATCGATATCTCGCACCGTGAGTACAATTATATTTGGGGCGACGCGCACACTTTGGCAGACATAGTATTACATTTTACACACCGCTTTCTACCACAATCGCGAAGACTAAGTTTTCTGTAGTTCTTCCTTCAACCTACTTCATGATTCGAATTCTTCAATCTGTAATGAATAATATGATGAACTAATTCTTTTCTCTAGGGTTTTGCCAACCCTAACCACATTTTGATGGATTGATTTTTGGTTTTGGCTTATTTGATTATTAATGAGTTATGTTTTGCTTTAATTAAGGTTTAATTACATGTTATTATCGGCCAACCATGACATGTTAAAACTCAGGAGTTTGAATCGAGAAGATGTTTTCCAAGGACATAGTTAAGCGACACTTGGGTAGTCGAATAATAGAGATATTCAAGCGCAGTGTGGCACTAGGGTTTGCACATTTAGGCGTTTCGGAGTCGAGGGGTTGAGGTAGAGATGCAATACATCCCACTGGCGAGATAGGCAAATATATCTCGAGAGTATCTGAATATCGCCTGTCAGCATATTCGATGATTATGTGACCTGGTGGGTACGACATCTGTAGTGGTGAGAGATAAGCGCGTAGGTTCTCGTATCGATACCATTTCAATACCGCTCATTTTGGATTTCATTCGTTGAGTTGTTGAAGTGTAATTAACGGGTTAGATCAAAAATAACGTGATCATAAAATCTCGTTCGGCGCTTCTGGGCGACGCCAGCTAACCACTCGCTCGTCGGCTGACGCATATACTTGCGCACACGGGTTGCATTTCCCACCTAATTTTACACACTCACTTTCGGCTCGTCAAGTTTTTGGCGTCGTTGCCGAGGAGAAGTTTAGTGTTGATATTGATAACCGTGCCATGTATAGTAATTTAGATCAATTTTACTTTCTTTAGCTCTTCTCACTTATTGATCATTTCTTTTTACTTTTATTCTTGAAAACTACGTATTCTTCTTTGTGCATCTACGTATTTGTGATTTGGTTTCGTTCTTATTAAGCGTGATTCGGAAAGTATTTTAAAGTGCGTAAAGACAAGGCACGAGGAAGCACTTCCCTCGATCGAACGAGCGGACATTGCATCGATTACGTAGAAAGACCCGTGCCAGCTGCTTTGAAATCATGCGTCAGTGAGCGTAGGACATATCCATGATGGGGATGAACCACAGGTGGAACATAATGGACAGAACTATAGAAATCCGACCACCACACCCTTCTTACAGCCTGATAATCTGCATATGCTACTTGAGGAGTTTGCTTTGCCACCTACAATTGTTCAGTCAGTTATACATCGACCACCCGGCTAAGCGAACAACTTATTTGAAAGAATGTACATTACACAAGAAAGTATCACAATATAAAATTCCATGGGCTACCTAGTGAGAATCTGAATGCTCGTTTGACCAACTTTATTGAAGTTTATGACACAGTTAAGTACAATGGGGTAACCGAAGAAGCTCTTAATTCGCATTATTCCCATTGTCCTTAGCGATCGAAATTCCAAACACTAGTTGACCAGCTTGACCTACCGACCTCCCGGACTCCATCACATCATGGAATGACTTGGTGCAGAAATTTCTGACCAAATTTTTCCCCCTCTCGAAAATAGCTCAATTAGTGCAAGAAATTAATACATTTAGACAATTTGAGGGGGAGAACCTAGATTAGGCTTGGGAGAGATTTCATAAGCTATTGAGGAGATGTCCACATCATAGATTGACCAAGTGGATGCAGGTGCATACGTTCTACAATGGTCTAAGCGACTCAGCTAGAACAATCATTGATGCTTCAACAGGAGGTGCTCTGATGAAGAAAACTACGGATCATGCCTATGAGATCTTGGAGGATATAGCTATCAACACTAATCAGTGGCCTCGAGATAAGATCGGCTTTAAGAAACCCTCAGCGGAAACGGAACCCACAGAGATTCTAAGTAACACGGTAAATCATGTTGCAGTTAACTAAGCAGTACACGAGGAAACAGCGAGGATACGGTAAATGCTATTCAAAGTAGTCGCATGGGAAATTTGCGAATCTTGAGTGACACAGCATAGTACTATGGAGTGTGGTCGAGGCGGATAATGATGAAACGATGATAGCAGCGAATCGTGAAAGTCAACCACGAAGCAAAGGGTGAGTATGAGGCAATGCATATTAGAACAAGTACCAGAATCAGAGTCAGAATACAAGTCAGGGATGGAGAGGCAATCAAAATAATCAGAACAATCAGAACTATGGATGGAGGAATAATCAGAATAGCATGCCACTACCCCGAGTGAATGAACCACCCCTTGAGAAGAAAGTAGACTTGGAGCAAGCACTTGCACAGATGCTCACCTCGCACACCGCCTTTATGAATGAGACTAAGGCAAATTTTCAGAACCAGACCACCCAAGTGAGCAAATCGATGGCACACACGAGAGCTTAGAGTGCAAATTGGCCCGAATGGTCGTCCCCGTATTGACGGAGAGGCAACGAGGAGCATTACCAAGTAATTTTGAAGTGAACCCGAGGCAAGAGGGTAATGAACATGTAAAAGCTATCACATTAAGGAGTGGCACAGAACTAGCAGCACCAAGGCAACCACCAGTGATAGGGGAGGTAGAGATAGAAGAAGTAATCGGCCTAGCCGGTGTGGTGAGTAGGGAGCGACCCCATCGAAAAGTTGGGTGGAAAAAGCAGAGAGAGTGAATTCGACCACATGAGCCGAACCCACCAATCGATTTCGTACCCTCGGCCTTTGAAGAAGATTAAATTGGACAAGCAATTCACCAAGTTTCTGGAGGTGTTTAAGAAACTGCATATAAACATTCCATTTGCTGATGCATTAGAGCATATGCCTGGATGCATTGAAATTCATGAAGAAATCTTGTCGATAAAAGACTACGGACTTTGAGAACGAGTAAACCTCCTTGAGAGTGTAATTGCCATACTGCAAAGAAAATTGCCATAAAAGCTTAAGACCAAACGGTTTACCATCACGAATTGCACAGTGCAAATTCTATCTTTGAGAAGGCCTTGTATGATTTGGGAGCAAGTATTAACCTCGTACCACTATCATATTAGACGATTGGGATTAGGTGAAGCTATGACCCACGATCACTCCAATTGCGGATAGGTCATTAGAAACGTACCCAGGGGTGATAGAAGACGTTCTGGTCAAAGTGGACAAGTTCATATTTCCGGCAGATTTCATTGTTCTGGATATGGAAGAAGATAAAGAAATGCCTATCATACTGGGTAGGCCATTTCTAGCAACTGGCGGGGCATTGATTGATGTGCAGAAGGGAGAACTAAAATTGAGAGCCCTAGGAGACGAGATCACCTTTCATGTATTCCCACCCATGAAGCTCACAAATGACTACCCTAACAAAGATACCCCGGTCCTCCACCCCAAAGAGATCTTGCAAAGCGAAGTGGTAAACTCCAGGGGTAAGTATCGTGTAGCACAACGAGTTACCCAGAAGATCAAGGGCATGGTAGCCAAAATAGTCCAACCGCCTTGAGCAGCGATTTTGAGCACTACAAAGATGCGTTAGCATTCCCAGTCCCTCTAGAATACAACATGGAGATGCAGGAATGTTGAGCTAACGACGTTAAACATAGCGCTTCTTGGGAGGCAACCCAAGCTTTGTGAGATTTTCTTTTTCCCTAAAACTTGCGTATTTCCATTCTTTTTTATTGCTTTGCGGTTAAATTTTTGTTTTGGGCGTCCTACATGTGCTTATTTTTAATACATTGGCAAATCTTAAAGTAAAATATATATATATATATATATATATATATATATATATATACTATATATATATATATACGAGTGTCACGCTACGGTCGTAGCGGCGAAGCTTGCTTCTCATTGGTGTTATATTCTTGAAGGCAAGACTTGATCCATTGTGTAGTAGCTAGCGTAAGGCTGGGACCACACCTTTTGGTCCTTGGCGTAATCGCTTCGCCTCTCGAACTAGGCCTTCGCCGCAGTGAACCACGCTACGCCGCTACATAGTATGTCTTTGCCGCGACGAAGCGACTCGTATTCTAAGCCTCTATAAATAACCACGACGGACACTTTTTCCCTCCAAACAATTTTTAGTGTGCCCCTTCGTCTCCTGTTTCTTCTTGTGTGCATTTTTTTTTCAGATTTCGAGCCGTTAGTGACTATTATGGCTCCTAAGAAGACCTTCAGCCAAGCGACACCGCTCTGGCTCCACATCCCGGGCGGCACCTCCCCCTTCTGTTGATCCACACCGTTTCATTTCTCGGGAGGCAAAGCGGCTCTACCACGAGTCGCTTTGCATCCGTTCCTTCGTCCCGGAGCGGGGTTTTCCGACCTCGAATGCTTTCTTTAATTTCACCATCCGGACTCGAGGTTGGCAGACCCTGTGTGCTCCCCCGACCCCCAAAGTGGCCCAGTCATCCGAGTTCTGCTCAGCACGCCATTACGCGGAGTCGGCACCGATGTTTGTCGAGGTTAGTGGGTTGACTTGAGCCGGATCATCAGCAGTTTACGGCCCGGGGATGGCGGCGGTGAGTCACCGGCGTTATTCGCGGATATGGACTTCCAGGGCCTGATGCAGGAGCTTATATAGGGCCAGGGCGTGTGGAGGTGCCATCCGTCGACAAGCCAGTTCACCACATTTCTAATGATAGCGCTCACGCCCGTGGCGAAGGTTTGGTATAATTTTTTATGTGTTAAGATTAAACCTTCATTGCATCTTAGTACAGTGACAAAGGACAAGACAATCCTCTTGTATGCCATGACCAAGGGATTCCAGTTTGACATCGGGACGGTCATTGAGCGGGGGTTGATCGAGACGACTCACAAATGCTGCACTGGCGCCCTAATCCACCCCTCCCTGATCACTGAGCTATGATGATTAGTTGGAGTTCAGATGTTGGACTCCGAGGAGCAAGTACACCAACTCCTGCCCATTCCCTTCCCCAGGTTGAAGTTTGGGAGCCCTGGAGAGTCCGATGACGGGACTGACGATGATTTCCTAATGGCCACACCCAGTGCGAGCGACCCCTTAGACGGCGACCCTGAGGTCCCTTCTAATTAGACCCAGTCCCTGGTCGACCAAATCCATGGACTCACTACCAGCTTCGACGCTTATTAGGACGAGTCGTAGGAGCACCGGGTGGCCCTGACCTAGGACATGGATTCCATTAGGGCTGAGATGGCCACCATCCATGCCAGCCAGGATCAGATTATTCAATGGCTAGCCCAGCTTCTATCTTTTCACACAGCGCCACCGCCGCCACCAACGTAGTATTTTTTTTTTCTGGGACGTATTTCTTTACCCCTTTCCTTTCTACCATTGAGGACACTATCTATTTTAAGTTTGGGGGTATGGGTGTATGGTGGGTGTATGAAGTAATGACTTTTATTTTATTTTATTTATTATGACTTAGTTTATTCGACTTGGAGTTGTTGCTATTTTTACATGTTAGGTCCAGTTTATTTTATCCTTGCTATTTTTGCATGTTGGGTCCATTTTTTTTTTTTTAGGCGTATGCTAGGTTGTTTCCCATGCACCAATATGACAGTCTCCAAAGTTGGTATTGAGTACCCCTACCTTAATTTTGAGCATGATGGTAACAAAAGGAAGTTATAATGTCATAAAGCGGAGTAGGGACTCGGGTTGTTTGTGATTGCGATTGTGTTGTGGCAAAGTCAAGACTAACCATCGGCCACCCTTTTAGATCTCGAGAACTCAGTTCCCGAGTAGGCTATTCTACACACACGCGTAGTCTTGAGGGTATGCTTTGACTCGGGACTCACCATCTGAGAGTCCCTACGAACCTTAGGAAGTAAACACCTAAGTGATAGGACACCTTAGAAAAAGAGGATCGCCTTTGAGCCCCAAATAAAAATAAAAAAAAAATAAAAATAAAAATAATAATAATAATAATAATAATAAGAAGAAGAAGAAGAAGAAAGAAGAACAATGTGGATCATCCAATCGGAATCGAGGCACAATCGGAGAGCTTCTCAAGCAATGCCTTAGACAGCTAAGTAGGGAGCCATTGACTTCACTTCCCACTACATGGGATAGAGGATGGATGATCTACACAATCTAGGACCTCGAGGTTTGGTTGAGTGATCAGGGTGAAGTTCTAGGGGAACTGAATGCCCGATGCCCTTAACCAACTAGTGGGGAGTCACCAATGGATCCCTGCTACAGGAACCCTCACCTAAAACCTCTTGGTACTAGTACTCTTCCTGAATTTGTCTTAGAGTTAATCCTTAGAGTAAATTTGAAGTGAATAAGTGGTGCGTTCATCCTTACGTGTTTTAACTATTCCAATTAGGCGAGTTCGATTCAAGTTTGGGGGTACTATAGTCAAACTATACATTGGAGATCACACTTTAACCTCACTTAGACTCCTTGGGAAAGATTATTGAGCACTAAAAATGGGGTTGACCTACTTGGTCAACCAAGACTGACCCAGTGCAAGTTCTTGAAAGTTAAACAATTAAGGTAGTCCTTGGATCTTTTGAATTGGTTAATATGGACTCATTCTTGTTGTTGTCATGTGTGCTTAACCCATATCGTCATATAGTTTCACGTTGTAACACCCCAAAATATACCCTAGTCGTTTTCGACATGTTTAGGGTATTTTGTAAGTCTAATTTGGCCCATTTCATCGGTTAAATGCGAGAAGCAGGAAGCTTGAGGGCAGGAAAGTTATAAAACTTAAGGACAATTTTGTATTGGTCCAAAAGGGAAGCAAAAGTCCTAATGTGAAAAGATTTAGGCCAAAGATAGGCTCATCAAACTTGAAATACAAATGGTCAAACATCTGGAGGACCTTTTTGCAAATAAAAGGAAATTAACCCAAAATGGAGTTTTTGTTGGAGGAACGAACAAGGCCTTAATAAACCATGTTTAAAAAGACCAAATTGGTCTCAAATTGGGGTAGAACCGGATGAGAGAAGGAGAGAAGAAGAGAAGAGGAAGAGGAAGAAGAAGGAGGATTCAAGCCAAGATCAAGCTAAGGTATGGATACTTGACCTTGGTATGGAAACTATGGATTTTAGCATGTTTTTGGTATAAGAATTACTTGAGTATGTTTTGCTAGGGTTTCACCTTAACCCAAAAATGATAGCAAGTAAGGTGGGTAAAACCCCATATGGCTCAAGAAGCTCATGAAATCCTCTCTTTGAGGATGAATCCATGGTTAATGGAAGTAATTGAGTTGGGGTTTAGACCAACAAACCCTAATCCTCATGTTTTGTTTGTGTATGGGTTATAAGCCATATTAGAAGGGTTTTGGAAGAAATTCATGATGGATTTTTGAAGAATGATATGAAATTGAAAGATGATTTGAGTATAAAAGAGATTCCAAAGTGAAATTGGAATGAATTTGATGTGTGTTTGAAGAGTAGGAGTGATCTATGGATCACAAGTATGGAAAAATGTGAGAAAACACACATTCTGGACATTCCCGAGTGTCTCCTACCGGTAGGACTTAAGTCCTACCGGTAGACCTCGTTCTGGTCATTTTTGGCCCGATCTGCCGGTAGGAATTAAGTCTACCGGTAGGACCTGTCTGTTTCATTTTGACCAGTTTTTCGTATTTTGGCCATAACTACCATTTCTTATCGATTTGAGTGATTCAAGTGGCTACGTAAAATAGACTTCAAGGAGAACCAAACTTTAAGAGAAGGTATCTCCAATTTCTGACTCTATGCAGTCAGAAAAATCCACTGCAAAGTGAGCATGTGCAAGCCCATTTCCTGCGTCGGTGATCATAGAGGAAGTCCGGGTTGTTTTGGGGACGTAACTTGAAACTCAACTCCGAATTAGTGATTCCAGTTGGAATAGAACCCTTAGCACCTTAGCTTTAAATAAGTACAGGACCTGATGTCAAAATATGAAGTTAAGACCCCGGAAAATCAGTAATGTCAAACAGTCGAGTGTAAAATCGGAAAACCGACTAGTTGGCATGAAAATGCCATAACCTGAGTTTGGAAGATCCAATTGGAATGATTCCAATTTCTGAGTAAAGATGATTCATAGAAGAATAAGAATATATGAATAAGGTGTGATTACATGCTCATCATACCTTACCAGTATATGGATTACGATCTATTATTGAGCAACGCCAAAGTGGCTAACTGAAAATGCCTATTATAGGAGATAGTGTCTTGAACTCATATAGTTGTAAAACTACCTAAGACCTTGATTATTAAATGACCGCGGCCTCCTGTCTGATTAGTACTTGATCCTCGATTAGTGCTCGGCACTCCCGATTGGCCGCCCGGTACTCTGATTAGTGCTCGGCACTCTGATTGAATGCCGGTGCACTCTGATTAGTCTCACGGCACTCTGATACGATTAGTGCTACGGCACTCCTGTTACGACTAGTGCTAGGCACTTGTCTTTGTGTAGTATCTTGGTACTTATTGTCTTTGTGGCATCTTGTCATTCGCAGTGCAGGAAGTCAACGGTTATGTGATAAGTCTGCGAAAAGTTACGCAGTACCTACAGGTACTCCTGTCTCTGATTAAGGCACGTATTTCGGTACTCTGCTGTTGTATAAGTGCATGGTACCTAAGACACTCCTGCATCTGAATAAGTTTTGTAGTACCTACGGGTACTCCTGCATCTGAATAAGTTATGTAGTACCTACGGGTACTCCTGCATCTGAATAAATCGTGGTACTACGGGTACTCACCTGCTGTCTACGATATGTCGTATCGAATGAAGTCACATCCTGATCTGGATTACTGTGGTACCCTCTGGTTGCTCCTGTATCTGATGGATTACGTCTGGTCTCGATTAAGCTCTGCCAATGCCTATGGGTGCTCCTGTCTGAAAATGTTACGTAGTACCTACGGTACTCTTGTATTTAATTAAGTTACACGTTGTCTGCAGTTGAGTTACGTAGTACTACGGGTTGACTCCTGCATCTAGAATAGATCCGGTGGTACCTACGGGTACTCCGTATACGATAAGTCCCATATGCGAATAAAATTATGTCATGTATCGATGCATTGCCTTAGTACTATGGGTACTCTGCATTTGATTAAGTTACGTCTTTGTATCGATGCGTTACTGCATGGTACCTACGGGTACTCCGGCATTTTGATTAAGTTTTGTCACATGTCGATGCGTGCGCCAGTACCTCACGGGTACTCTGTATCGATAGATCCCATATACGAATAAATTATGTCACATGTCGATCGTGCCACGTAGTACTACGGGTACTCCTGTATATGATTAAGCTGCCAGTACCTACGAACATACGTATCACGATAAGTTACGTCATCTCTGTATAAAGTGCAGCGCCAGTACCTACGGGTACTCTTATGCGTATAAGTCTTTGTGTCGATGCGTTACGTAGTACCTACGGGTATCACACGTATGCATTATCAAATCTATAGTGCCTCTGGGCCTCTGTCTCTGGAGCAAGTTACGTAGTACCTATGGGTACTCCTGATACGTATAAGTCTGTAGTACCTATAGTACTCCCCGAATCTGAATAAGTTTTGTAGTACTCTGGTCCTCACGTGATCGATTAAGTTACGCC
Organism: Tetrastigma voinierianum; assembly: GCA_016808115.1. Classification (NCBI taxonomy): domain Eukaryota; kingdom Viridiplantae; phylum Streptophyta; class Magnoliopsida; order Vitales; family Vitaceae; genus Tetrastigma; species Tetrastigma voinierianum. The sequence goes on along the minus strand of JAEQBH010005517.1, from coordinate 179,869 downwards.
AGTACCTACAGTACTCCCGAATCTGAATAAGTTCTGTTTTTATCTGATCTGTCTACAGTAGTACTCTCTGGTGCCTCTGTATCGGCAAAGTCGATATGATACGATGCAGCCAGTACCTCTCGGGTACTCACAGTATCGACAGGATCACGATACGTCAGTTACGCAGTACCTACGGGTACTCCTGTATCGATAAATCACATTGCATCTGAATAAGTTCATGCCAGTACTTACTAGTACTCCGTATTTGAATAAGTTACATCACGTATATCGATACGTTACTGCGTACTACGGGTACTCACGTATCGATAAGGCGGGTATCTGAATAAATTACATCCCGATGTATCGATAAGTCACGTATATGATAAGTTAGTCTGCGTATAAGTGCTGTAGTACCCAAGAATTACTCTTGTCTACGTGTATGCGTATAAGTTAGTAATCACGGGTACTCTAAGTAGCGGTAATATAAATTATATATGCGAACGTAATAAGATACGAAATACATGTCCAAGTTACGCCAAGACCATTATATGCTCCGTAAGATGTCGATATAAATAAGTTAGTAGTACTTACAAGTACTTCTGTATAAGATTAAGTTCCATGAATCAAATTATACGTTAGTGATCTACGTGATATTACCCTCGAGAACCCTCGAGCAGAGTGTAAACTCAGTAGGACAAGAATAAGTTACGTAACTCTCACAGAGTCCCGAATAGACATAAATTAAATGATAAGTATAAGTTACGCATAAGCATAAGTTTATGTAACTCTGGGAGATCTGAACTAGTACGAGATAGATAGAATTATATGAGTGTGATAAATGCCTGTCTAAGTATATGCTATAAGTTCGTACTGGATTTACTAAGGAATCTAAAGAAGTATAAAATATGTACATCCTATGAGAGATAAATGTGCTCCAGTCCCGTGAGGGGAAGTTTGAATATATCTCATTTAGGAGACTTGAAAACACAGAAAGTTGTGATACATGTAAAGAGACAAATTGGATGCCTTGCCATTGTATATGTCTAAGTTTGCTACGAATATGATCGACCTATTACATATATTGGATTATATGAATTCATGATGATTTTTGATAACTCACATTTTACTGCTATATGCTTATCATGATTGTTTGATAAATGCATGTGCATCAGAATAAGTTATAAGAAATGCTTCCCACTAAGCGTAAAGCTTATGCGGGTTTTTAAATCCGTGTAGGTACGAGGAGAAGACATCGGCGAACTTGTCAGCATACGGTGGGCTAACACACTTGTAAGGAGGTTTACTACATGTAGGTTCCAGCTGCGATTTACCACTAACAAATGTTCGGTTTGTACGCAGTAAATGGGACTGATTATATGTATAGATTTTTTTATGGTTTCCTCGATTGGTAGTTCTTTTGGATTATGTTATATGATGTGGGCCATACCCAGGGTACCGATATGGTTTAAAAAAAAAATCGAGTAAAGGTCGATTATTTGGTCTACGCGTTGGCAATCGGGCGTGACACCGTATTCTTATGTGCCCTAGGTAGAGTCTATTCATACTTGGGGACAAGCAAGAAGTTAAGTTTAGGGGTGTTGATCGGAATGAATCATGCGTGCATTTCAGTTGAATTCTCGGTGTTCTTTATAGCTAAAATGCATGATTCATAGTCATTTTCATTAATATCATGCTAATCCCTCATATTATATTGTTCTATAGAATATGGCGATGTTAGAAATCAAAGAAGGCTAAAGGCAAAAACATATGACAGTAATGATAAAAAATGAGCAGTACAAGGGCTACGGGTTATTTGCAAGAAGCTATAACCTTGTGTGAAACTTCAAACCACAAAGACCCCTTCCACAGCAGGGCAAGAATACAAAATCAAGGCCTTGGGTCATTGCTTCAAAGCCACCTTAAATCACGGCATGGCGGGGTTCCCTTTCCGTGCTTGAGACTCGAGAAGAAACCCTAGCTTCCCCTAGGCCATTGAGGGCCCGTCTTCGAGGGATAAAAAGAGAGTAATTTCGAAGCAGAATGGGCATTAAATCGAGAATAAGAAGGAGATACAATAGGTAGAGATCAACAGAGCCGGATTCGGTAAAGATCACGAAGATAGAGTTTTTTGTAGTTCTTCTTTCAACCTACTTCATGATTCGAATTCTTCAATCTGTAATGAATAATATGATGAACTAATTCTTTTCTCTAGGGTTCTGCCAACCCTAACCACAGTTTGATGGATTGATTTGTTTTAAACTGACTGATTATTAATATGAGTTCATATGTTTGATTTAATTAAGGTTAATTACATGTTATTTTTACGGCCCAACCATGACATGCTAAAAAGTGGGAGTTTGAGATCGAGAGAAGATAATTTCAAGGACATAGTTAAATGAAGTAACATGGGTAGTCGAAGAATAAAGATATTCAGACGACAAGTGTAGCACTAAGTTTGCACATTTAAGCGTTTGGTCGAGGGGTGTTGGGGTAAGTCGCATTACATCCCAGCGGCGAGATATGACAAATATATCTCGAGAGAGAGAGAGAATATCTTGTAGGAAAGATCAACCCACCAACATAACTCGTATGAATACTTCAATAAGCCCTTAATTGAATTGGCATCTATCAAGTGTGGTAGGAGACGGTAAAACCCTAGGTTTCTCATCATTGATATAATTCAATACACTCAATTTTAAGTTTTTATTAATTGAAGTAATTTAGTCATAATTCACTTTAGGATTAGATCCAAATATTGTCGAAGTTACCAAATCAGTATTCAACACGCTTCTCTTCGAGGGAACGACACTTGACTAACCACTACACTACGTCAACTCGACACGTATACTTTCCCAAATAGGTTGTGTTTCCCACCTAATTTTACACACTCACTTTCGATCCTTCAGTAAGCTAGAGAGAAAAATGTGTGGTGTTAGGAGAAATCCATTGTTACACTAATTTGGTCTTGGACAACTCCAAGGTTAATACCCCATACTTTATATTTTATTTGGAACTTGCAAAGTGATGGTCATGACTTGTTTTAATTCTCGATGTTAGTCTAGTGAACTCTGTCGTGTATTTTTAAATTTCATTATTTCTTTGATTCACTTTACTTTAAATTAAATCTATCTGAAATTTGGAAGTTCAAATAGTGAGGATCTTAAGTAATTGATAGTGATTCTTTAAATTTTTAATCAATCCTCGTAAGAATGATATACGGACTTAAAAATCCACTTTATTACTTGTATGATACGTACCCAGCTTTAGTGGTTAAACCAAATTTTAATTGCAAATTAGTACTTATAAAGAAGAAAACAAATTTCATATATTGAGTCAAACGAGTTTTTGGCATAACTGTTGGGGATTGAATAATCTCTAATGGCAGTGCTAAGAATCAGTCATTTTGTCTATGTTAAAAATAAGGTCCAACAAGTTTATGGTGTCATTGTCGGGGATTAAAATGAAAGTAAAGTTTAAAGATCAATATTCTTACCAAAGAGAAAATTGCTAGTTTTGACATTTTTCTTTTAAATTTTATAAAATTCAAAAATAGTTTTACTAACTACAGTAATGACTTAGCTACTGATCTTTTTTTGCTTTTTATCAGATGAGCACTGTTTTTTGACATATGATCTCACTTGATCTCGGTGTATTTCCATTTCGGGAATTTATCACATGCCACGAAGAACATAAGTAAATTCTTGCCCTTGAACCTTTGAGTGGAGAGGACACTAAGAAATGTGAAGAAAGTAAGAAGTGCTGAATCAATAGTCATGGAAGAGCAACAAGAAACACATCAAAACATTCCAACTTTGGCAATTGAGAGACCTCAAAGGCATAAGACGATGGAAGATTTATGGAGACTAATCATCAGAGATGAATATTCTGCTGTGAGGCAGCCTGCCATAGAGGCCAATAACTTTGAGTTGACGCTAGCTCTTATCACAATGGTGCATCAACATCAGTATATTAGTCATCCCGGTGAAGACCCACGATGAGCATATGGGTGATTTATGAGAATACTTGACACGGTGAGCGAATGGGTGAGACTGAAGTGATAAAACAACAGCACTTTCCATTTTCACTGAGAGATGTGGCGGCAACTTGGTTTGAGTCACTGCCTTATGGATCAGTGAACAATTGGGAGGAGCTGGTGGAGGCATACATGAGTAGATTTTTCCCTCCTACTCCCACTTCAGAGAGGAGATGAGAGATTATTGTGTTCAAGTAAGAAGAAAATGAAAGCCTTTACAATGCTTAGGAAATATACAAGGGATTCTTTGACGATGCCCAATGCATGGCATTGATCTGACCACATAGATGGACATCTTTTACCATGCCATGAATTACACCTCAAAGGGAATCATAGATGCAGCCTGTTGTGGAGCATTCAAGAGAAAAAGTGTTGAAGAGGCCAACAAGCTTATTAAAGATTTGGCCAAAAGCAACTATAGAGCTCCATCTAAGACTTCAGGGAGCAGCTATAAACTTAGAGTAGGTGGTGTAATAGAGCTGAATAGGATGATTGCTATAGAGGCAAAGCTTGATGGATTGATTACCAATTTGGGAAGCAGGATAAGAAAGTAAATTCAACATGAAGTAAGGCAACGATTGGAAGGAAATGAGCATAAGAGTATCATTGATTAGGGATTTTCTCATGAGGGTCCCTATCAGGTATAGGAGGCTCAGTTTGTGGGTAGAAATAGAATTTACAATTTCAAGCCCAACACCAATTTCTAACCGCTCCCACGACGAGGAACCATGAGAATTTCTGGAAGTGGAGCACGACCAGGCGAACTTTGTGCAAGACTATCAATAATGTATATCCCACATGGGTTCCAAGGACAACAACAACAGAGTAGCTAGAGAGTTGAGAATCAGGGCCAAATAAGGTCTTAATATTTTGAGGAGTAGATGTTGAACTTCATGGGAGAGAACAAAATACTGATGAACATTCGTGAACAAAATTTTGCTGAGCTAGCAGAATTCCAGGCAAACACAACTGTGCATCATGCCAATACAAATGCATCTCTAAAAAATCTGGAGACACAAGTGGGGCAGTTGGCCCTAAAAATACAGAATCGGTCAAAAGATGTCTTCCCAAGTGATACCAAGAAAAATCCTAAGGACTGTATGGAAGTGACTCTAAGGAGTGGTAAAGAGTTTAGCAAGAAGATGAAAAAGGAGAGGCAGGGAGAAAGAAAAGCAGAGCATAAATTGAAAGAGAAATCAAGCTAGGTAATTGAAGGAAAAGATTGAAGAAGAGCATAAAGAAAAAGGTGCAGTAAGAACATCCAGTAGAGGAAAGAAACTTGAAGAAGAATAGAGGGTGCAAGCACCTTATGCCTATGTTCCATTTCTCGAAGGCTTGAAAGGCAGATGGAAGAACGGTTCACTAAATTCTTAGACATGTTCAAGAAGATAGAGATAAACATACCTTTTGTTGAGGCATTGGCTCATATGCTTAATTATGCAAAGTTTCTAAAGGATATTCTGAGTAAGAAGAGGATATTTTCTTAAGAAGGTGTGGGTGAGCTTGACAGCCACCTATAGTGTAGTAATTCAGAAAAATTTACCTTTGAAGATGTAGGATCCTAGCAGCTTCACCATCCCCTGCACCATAGGGAATTTTTAATTTGGGAAGGCTTTATGTGATTCAGGGGTAAGCATCAACTTGATGCTACTATCTGTAGTGAAGAGACTGAGTTTTGGGGAGCTTATTCCTACAACTATGACCCTACAAATGGTAGATAAGACTAGGGCTCAGCCTGAGGGAGTCCTTAAAGATGTACTCATCAAAGTGGGAAAATTTATTTTCCCAGGACTCGGTAAGAATGGACATGGAAGAAGACACACAAGTCCCACTATCGCTGAAGGCCTTTCCGGCCAAAGGAGCGCCTTTATAGATGTTAAGAAAGGAGAACCTACTCTTAGAGTGAGATTAAGCAAAGACATTTCAATCGAATCAAAGTTCTCAAACAACTGGACAGGATAATGCTAAAAGTATGATTGTAGAACAATTTATTCCCATCGCCTAAATCGATCAACGTATCAGAAAACTAGAATTCAAATGAATGAGAATGAGATGAATTTCCAAAGATATTGAGGCTCATGATGCTGAATATCTGAATTCTAGTTTTGAAATTAGAGAAACAAGATCGCCTAAAAGAAATCGTTGTAGAAAAGTCAAGCAAACTGGTGGAAGAGAAGGGACAAGAAGTGAAAAATTCTAAAGGGCTAATTCTACAACACCTAAACATTTAAAATATGCCTTCTTACGAGCTAAATGTGAGCACAACCTATAATCATAGCAATGACTTGACAATAGAAACAGAAACCAATGTAATTCTCAAGAAATATAAAGAAGCCATCGTTTGGTCAGTAGAAGACTTAAAAGGGACCAATCCTTCAATTTGCATGCATAAAATCCTCCTGGAGGATAATGCAAAAACATCAAAGAAGACTGAACCTAGTGATGAAAGAAGTTGTCAGAAATGAGGTATTAAAATGGTTGAATGCAAGATTTATCTATGCAATCTCAAACAGCCCTTGGGTGAGCCCAGTTCATGTGGTTCCCAAAAAGGGTGGATTCATAGTCATCATAAATGAGAAAAATGAATTGATTCCAACAAGAATTGTGACAGGATGAAAGGTGTGCATTTATTATAGAAAACTGAACACATAAGCCATAAAGGATGACTATCCTTTACCATTTTTAATCAAATTCTGGACAAGTTGGTTGGACACCCTTACTTATGTTTTCTTGATGGATATTCTAGTTATAATCAAATTGTCATAGCCCTTGAGGAACAAGAGAAAACTACTTTTACATGTCCTTATGGCACCTTTGCTTTTAGAATGATGTCATTTGGATTATGTAATGCTCCTACCACCTTTCAAAGGTGTATGATGTCCATAGTCTCTGATTTGGTGGAAGAGGCTATGGAAATTTTATGGATGACTTCTCGCTTACGGATCTAGTTTTTGGCATAAACCGAAATTTTGTAGATCAGATTTAGAGGTGCTAAGACAAGAATTTAGCTTTGAATTTGGAGAAATGTCATTTCATGGTAACAGAAGGAATTGTCTCAAGACACAAAATTTCTACAATCGGGCTAGAAGTTGACCAAGCTAAGGTTTCTGTCATAAAAACTCTACTACCACCTACAATAAAGAAAAGGGATAAGTGTTTCCTAGGACATGTCGATTTACAAAAGATTTAGAGCAAAGGACTTTCAAAAAATTTCCAAACCATTATGCAAATCGGTTGGAAAATGATGCAAAGTTTGACTTGATGAATTACGCAGTTTGCATTTGAAGAAATTAAACCTATATCAGTTATAGCTGCTCCCATCATGGCAAATACCCGCATCGAACAAAGAGGTTGAAATCATGTGTAATGCCAATTACTATGCAATGGGAGCAGTTTTGGGATAAAGAATAGAGAAAATTTTCAAAGCAATATACTATGCCAGTAAAACCTTCAATGAGGCACAAGAGAACTACTAAATTACAGATAAGGAGACGCTAGCAATGGTGTTTGCTTGTGAAAAATTTAGATCATATATTTTGGGGTCCCATGTCATCGTACATACTGATCATGCAATAATTAAGTATCTAATGGCAAAAAAAGATGCCAAACCAAGACTGATCAGGTGGGTACTACTACTGCAAGAATTTGATTTATAAATCAAGGACAAGAAAGGAAGTGACAATGTGATAGCCGATCACTTGTCAAGAATGGAAAACCCATCAAGAGAAAGAGATGTAATAAGAAAATTTCCGATGAGCAGCCTTTTTCAGGTATTGTACCAATTACATTGGTATGTCGATATTGTTAATTATTTAGCTAGGAATCAGCCACCATATTTCATTTAGCAAAAGAAAAAAGCTAAGAATCGATGTATAAGAATATATATATATATATATATATATATATATATATATATATATATGGGATGACTCCATCAAGTGTTTAGAAAAGGGGTAACCAAATCATTGTGGAAGATGTGGTGCGTAAGATAATTAAGGTGGAATAATTGATAAAATGTCATGCATCATGATATGGAGGACACTTGGTAGAGGAAAGAATGAACAAAAATTCCCTCCAATCAAGTTTTTACTAGCCTACTCTATTCAGAGACTATAATGTATGGGTTAAACATTGTGATAGATGTCAGAGAATGGACAGTATAAATAGAAGAAATGAGATGCCATTATAGGGAATCCTAGCTATGTAGATTTTTTATGTATAAGGGATGGATTTTATGGGACCTTTCCCACCCTCATTTGGAACTCAATACATTCTCCTAGCTATGAACTATGTATCCAAATGGGTGGAAGCTATAGCTTGTCCAAGGAATGATGCCAACATTGTAGTGAGGTTTTTTCAAAGAAATATCTTGAGCAAATTTATAGCCCTAAGGACAATCATCAGTTATAAGGGAAGCCATTTTGCAAACAAGCTATTTGCAAAACTCATGAGCAGATATGGAATCAGACATGTTATGGGATTGACTTATCACCCTCAATCAAATGGACAAGCAAAACTATCCAACAGGGAGATAAAGAACATATTGGAAAGGACAGTAAGCACTAACAAGAAAGACTGGTCAGTCAAGCTAGATGATGCACTACGGGCTTACAGGACTGCTTATAAATCTCCTATTGGAATGTCCCCATATAGGATAGTATTTTGAAAACCTTGTCATCTCCCTCTTAAGCTTGAATATAAATCTATGTGGGCCATCAAGAAAATGAACTGTGATTTCAAAGCTGCTAAAGAGAAAAGACTACTCCAAATGAATGAAGTGGAAGAGTTGAGAAATGAAGCCTATGATAATGCCAGAATCTACAAAGATAAGACTAAAAGTGCATGACTGTAAGACTTTTGAGGAAAGAGCGCAGAGGGAGAGCTACCCTACTATACACCTGTGCCAAAACGTTTTCCAGGAAAACTCATGTCAAGGTGGAGTGGTCCATACACAATAGTTGCAGTTATCCCTTTTGAAACAATGACACTAAAAACCAATTCTAGAGATGAATTCAAAGTAAATGGTCAAAGGCTTACATTACTCGAGGAAGACCAAATGAAGAAAAGTCCTAGATTTGAATAGATCAATAGAATTGCTGAAATGAGAACACACTGCAACAATGTCTAACTAAAGACATAAAAATGAGCAGCTACTTGGGAGGCAACCCAAGCAATTTTAATTTTCTTTTAGTGCGATTTTGTTCAATTCAGTGTTTTTTGAATAGTTTAGAAGTAGTTTTGTTAGAATTTATTTTCAATTTATTTAATCACAATCTGCTGAATGTCAAGATAATGAAGCTGAAAGGATATATGAAGGTCATTTTTTAAGCATATCCAACCAGATTGAGTTATGCAGAGTTAAATACAAAGGGGAGTCTACTTCCATTACTTGTTTTATGAAAATGATGCATATACTAAGTTTAGTGGAGTGTAATTTATCTGAGTTGGAAATTACATAGTAGCTTCCATTATCCCTTTCGTTGAATAGTCAGGTGAAAATTTCAATACAATGGATCAACGCCCTTTCTCCTTTAGTTGAGGCACAGAGGGATGCCACACGGACTAGGACTTCTGGGTTTTGATCTTTCGACATTAGTGGGCCCATTTCAAAAACATGATATCATAATAACATAAAACTTGTAAAAATACCACCGGTAGTGGTGTTTAAATTGTCTTTTACATATATTTGAGTCTCATTTACTTGTACTTACACAAGTTCTACTATTACCAAAATATTACATTTACAATACAAAAACAAAATCATGGACCTACACGAAAAGACTTAATGTCAGGTCGGGTCTCTAGCTTAACGCGGGATGTCTCGACGACCTCTCAGAATACCTACATGGATGAAACACACATGCTAAGCTTATAGCTTAGTAGGAAAGCAGATAACATATATGACCACATGCCCCTCAATTATAGTATACATATAACATAATTTGTATATCAGAATACTCAATCTCTCGTAGCAAAAGACATAACCAAAATTCAGATGTAGGGTACCCATAGGTAGTAATTACATAACAAAACTGACATTGGTGGATTCAGATAATTATTTCCATATATCATAGTATTCAGATTCTTATCATATAAATGTTTGTTTGTATAAGACCAAAATAATAAATGAGAAGGGAAAGAACACAATAAAAATCTGGCTAAAAATTTGACAGATTAATGTAGATAAAGTGCCCACGTAATGGTGTCGTGAAAGACAAATGTAGGAGTGTCGTAGAATTGATAGAAAGTGTTGTCGCACCAATCAAAGAGTGTCAAAGCACTAAACAAAGAGTGCCAAAGCACTAAACAGAGAGTGCCAAAGCATTAAACAGAGAGTGCCAAAGCATTAAACAGAGAGTGTCGTCGCACTAGTTAGAGGTGCCTATTCATTCGCTATTCTACTTAAGTGAGGTATACAACAGGGCGTTTATACTTATTTTTCTTACTCACATTCTTGTACTTGATACTACACTGCTTCACCTCTTCGCTGATGGACCAAAACACTATAATGAAATTTGTGACATTATCACCTGCTGACTATTATCTAATCCCCTAAAGAATAATGCCATGAAACTCGTTTGCTGTGTTCCTTATCTATTATACGATTAAAAGCGGTTTCTTAAGAATAAATCATTTTCTTCTAGTTTTGATCCGTGGATTTAAGTAAGTGTGTAGGCTCTAACAAGTAGTAAATTGATTTAAGTCCGCATATCGATCCCACGTAGATCTCAAGAATTCAATCAACTACCCCCTACTACTCAAACTCTATACTATTTCGACTCATATAGGTAATTGGAATCACTTTATAAACCTTGAAATGTAAATAAGCCTAAGATATGTGAATTATTAACAAAGTGAATTAAACCGAAAATTCAAAATAACAAATTCGCATCAACAATTATCTTTTTAGCGATCATCAAAAGACTGCCATTGCGGAACATCAATTCCCCGCATCGTGACCGAAACTGCCTACAACCACATCTCAAACTCCGTCTAAGGAATATGATAAGGCAATTGGATCTCCATACCCCACTGCTCATCATCTAAATCTCACCGCTTCAAGACGAAAATTAGAGAACTACTTTTAATTTAGCCGCTTCGTTTCCGATATTTTTCTTTTCAATACTTCATACTCAAACGCAGTAGATCGTGAACCTTAGCTCCTAAGACATGTGCATAGCATGGGTTTACACTCGATCGGTTTCTCTTCTCAAAATCGAACAGCTTCATCCTTCCTTGATTAGATCCTTGTTAACACTCGGATCGACTTACTATTCGAACGAGGTGACTCTACTTGTTTAAATGGATAAGTCATTCAACCTATTCTCGATCATGAGAAGAGGATTTATCACTCAAACTCTATGGTTCTCGATCACCATTGTCGATTCTCAGATATTCTTCTTAATTGTTCATCACTCGTGGATTGCCTTCTCTTCCAGGTCACTCTCAGGGCCCCTCGGAAATCGTAGAGCAATGAGACAATCCTATTATGGGTATAAAACACTTACAATGGGATCAATTACAGAATACCCAAACCAGCAAGTAGATTTACAAACTAAGTTCAATAGCCTCTGATAAATTTCAGAGATAATTTCTATTAAATGCACTCCATTCAATGAAAGTCGGTTTCTAAACTACTAGATTACACCCTCACAATGGCTTGTCGATCAAGAAAACCATCAGAATCGGAATGGAACCGACCTAAACTTTGTCCGAATTCAGACAATCCAGCAAAGAATTGAAAGAAAATAGAATTCCTCGTATTCAAATGCTCTTCACTTTAACAAATGGCAAAGTCCATATCCAAATTTGAAAGAAATAACAAACTAATCTAAAATAAAATAAAAACAAAGAAAAGAAAATTAAAATACAAGAGCCTCAGCTACCCAGATCTCTCTTTTTGAGACGCCGAGCTACTCTTTCCTAGTAACAAATGCCAGATTTATACGGGTTCTGAAGTCAGCTCCTAAATTCGACATGCAACTCAGGGATTTCAGTTAATCGCCCATTGCTGTTAATGTCGCTACCTGCATTCTTTGTCGCGACTCTCGCTTGTCGCAGCCTATGCTGCGTAAGCTTTTATTTGGTCGCGACTTGCCTTTAGCATCCCTTTCGATCTGATGTCACACCGCTGAATGACATCGCGGCCGTTAGATAACTATCGCGACCTTCTTTGCTACGGTGATATAGCGACCCGCTGAATGATGTCGCGACCTTAATAGTGCTAACCAGCGACGATATAACCCTTCCTTTTGTTTGTTGTTTACAGACTCTTAGATATTGCTCCTTGTATCTTGGTCGATGTTGATATCGCGACCTGCACACATAACCTATATATATATTTGCAGATGTGCTCTCATGTTCGGTCTTATATATATATATAATATATATGTGAAGAATCTTATGTGTGGACTTCTATTAGGATTGTCACGTCCTCCCGTGTCTGCGCTTTACCTTATGTGCCTTTAACACTGGCAGCATATATACCTTACCTTTATATACCTTTGTATTTATACCCACTATTGCCTTTATACCATTATGGTCTTCAATTCTATCAGCGATAGAGCGAAATTGTTTGCGACATCTTATCTTGTTCTATTTTTACACACACCACACACCACCACCGTTATTTATGGTTACTTTGGCTGGAGTTTGTTCCGACTCACATGTTACCTTGTGATTCTTGCTGTCGCGGCCCGGGTTTGTGATTCTGTATCCACATTTATTGATGTGATTCTTCATTCTTGTCAAGCATCATTACAATAGGTCCAAAGCTATTGTATAGGCGAACTAACCTTCTTTGTGCATTTCTCTATTACCCAGACATCATTAAACCATTTGTGATGGTTGTCGTCACACCACCACACCACCACCGCTCATCGATTTAAAAAAAAAAAAAAAAAAAAAAAAAAAAAAAAAAAAAAAAAAAAAAAAAAAAAAAAAAAAAAAAAAAAAAAAAAAAAAAAAAAAAAAAAAAAAAAAAAAAAAAAAAAAAAAAATTTTTTAATTTAGAAATAGCGAAAAGAAAATATTTGCTGCATTACAATAATGTTTCTTTCTCTTGGATTTCTGTTTGCATAACAGGTTTGGTGAGTATTCAACATTTACATAAATAAGTCTTTTATAGATAGAAATCAATGGAAAAGTGGACTGAAAGAGGAAGAGAGAAGAGAGAAGAGGTGGATGACTTTTAATCTCATCAAAATAAGGCCCGAAAACCAAGTTTTCCGTAAACATTAAACGTCGAGGCGATGAGGGTTGAGAACATTTTACATGTAACTTTGTACCGCAGTGCGGACCCATTCATTCACTTGTTAGGATCTACATTAATCAAATTAATAGTTTCTAGAATGCGAACACGATTTGCTTTAAAACACCATTCCTCCAGCGGAAAATCAACTTCATTTCATTACACATCGGTTCATTACTCACCAATCAACTTCAGTTCACAATGAGGTATTGGTTTCATTCACTTCAGTTCATTAATCAACTCTAGAAAATTCAAAGAGAGAGAGAGAGAGAGAGAGAAGGGAGAGGAGAGAGACGAGAGAGAGAGAGAGAGAGGAAGAGAGGCCCAGGTAAGGCTAAGGCAGCTAGTCTGCTGAGCAAGAAAAATAAAGAAAAAATTAATATACAAAGGGTCTTGACTACCCAAGGTCACGGAATTACGGGTGAGCACGGTGCTACTGGTGTGTCTGTTTTACCTTTTTTTTATTGACCCATCAGACCGATGTTGGACTGTGCATTTGCCAGCACTTACTACACCCCCAAGGCAGTGTTACATGAATCCCCAAATTCACCTTAATTGGGTAAACTCTGTCATAACATAGAAAGTTATGTCATAGAAAAGAAAAAAAAGTCTTTAGTCTTTATGCCGTTGCTTCTATAAGTATGAGATTTGTAGTTTTACGTGCGACTGTTCTCTAAGCTTTTCTTGGATTTTTACCATGACACCATACCCTTGATAATGTCGCGACATACCTTGTTAATGTCGTGACAGAGTTTTAATCCAACAGTCTTATTCTTGTCGCAACAGGAGTGTCTTGTGTTGCGACATAAAAATTTGTTGCACCCAGCTCTTTATACGCTTCTACCTCTGGAAACTGTCGCGATATAATTTTCTTTGTCGCGACAAGCATTTTTCACTTCAGCTTGTCTACTCTATCGTGATAGAGTTTTCTATGTTAATGAATAATTTTCTTTTATCCGACGAAGCATTCTTCTCACAGTCACCTTATCGGCTGTCTGTTTGTTCTGACATAAATCGCATTGTATTGACAAGCGCCGGCAGCGTCCTCATTTCTTACATTACCTACTTTTACACCTCTTTCAATTTATGTAAGCAACCAAATCTTCTTCTATCGTGATAGAATTATCATTTAATAGTTTATATTTATTACCATGTGGTCTTCAATTCTTAGCTGTAATCGCCTTGGCCTTGTAGCCCTTGTGTATTGCCTTGCATTAGCAGCCCAGCAGCGAGAAGAGAGAAGCGCGGCAGAAGCTGGCAGCAAGCATGAATTTCTTCATCGCCTTTCTCTTATGACGCTCTTCAACTTCTTATCGTACTTTATTATTGTGACGAAAATGAACAAAATTCACCTCAACCTCATGTTTCATTTTAAACTGATAAAAGTTTTCTTTGTCTCAGTAAAAGTGTCTTCCTTGAGGTTCGGCTGGACTTTGTTGCGACATCACAGTCTATTGGTGCGACACATTCTTCAGCTGCTTGAACTACATCCACGACACACTAAAACTATGTCACGACAGAGAATGCTACAATTGCCACTTTTTTTCTTCTTTTCTACTGGAATTATCTCTTTTTTCAATTAAAACTTGCAAAACAAAAAGTGGGTGAATATTCCATAATTTTGCATTAAAATATATAAGAGAAGAGAGAGAGAGAGAGAGAGAGAGAGAGAGAGAGAGAGAGAGAGAGAGAGAGAGAGAGCTGTAGAATATGCCAAAAAATGGATTAAAAATAGATGAGTTTAGGACTCATCATTCCCCAAACTTAAAGTTTACTTATCCTAAGCGAAGAAAAAAAGAAAAAGAAATTTTGTTTGTCCTCAAACAATTTAGCCTTTATTTTTAATGACATGTTTATGTTGAATCCACAATTAGGCAGGAAACATAAGTCAATTGTAACATTTTTTCCAAACATGTTTCCATTCTAGAATCAGGAAAATTTTGAATGGAGTTCACTGAACAGACAAATAATTCATATAGTGTAAACAATTTAATCATTCAACCCTGATTTGTGAGTATGTGCTAGTCTTCCCTCTTTTTCCTTTGTAGATTAGCTAATCTTCTGGGATAATACTCAGTTAGCATGTTTCTCTTTCATTCTTAAAGTCTCATATGCTTGTTTTTCATATTAATCTCCACTAATGTAAGCATATCATCACCTTCAGGATCAAATAGGTCTTCTAGGCTTGTAATGTGTAGCTTGGGTAATTGGGTAGATAATTGGGCAATTTGGAAGCAATTTTACCGGACTTCTTGACACGACTTAATACTCTTGCCTTCATTACGCATCCTTGATTTCTCTTGATTTCAAGTTTCTAACCTTCCCATCAGGTTCTGTGCATCTTTCTACATATTCTTCATTGTGGTATCTTTTTCTCTTTTCAATTGACAAAGCAGAATATAACTTCTCTTATTATTTTGAGAGACTGAAAACATGGAAAAGGCTTTTTTTTTTTTACTTTTCATCCCTACTTTAGGAAAGGAGTTTATGAGATGGTGTTGGTCTTTAAGCTTCTACCACCCTTACGAACTTTGGGTTGAAGTATCTCCCCTTACCCGGTTGGAATTAGGGTACTAGGTGTTGAACACTAAGAACTTAATTGTTCAAGGAAAGCTACAAGATCAAACTCATTCCTCCTTGATGTTTTTTCTTTCCTGACTTCTTTCTTAATTTTCTTCATATCTTCTTATCTCGATGAATTTGTTTTCTTTCTCAACTTCCCTTGTTATCCTTCTCTGACAAAAATAATATTGCCCGAACTTGTCCTTTTAAATGTTTGATGTATTTTATCTTGTAATATCCTAGGCAAATAAGGGTTCTTTATTGTAGGATTATGTTTACTTTCCCACGGTAAAAAAAAAAAAAAAAAAAAAAAAAAAAAAAAAAAAAAAATTTGAAGGAATTGGGCTTCTCATTTGTTGGTTGATATGATGATGAGATTGACTATAGGCTCCAAATATAAGGAACTAGTATGTATGTATGCATATCATGAACAGAGAGGAGAAAAAGAGGAGAGAGAGGAAAAGAGGGTGAGGCTTTCAAAAGCTCCAAGCTTCCAAGGATGGCCTATATGTTTCTAATGGTGGTATTGTCAGAATTTTGCCTTGACTAATAATCTAACAAGTTCTAGGACATTGGAGAGATTGCATGTGGATCTGCACAAGAAGATATCACCCAATCTTGGCATAATTTGCTTGAGATCTTTATTGACCATGTCTGAAAGCTTATTAGATTTTATAACTGGCCCATTTACAAAAACGGAATTATAGGTCTTATTTGTTAGTCAATTTGGTAAAACCTTCCTTATTCTTGAAGTTCAACACATTTATTAATATCCTTACACAACACCTTTCAGTTCATCTCTCTCTCTCTCTCTCTCTCCTTCTCTCGTCCCACTTGATACATCTATCAAATTGTTTGTTTGGTTTTGTGGATATCATTGTTGTGTTATTTGCCAGTTGATTAGAATGTTCATTTAGATCAACCATTAATTTATTTAAACAAAATTTGACCTAGAGTTTGCTTAACCTTTTTAATGATACATCACAACATAGAGAAATAATGTCGCGACATAAATTTTTCAATTAATTTTAGATTAAGGCAATTCTTTGTTGCGACAGGCAAAATTATGGTGACCAAAGTTAATCTGTAGTAAATTGATTTTATGTTGCTGATTAGTGCCCAAAAGTGCTATTTTGAGCCTATTTTTAATAAGAGTTTTAAAGCGTTTTTTTTTTTTGTGTACTAAAAATTGTTATAAAAATTAACCATTGTGATTGACATGTTGGTCCTATTGTATGATGCATTAAAATTTGTTTTGTAGTTTTAGCGGGGAATTGAGGCTAATTGATGTCAATCCAATCTCTATATAACAAAATTGGTTGATTTCATCAATTCGCATGGTTTTTCTATCAATTTCAGCAAGCCGGGAATGAAGAATATCTTTACAAAACAGAAGAAAATGGAATAGTGCTTGACGAGGGGCTTGATGGAGCAGTCTTGAGCAGTGCAAAATTTAGCTACGGCTAGATTTTCGCTATCATAGAAAATTATTGTGCACAAAGCAAATTTTCCAATTCTATTCTCATGAATTTTAAGCTATGATGAGCGAAATTTGGCTATCATAGCGAGAAATTACTATGTAACTTAATTTTCTGCTTTGATGGAAAACTTAGAAAGAAAAGAAGAGAAAGAATTTGAAAGAGAAAGGAAGAGGAGAGAGGAGAAAGAGAAGAGAAAGAGGAGACAATGTGATCAAACGACTCATTTTACCTTTGTTTTCTCATTTGTGTTTTTCTACCCTCATTGTAATTATTCTAGTTTGGTTATTTTATTTTAATTATTTCACATGTTTGTATGGAGCTATATAAACCATTGTAACACCTTATTGAATCCTAAGTTTTAATTTTTTTTTGGAAGGAAGCCGATTCTGAATTTTGTTTTTGTAGCCTCATTTTTTTTCTCTTTCTCTTATGTATATAAAAAAATTTCTTAATGTGTGTGATGTTGAGAGAATGTGTTGTGTGTGGCGCGGGCGGCAGCATAATATGCCTTGTTGTGTGTGTGGCCTTATGTGTGTGTTGTTAATAATGTGTAACAACCATATAATATATATATATATATATATATAATATATATATATCTATATATTATATATAACTACTGCCAACATATATAACAACATGCTGCTGTGCCCACCTTATATATATATGCATATATTTATGGCGCCTTATATGTCTCTTACTTGCTTGTGTTGTGCTTGCGCGTAAGCTTTGTACCGCCTTTACCTTGTATGTGCCTTTGGCCTGGCAGCGTGTGCTTGTATGTAGCCCAGCCGCGCATCTTGTTTGGCCGCCCCCGCGCCCGCCGCGTCGCAGCATGCGCCTGGCGCTGCGCCCATGTGCCCAGCCTTGGCACTTGTGTACTTGTGCCCAGTGTGTTCCCATCTTGCATCTTACATGCCGCGCCTCTTGTGCCTTTGCGCCACCTTGCGGCGTGGCGCACGCGTTGACATGCCCATTGCCTTATGTGGCTGCGGCCCCTTGGCAGTGTCGCCCGCGGTTGCAGGCTTGCCACTCCCGGGATGTGCTGGAGGATGAAAGCAAGCAGCAAGAGAGAAGCACAGGCGGCGGCGGCGGCGAGAGAGGGCGGCGTTGGCGAGGCGGGGGCGGCGAGCGGGCGAGCGACGGCGCAGTGAGGGGGGCGGGCGGCGAGCGGGCGGGGCAGCGGGGGGGCGGGGGCGGCGGCGGGGCGGGAGGGAAACTAAAACCCTTTCCTCAGCAAGTGGAAGGTTGCTTGAGTGGATCCCGAAGGCTGGCGGTGGTTTGTTTTTCACGCGAGGTTTGACATTTTAGTTCCAAATTTCCAATAAGTTTCAGAAGCTTTTAATGTACTTTCTTTGATAATGCTTGGCAAGCTTTTAGGGTTCGATGTATTCTTGGCTTTAGATACTGCTTGAGTATCCGTCAGTTATACCCGAGCCGCTGAGAATGGAATTAAGAGTTATATTTTGTTTTTGTATCTCACCTCTTTGTCTTTGCGGATGTCGCCGGGGTGCCTCATGAACCGGAGGGGGCAGGCTGGGAGGGACACAGAGGGTTGCATTTTGTGAAAAAGGAAAAAGGAAAAGGAAGGGGAAGAAGGAAGGAAGAAGAAAAAAGAGCTTGGGGAAGGAAAAAAACTTGAAGGAAGGGACCTCGACCTCCAGTGGATGATATGGCTCTCAAAAGCAGTCAAGCCACTACAAAATCCATGGGCCGAACCCCTTTACAATCCCTTAACATATCTTTAGCAAATAATCTGACGAAGTATTTTCTTTTCTTTTCTTTCTTTTCCAAACACTTGGATTTTGAGGAAAAAAAAGGAAGAAAATTTAGCTTGAGTTTCCTACATTTTTCGGACTTTTAATAGTAATGAGTACAAAACACAAGCATTTAAAAGCATTTTAAAAACTCTAATCTTTCAATCCTCAACTTCTTTCAACTTCCGTTTGAACTCCTCGTCCACAAGCCGTCAAACCTTGATATATCGCATATCGTTTATTATTCAAATCATCCGAACATTCAGCCCAGTCTTTTTAGTTATGCACATTTTATCGAAGATTTGGGCTTGGCGGGACAAGCCGACCACCTCGTGCCTCGTCCATGAGGGATCAAAGCCCCACGTGGTTTCCCTTTTCAAAATATATACATATATACATATATACATGACAAAATATTTAATATATACAATGAAAAATGTATATACCAATTGCAATCCAGGTGTTTCTCAAATGCGTCTCTCCCTCGTTAAGTGACTCATGGGAGGGTACTCTCTCTCTCTCTCTCTGGGAGTGGGCTGGCAGTTACTGTCTAGTCTGAAAATATTTTTGAAACATACGGAAAGAAGAGAATGAGCTAAAGAGGCTCGATTAGTGTTACATTTCGTTTAGATGTCATTAAGTAATAAATACTTATACAATTAAAATCAATTTATACTTTAAACTTTCTTTCTTTCTTTCTTTCTTTCTTTCTTTCTTTTCTTTCTTTCGAGAGATGAAACCCGGATAAACACAGAGCAGTTTTAAGTGATGCCTTGCCTCTTTGCGCGGTGAGGGCAATCCTCATTCGGTCATAGTAAAAAAACCACTACGGCTGCGGAGACTCACGCTGCATAGGGTTCCAGGTCATAGCACCTTATCGCGTGTAAGGATATTATCTACCTGCACACTACCACCTTGCCCTTACCTACTTATTATACTTTCATGAAAAGAAAAGAAAAAAGAAAGAAAGAAAGAAAAAAGAAAGAAAAGAAAAGAAAAACGTTTCTCTCCCTCGTTAGTAACATATAACACCTCTAAATCCTTTCTACTTACGCTTAAGGTACCTCGGCCGTCTCGATCCTGCTTATGATCCATGAGATTTAGGAGTAACCATCGATAAAAACCTTTCTTCAAATACATTTATAAATCCATTTAAAACCTTTACTTTGTCATTTATACTTATGCATTCTTTACATTTTAAACTTCCATAATGTAATGCCTTAACATGCATACATATATAAACATTTACATTAAACTTTTCATTTTAACATTAAAAGTAATTGCTTTCTTTCTTGAAAATACATTTGCAAATCATTTTAAAATCCTTTGCTTTATCATTAAACACATATATATACAAATATACATATGCATTCTTACATTTTTAAACTTCCATAATGCCTTAACATATGCATACATATATAAACATTTACATTAAACTTTTCATTTAACATTAAAATCATTCACTCTTTCTTAAAATACATTGTAAATCCATTTTAAATCATTTACTTTATCATTAAAACATATACCTGCAAATATACATATGCATTCTTTACACATTTTTAAACTTCCATAATGCCTTAACATATGCATACATATATAAACATTTAATATAAATACATATATTTAGGCAAAGTAAACATTTATACATTTACTACATTCTTATGGATATCCATATATAAACATTTATATTAATCTTCCCTTTTCACATTAAAATCATTTACCTTTAAAACTCAATTTTTTCAAAATATTAGTTTTACACTTTCTGATTAAACAATCACTTGGCACAAAAGAAAAAGTGAATTCTACGTTCGATCAGATGGTCCTTTTCACCTTTTTTCAGAAAAACCTGACTAACCATTAACCATAACTTCATTGATACCATGTACATATTGGTTTCCTTTTGACCACATCACATTCCACTTAAATCCATTTAACCACTTAAAAATACATAACCAAAGCCAAATTACCCTTTTCTTTACACCACCACCACTACCACCACCTGCCACCACACCACCAAAATGACCTTAATGCCCGCAATTCAAATCCCTTTTTCCCCTTATATGAATCTACTTTACTTATGGGAATTGTTGAATCATTCAATTGACTCATCCAGTGATTATGTCATTTCGCACCAAACTAGTCGTTTTTCATTATTGTGACATGTTGTTTACCGATTTTCGGGACTATTTAAGAAATACCGGAGATGATGATGATATTGTAAATAATAATGTGATATTAAATAACAAGTAAGCAACATGCTTACACCATGCCTAATGTCTGCTCCATATTGACATAGTTCTTTATACTCTTTTGAACTAAAGACAAGGGGAAAAAAGACTTTCAGACAACAAAAGACTTTGTTTGGGAAGCAAGAAAAAAGGAGGGGAGTGGAAGAAGGTGCTGAGGTTCTTCTCAGTGGAATCACCCAAATCGGAGCACGAGAAACTCATACGTCTAAAACAAGAAAAAAGCGAATTTAATCTATGTTCAAAAACTGAACCAGAAATTGGCTTGAACATGGCCCTACTTTGAGCGAATTTTTGGGCCACATAGAATCAGAATTCGAGGGAATCTATTTTAGGATGTTTGGTTCTCCTTGAAGTTTATTTTAACCAGAAACTTGAATCACTCAAATCGGATCCGAAATGAGCAAATTATGGCCAAATCTGACGGTCCAAAGCAGAAAACAGGCACTACGTACCCCAGATTTGCTCCCCAGAAAATGCCCGGAGATGTGTTTTTCTTCCATTTTTCCATATGTTGGTACCCCCCAGTCAACTCAATACTCATATATACATCAAAACAAAAAAA
Organism: Tetrastigma voinierianum; assembly: GCA_016808115.1. Lineage (NCBI taxonomy): Eukaryota > Viridiplantae > Streptophyta > Magnoliopsida > Vitales > Vitaceae > Tetrastigma > Tetrastigma voinierianum. The sequence continues at coordinate 157,996 of JAEQBH010005517.1, read as the reverse complement.
CTTTCCAAATTCATCTCTTGAAATCTCACTTTACTCAATTCCTCTCTTTCATTACATGTGTATCTTAAAAAAAAAAAAAAAAGAAAAACTTTCTAAATTACCAAACAACTCTAATATGAGTTTATAACCCTGCCACAACCCAAACACAAAAGATTTGATAGGGTTTGTTCTAAACCCTAACTCAATTACTTGCAATTAAACCATGAATCCATACAAACTATAAAATCCCCTCTAGTTCATGTATACCTTTTTTGCTTTCCTCCTTAACTCTTCTTTCTTCTTGTATACTTTTCTTCTTCCTATTCCCTTCTTCTCTCTCTTTCTGACTTCTTTTTTTCTGCCTACGGTTTGTTCTCCCTCAATTGAGACCAAATTTGGTCTTAAATCAAGCCCTCTATCCTTAGGCCATGTTTGGCTCTCAAAAACCCATTTTTTGGGTTAAGTTTCATTTTATTTCATTTAGGTCCTTAGGTTCTCCTCTTTTTGCAAATCAACTTAGGCATAATTCTATTTTAACCCATAGCCTTTTCATCTTATGACTTCTATGCCCCTTTTTTTTGCAAAATTACAATTTTATCCTTAAGTCTTGCCACCTCTTATATCTTGTAAATTTTAGTTATATATCTCTCATTTCCTACCTATTTCTCATTTAACAAGAGCATTTGAGAATTGTGCTTACAAAATACCCAAAACATTTCGAAGACTACTAGGGCGAATATTTTGGGGTGTTACACTTTGATCATGGTAATCTTTTTAAGGGTTGGTACAGTTATGTTATTGAATCCTTTGTGATTCATCAGTTGCCCTTTACAAGTCATTTGTAGGATGGGTCAGGTGATGAGGTGCTCACTGTAAAGACAATAAATACTAAACCAAATAACTCCTCAAAGGAAAATTGACAAGGGTTTAGTTTTTAAAGTTAAATGAAGATGGGATTCGCTGGAGATGGCTATATGTCGCCACCTCCACTATGTGAGTGAACCACGGGACCTCTGGTAGCCTAGGACCTTAAACCGATGACCCAGTGCTTCAAGGAGTTTAATACATTGTGTACCTTTACCCATTGTCCAACGTTTTTTGTTTTTGGCATTTATTTTCGGTTTAGGCCATAACCCCCTGTTTTTATCACCACCTTAAATCAAACCAAATTCACCATTTTTGTTCCGCCATAAATCATTTTGTCTGAAGAAAACTGATCGCGTCATTACCCAGATACCGAACTATATCTTTATGATGGCGGCGCATAGCGGTAGGAAGAATTTAGGATGGCGATTTTGTTGATTTGGATCACCTAGCCAGCCGCGAATCTGCGTGCGGCGCCTTGTTGCGGGGATGGTGCCCTGAAAGTGAGACTAGTGGAAGCTTGTTGAACACTTGTGATCTCATCACGAAGTGTTATTGGTGAGCCCCTCTTTTATATTCACTGTCATTTTTTATTTATTTTCTGTTGAAAAAAAAATTTCCTCTGTGTTTTTTTTTGTGTTGCCTATTTGCTCTGAGGAGAACACGTTTCGATGGGTAAGGGATTAAAAGAGTTGGTCAAAGCCAATTGCCCACACAACATCTTGGGCTTAGCTGTGATCAAATCAGAACCCTGAGGAAAACATATAGTAGATATTGGTGAAAGAGCCTGAGCATACATGTCAATGAGGATTACGAGGAACCTTCCACGCTAGTGAGTAGCAACAACACCTTGAGAAATCATCATGCAGTGCTGAGAATACTCTAGAGACCAATGAATGACCCACACCCACTCCTACAGTGTTACCCCGACTTATGCACCTCCTCCACATCCACAGTGTACCTCTTTGTCTCGACTTAACCTACACACACACCATAGCCAATCTCCCAGTTGACGAAGCAATTCTGGAACCTTACCAAACTAGTGGGTGATGCTATAAGAGAACAAAGAAATTCAATGCCCAATTGAGCCAAAAATCATCTTGACAATCATGGACCAAAAATTAGATAGACTTCAAAGTGAAATGGATATACAAGAAAAATTGACAACTTTGCAATGCACTCCGTTTCAAAGGCTTACCTTTCAGCGTGATCATCGAGGAAGAAAATCCGGAGAGAGTGCATTGACACCATTTTGGGTGAAGCGAGACTCAGTGCTGCCGACTTCTTGGGGAGGAATTTGTGCGGGAACTAGTAAGGCTCCTACGGGAGGCGCCGGGAGGAGCGAGAGGGAGAGGCCCGGGAGGAAAGAAGAAGGGGGGAGGGACCAGCATGTCCTTGACCGATTTCACGGGGTGAACCCCTTTGCCCGATACTAAGACCACTAGGCGACCCATTGACCACACATTCCTTGCCGGTAGCCCCTCAGACCCAATGTATACCACAGTCAGATTCACTTGCATCTTGCCTTCCACACACACACACACACACACACATATAGGCACAATCCACGCCTAAAGCACCCACTATAAATAGCCCCTCCTTGACTGATGTATACCACATCCAATTCATATCATTCCCTGCGGCACAATCCGCCTAAAGCACCCAGCATAAAGGTCACTTGTCACACATGAAGGCTTTGGGACTGGTGGGCAGTCTGATTTTGTCACTACCTCGAGAAGGAGGCTAGTAGCTATTGCATGGCATAGTGGATGGTTCGAGTGCGGGTTCAGATTTGGAGCACCAAAACCTAGGCATTTCTAAGCTCACTTGATTCAGCTGACCACCTCGAGCTAGAAAGTGGTTTGGGGGCACGGTCTCCCCCAGCACATTTTGGCTTTTTCTTGTATTTTATTTTATAAGTATTTTACTTGGATTTAGATTGTTTCTTCTTAGATTTTCTCTAATTTTTAGTTAAATTTTGTTTTTTGAATTAATTTTACTTTACCCAATTTTCATGATATGTATGATTTTTGCGGTTTGAGTGAAATTTACGACATAATTGAACATGTTAACGGCAGCAAGAGGAACGAGAAAATTTTGCAAATGTAAGCGAAATTATGCAACCTGTAGAAAACCGGCCCAGTGGAATTTTCATTTATCATAGCGTGGGTTTAGCTGTTTGAAGAAGACTGTCATGTTGCCACTAAGGACAGATAGTGAAACGATAGACGGAGTAAAAAAATTTATCGTCTCACTAAAATTTTAAAATTTTTATTTTATTTTCGTTTTGAAAAATATATATATTTTTTCATTTATCAAAAAAAAAAAAATTGTCTCTCAAAAAAAACAAAATTGTTTTATTTTTATTTTATTATTTTATTATTATTTTTTATTAATTATTTTATTTTATTTCAAAAAGATTTTATAATATAACAGTTTTAGCTCATGAATCTGCAAATTTCGCTATCCTTTGTTTTACCTCGATTTTTGTTTAAGCTCATAACTTTTTTATCCGAACTCAGTTTTAGAGGGCGTTCTTGATAAGTTGGAGCTTAAGGAGTGTAGAATCCAAATATAATATGAGTGAACAGTTTGAAATTACATTATAAATGTGAAATTTCAAAATGCTCAACTATTACTTTATTCCTCTCTTTTCTTCTTCTAACTTTTCATTTAAATGGCGGATAGTGTCGATGGAAAGCATGATGTCTCTATCGACAATGATCACATCATCAAGATTAGCATTTATAACTTCCTATAATTTCCAATTCAATTGGGTATGCGAGACAGTAAGGATCTTTGGTTGGGGGGGAGAGTTAGTGAAGGAAGTGGCACTTTGTATATTTTGTTATTATTTTGAGCAAATGCATTTTGGAAAAAACTGGATATTTATTTGTGAAGGCTGTGCAAATATCACACATTTTGTTCAGCGCACACTTTTTTTTTTTTTTTTTGTGTTTGTAGCCATGGTTGAAAAATTGAAACTTTGTCCAATTCTATTGATGTTAGATTGGTCCATGCCTAATTAGGTGGATGACTAGTTGAATTCTTGCTAATTTAGGCCTTTTTTCTTCCACATACAGCCCTAACCACACCTTTGTGCACATCAGGAGTTTCTTCAATAACAGAAGGCCTTTAACATCTAGACATGACAGTGACCTACCTAGTTTAGTTGACCACCTTTAATAGGTTAGGACCTGTGGAAAGAAGACCCGATGTCTTCCAGAAAAGAAATAAAAAGAAGTGAGAGGAAAGAAAGAAAAGAAAAGAAAAATTACCTTTGCCACAGAGAGCAGAGCACGGTCAGGGTATATGGCGCAGAAAACCTTGGCAGGTGCCCTAAGTGTGGTTGGGGACATGAGCAGTGCTCGCTACACGGGTGGATGGGGGTTTAATAAGTTGTGGAATGCTGGAGTTTGAAATCATTCGGTCCAGGGGTGAAATCTGAGTTTGTGAAGTCGAAAGATCCTTATGACTTTATGCCCTAAGCCCAATTGGTTGGAAGGATGTGGTAGATCCTGTTACATGGACTTTGGTGAGGTCGATTCCTCGGCCATTTGCACCTCTGACACAAAAATAATCGTGGGAGATAAGAGAGGTGGGTCTAATCTATTTAGGTTGGATTATCTTGGAGTGGCGCGATGGCACAGTTGGAGGAGAGTGCGGGTTTGCGGTTTATTATGAAGGCGATCAAACAAACACTTAGGTTTTAATTGGAAGTCTTTGGTTGATTCAACGAGATGGAGGCTCTTTTGATACTGGATTTTATACATGGCGTTCATTCTCTCAAAGATAGTTATTGGGCGAAGACATTGATTCTTACTTAGGGTTAGGCATTACTTCTTACAGCCTTTTTTAAAGCGCAACCTTGTAATATAATTTGTTTATAGTTTTATATGATTTTTTATTATTTTCTTGCTAAAGGGACTAGCAATGTCGGACAGGGGTTGTGGTTAGTGCCTAAAGTGCTATTTTGAGCCACTATTTTAATAGGTTTGAAGCACTTTGTGTACTAATTGTTATATTAATAGATTGACATGTTCGGGTCCTGTGTATGATGCGCGTCATTTGTTTTGTAGTTTTTGCGAGGTGGGAAGCGAATCGCATGTCCAATCCAATCATAACTAAAGTAGTTGATTTCATGACAGGATAAGGCGGACAAATAACAGATATGGAGGGGGCGATGGGTCAAGCAGGAGATCTGAGGCGTCGGAGGAGAATAGGAACAAACGGATGGGAGACGTGGAAACGATCGATGAGCATTCTCTCATATGTACGGTTCGACCGGAGATAATGGGACCGTTAGTGATGGCGCCTATCGTAAAAGTGCTGTGCGTTGGAGTGCGTATCAACGGCCTTTGGCGAATCGTTTCGGAGTTGCGCCTCGTTTATATATCGTGATGCCTGATTGATTATTCTGTTCTTGTTAACGATATGACGATAACGTTGGTTCGACGTGAGGACTGACATGACAGCGTGCTTTCGTTTTCTACTCATTACGTATATAACGGTAACGCCTCTCGAACGTTTGCGACCTTCCGACAACTGGATGAAGAATTATTCTCGCTCATCTTATCGACGAGTTGATTACGTAAAGTGGAAATTGTACGTCTCTTGCCATGCGTGCCTGGCGAAGGGATATTGGTTCTTTGATTCATCAAATTCAAGAAAACGTAATCTTTCGTAACTCAAAAATGATAGCTGGCGGAAAAAGACGGGATCATCGCGGATAACAATCTTTCAATGATTTGTTCTTCTTAAAACGGCGGGGGCGGATGAAGGTTGCGACCGCTCAGACTTTCAGATGCGTGATGCGAAGCGTGCGCCACGAGGTGGTGGATGCATTATTTGAATCATGAGGATTTGCATTTGATTTGCTTTTGCAGATCAGTGGGACGGACGAATCAGACAAAAATGAAACTTTATAGATAATGTTTCAAATAACATATGGGAGACTAATGGACTGGACATGGGACAGATGGATCGGGCTGTGAGAGATGACTATATGTCATCACCTTGTGTGAGAAATGAACAGGACCTCTCTGTTAGCCTAGGACCTTAAACCCAACGGCCCAATGCTTCAAGGTGTTCTTTTTATATTTTATTTCGCCTTTATTTTCAGTTTGCAAACCACCAACCCCCCTGTTTTTATCACCACCTTAAAATCCAAACCAAATTCACCATTTTTTACTTCACTTAAATCATTTGTACGAAGAAAACTCATCCTGTGTTGACCTAGACCCGCATCACTTGCAGTAGCTTTGCTACGGCAGTAGGAGGAATTTAGGATACAAATTTTGTTGATTTCGGATCACCCTACTGTGGCACGAATCAGTTGCGACATAGAGAAATCATGTCATGACATGTTTTTTGAGGTTCATGTGTGTTGTTCGTAGCGACATACAGGAATTATGTCACAACAAACTTTTTCTTGTTTTATCAAATGTTAGCACCAACTTTGTCGCAACAGAAAGTAAGTGTGACGCGATAAAAATTCTTGCGATTGAGATAGGAGTTTATTTTTTCTTTGTGCGCGCGACAAAAGCGAACCAATATTACAACAAGGGTTTTCAAGCAGTCAGCTCGCGGTGATATTTTATGCAGCTGGCTAACGAGTTATGTTCACCACCTCAAAATTGTGCACATTTTCATACTTTCAACCATTCAACCCAAATGACATTATGCAACAAATTCCTTCCACATTTGATTCATATACATGAAAACATATTCTGACAAACAAATACAATTAAATTACTGACGAAGCAAATCTCATTAAATCAATATCATTTATCAAGATATTCAACAAGCACATCCAGTAGTTGGCAAAATAAAAGTTTAAATCATAATATTTTATGCTCTCACAAATTGCCACATTAGACTTATTATGCATTATTATTAAGGAAAAAGTAGGAAAATAAAACATCACACTTTATGGAGCTGCATATTTAGATTGAGAAGTAATATTCTAATAACATCCATCTCTAATTAAAACTGCATCACTGAAAATGGAAAAATAAACTACAAAATAAATTTTCCATTAAAATTAAAACTAAAACTTCAAACACCACAATTTAAATAATCAATTAATTATGAAAAGTAAAATGTTGCTTTGGTTGCCTCCCAAGAAGCTACTCAATTTAATGCCTTTAGCTAGACATTTCTTTGTAGAATCTTCATTTAAAACAGATTCTTTACCACTTTAATCACAGATCCTAAATTTCATATGCTTCCTCAAGATAATGTGATCTCGACCATTGACTTTAAATTCACTTCAGTTAAGCTTTTTAGTATTCTTGCTCCAAAGGGTGTACTTGTTACTACTGTGAAAGGACCACTCCATCTTGACTTCAATTTCACTTGGAAATGACTGAGCTTAGGTTGTATAAGAGAACTTGTTCTTTCTACCTTGAATTCCCATATATGTCTTATGATCTTACATATGCTTGAAAATACAGAATTTTTGTAAATATTTCTATTGCATATTTAGGTTATGAATTAGTAGACGAACTTAGGTTTAAGGGAAGAATTGATAAATTGTAGAAAGAGAAATGAATATGTGAGCATATGATTAAATATTATATGCTAAAATGAGAAATTGATTGAACCCGGAAATAAACCCAAGTGAAAATGGGCAAATTTGGAAAAATGTAAAATGAGGACCTAAGGGCCATTTGAGAAAATGTTTATGTGTTTAAGTGCAAATATAAGTGATATATGTGCTATAAGGTAAATTGAGTCAACTTAAGTCAAAAAATGCATTTTTAAAAATGACCTGGCCCACCTCAATGGATGAACCTCATTCAGACCATTTGAATAGAGTCTCAATTGGCAAAAAAAACGGTTTTGTGAAGAGAGTGAGAGGAGAAAGCTAGGGTTTTGGAAAGAAGTGATTTTGGTGGGAGATCTTCCCATTTCTGGTGCATAAGTGATCAAGAAGAAAGAAAAGCTAGGGCTTCAAAGTTTCAAGAGATTCAGGAAGAGTATGAACCTAAGCCACAGAAAGTTGTATTTGATGTTTGGGTTAGAAACCTCAAAAATCCATCCATGGGTTTGTAATTGGACTAGGATGATAATGGATCATTATTAGGAGTGATTACCATGTTCTCTTTTTGGATTTTGAGGATTTTTGGAAGAAATCGTGAAAAGGGGGAAAACTGGAAAATCCTGGCAAAAAAGGGAGAGCCTCGCGACGGCCGTAGGAGACCAGCGCTTGCGGCCCCGTAGACCCTACGCCAAGGTGTGGGACTCTCTCCTGCAATGAGGCCGAGGTGCCAAAATGGCACCTCGGGTATGCGAGGCGTAGCAAGGTATGTCGTGTGAAGTCCTACAGCCAGTGAGGCGTAGCCGATCTTCTGCTGTGTTGTCTTGATGCTCTGTGTGGCGTAATACCTATTCACGATGAAACAATTTTTGGATTGTTCTTCCAAGAGTCTAGTTTTCGTACACCGATAGTATACGAACCCTAATAAATGACTAATGGGGGTTCAAATAAGAATGAAACTAAATGAAGAAAAGCAGTCAGGTGCAAGCCTCGGCGAAGGTCGTTAAGTGTGATAATTGTTTACCGCCCAAAAGTGGTGTATTTATGTTGACTAGGGACGGTGAGAATCCACTAACCTAGGATCGAGATCGAAGAAAGAGAAAGCGAGGCCCTCTGACTTTGGTTAGTTCTTGAACCTCTGACCAGATTCAAGTATTGTCAATTCTTTGTTCATAAATGATGCTCTTAGTTCAAATGTTTTGGTGGTTTTACCTAATCGAAATAAATGAGTTACCATGGAATGAGTATATCTTGATGATGTTGGAAAGTGCATGGGTGTTTGAAAATGTGATATTTGGAAATGTCACGACCGATTAAGTGCATGTGGACGATTAATTCAGTTCAGCAGATAGTCAATTCTTGACATCTTGAATTGAATCTATACAGAACTTCTGACATGGAGGATGCACTGGCGGCATCCATCATGAAGACAAGCGAAATTGTTCAATGCTCCCACATGGCCGAGGATGCACCAATCGGCCATCTGTCGTGGTGTGAATAAACGTGTTAAAATGACCCTCTTGGGATTGCAGTGACATCGTCGTGATGGAGTATGACATTTTAAATGACCATGCGGACCTACCAATCATCCGTCATGATGGCGTATGGAATATTTAAATGACCACTTAGCGGGATGCACCAATCGGCACCCGTCATGATGGGAGACCAAATTGTTAAATGTGTAAGCACATTACGAATAGCCAAAGGGCCCAGGGGATTCACCATGGAATCCGTCATGAATAATTAATATAAATTAGAGTGAAATAACAGGCTTTAATGAGTGAAAATAGATTTGTAAGCCAATATCCCTTGGGAGTATATGTTTGAATCTCATGATTTAGAGTTAGTAGTGAGAAACATGTGAAAATGCATATTTTGATATGATCAATGAGATTTTATCAAAGTAAGAAAGCATGTGAAAATGAAGATAAGCATATGAGTATAAGTTTGATAAAGAGCATGGTTTTATGATAAATGCATATCGTATTAAACTAAAGAGAATTTTAGACTAGAAGCCCATGTAGACACTGACATGAAAATGCTTAGCGTGTAGTTATTATCTATGCTCGAGGTTTCGGGTAGAGTATGAGAAGAGGCAGGATTGAGAAGCGGAATATCAAGAGAAGAGTTGGCAGAGTGTAAGTATACCTGATCATATGCATATCATTTCTTTTGAACATGTGATGTTTTGTGAACAAGAGTTAATCTGCAAAATAGTGTTTCATATATCATTTTTGTAGAGGCATGAGTCGTCATTTTGTAACTATATTGCATGCAAAGTAAATGTTTATGGAGCTGCATTTGAAACGACTTCCGGCGTGGTGAAAGCTCTAAAATGAAATGACATAAATAAAATGTTTTGATAAGATAAATGAAAATGTTGGCGGATCAAGCGGGGTGAGTTAGGATCCAGCCATTGGTCGGAGCCCCGAGGGATTCGGTCGCGACCTTTAAAAACAAATAAATAAAAGAATTAAGCAGGCATCCAGGAGCAGTTCGAATCAGCGTCGATTGAGCCGGGATGGGTGCTACAACTTCTTTGTCTTTTTTTTATAGATTCTGGCATTTGTCATAAGCTTCATTTCTCAACTCTTCCAGTTCATTCATTTGGAGTAATCTCGCTCCTTATGACTTAGAAAGTCACAATTCAATTTCTTAAGGTGGCCCCACGTAGCTTTGTGTTCTGTTTCTGGGGAGATGTGAGTTTCCAATACAATTCTGCCTTAGAGTTCAAATGTGAGTTTTATCAGTGATTCATAGTACATTATCATCTAACATTATAGACCAGTATTTTCTGCTTGTATTCACTGTTTTCTCTATAATTTTCTTTATATCCCTATTAGAAATTTCAGCTTGCCCATTGACTGAGGGTGATAAGCCAATCCAATCATATGTTTGACTCCATACTAATTCATAATGTAGCCCGTAGGGTATCTTAAATTAACAAAATTTATAACCTAATACCTCATACTACCGTAGCATGGCTATTATAGTATAGCGGCTCTAGGATCGTCCACAAGGATGGGTTTTCTTCGTAGAAATGACTGACGGTGATGTTTAAACTAGTGATTTCATTTTGGATATTTGGGTTTGGGTAAAAAGAGTGGATTTAAATTATTAAAACTAAAATTATAAACTTACTAAAAACTAAAAATAAATCCCTTGTAGTGTCAGTTCACTAGGTTTCTTCACTTAAAGCAGAAGGAGGGTTTCTGGGGTCTTTTCTCGCATTAGGGGAGGGATAACATTTAGTTATCTCGGTGGTTCTTAGTTTTAAGCTATAATAACTTGACCATAAATAAAAATATCATGAAAGTGGTATTTGCTTCCATTAATGAGTCTCGGGTTGATGAAAAGAACATCTCCTTGACTCACTGCCCGGTAAACAAATGATAAATGTGAACATCATTGGTTTAGCAATAAGCGTGATGAGCCACTGAAAGCTTACAGAAGTGCGGCCATTCAAGGTGAATCGAAAGGATCAAACCTAGGGTTTGAAGGAAATAAAAACATCCTTGAATTGCCTTCCAATAACCCATAGATGATAACTAACAAATGTCAATGGATATAGCGATAAACATCCAATGAACCCAAAAGTTTATCAAACACAGATCATTTAGAGGAGTAGCACGAGAGGATTTAAAACTAAAGTTTGAAAAGAAACCATTAATGGTGGAAAATACCTTTGTTAAAACATAGGAAAACCCACCTTTCTTGGAACATTCCACTAGTTTCCTTTACTCCAAGGAAACTAAGGTTGTAACCTGTACCATCTTTTAAGAGATTTGTTTTTGACAGTAAAGAGAAGAGAGAGAAAATAGAAGAGAAATTAGAAAGCTTCTGCTGCAAGCTTCATTGAAAAATGAACTAAATGCTTCCAAAGTCTTTTTGGGGTTGTTTTATAACACGAGCCCTTCTAGTGCAGAAGATACAAATAAAACAACTTTATTACACGAGGGTAAGTGGTAAGAATAACAAAATACAAGAAAGTCAGAGGTTTACTGCAATTTTATAAGCCTGCCCGAATTCACAAGATCTATGAAAATTCGACATGAATTTCACTGAGTTACCTGTCCTTTCTTCTTTCGAGTTAAGTTTACCTTTTGCCTTCTTGCTGCTCTGACTCTAAATTACTGTCTAGTTTCTTCATGCATGAGTTCACGATTTTAATATATAAAGGCGAGAACAACAAAACACTGGGTGATTAAACCTTTACAGGTCCCTTAATGTGCAGTGCAGTTATTCGATTGATTACTACATAAAAGTGCTTAAAACTTGGAGTATTAAGGGTATGAAAGCGCACTATTTGGAGTAGTAATCCTCCTATGAAACACATTATATGGTCCACTTGTGATGAGGAAGAATAAAGCAATCGAAGGCCAAGACAAACTATATACATATATATATATATATATATATATAAATAGTTTTTCAAAATCACTAATGTGATAAAATGACACATTCATCAAGAAATCCCACCCAATGACTACCTTAATATGAGTGTGTTCTATGTAAATTCAAGTATTAATAGAGTTTGACTCACAAGAACCAACCAGGCACACATGCAAAACCTAAGTGTTGAATTTGATTAGGTTTCAAAATAGGGCACCTTAGCCCATCCTCTCCTCGACCTAGCTCTTTTCTAAATCTAGCGAGACTAGCTTGACCTCGATAGATCAGGAACCACTTTTACTTCGCAACTCTTTTTTTTTTTATTGCTTGGGGGTGCGAATAAGGTGTGAATTCAAATTGTGCCTTGAGGCTCACCGATGACTCAAGCCAATGAGTTTAGGGCATCAAGTCCGCCAAGGATTTCTCGACCATAACTCTTTGGGTTTTCAGGACTTTAATGGGTTCGATGCTCCAGCATCTCTGATTTGATAAACTCACCCTATTCACCCATGTAATGAGCAACAAAGTGGAGTGACTCCCAACCCAGGTTGGTTTTAGGGCAGCGAGCTTTAAAGACTTCGTAAGTACCCTTGGACCATGCTCGGGTTTCAAGGCAAGTGTCACAACTTTTTCTCTTTTCTTTTTCTTTTCTATTTTTGAAGACACATTGGTCTTTTTAGGGTTCCCAACCTATTAAAGGTGGTCAAAGGTACTAGGTTAGATTTTTGCAAAATTTAGGAGGCAAGAAAATTTGTCAGCTTATCATTGAAAATTAATGTGCACAGTGTGTGGTTAGTTCAAAGTGGAAGAAGTAAGGTTAAAGACGAGGAATTTCAACAATTCATCAACTCTTATAAGCATAACACCACTCTAAAATCAAGAGTATTGAGACACGATTTCATTTCTGCAATAGAGCTGAGAATTAAAAAAAAAATTTGGAAAGCACAAGTGACATGTATCAAACTATTCAAAAACTATTTGAACCAAAAATAAATTTGCTAAAGCGGGCAAATAAGCACTTCCTTCACTTAACTCACATGAGCCAAATTAGAGCAGTGTCTTCCCATTATTGGATTTTATGGAATGGAAATTTAGACGAGGAAGTGATGCACTCCTTATTGAACTAATTTGGTGTTCGAGAGGAGGACCCAAATGAAATAGGAAACAAAAGAGATGAAAAGTGTTAAAAATAAGCAAAATGGGTATTTTATTAGAATTTAAAACTATAAAGATAAAATAATCACAGTTCATAAAATACCCAAAATATGAACAGCACAAAATATGATCATACTATAAGCATGGAATACAAAAAGATAAAAATAGCAGCTATCAAGCATTTGGGAGAGTGAATAATATGCGTTTGTGGAGTAATGAATTTGGGAGGGGATCATCAGCGGTGAGGACTTACTCACTATCATTGAAACCAGAATGACTAATATGCATATGGATGGATAGGAGACTTACTGGAGCTTTCAGGGGCCTTATTCACTCATTTAGAACATGAAATGATCAGTTGCAAACTCTGAGTAGTTGAAGAAAGAAAGAAAGAAGGTTTAAAAGTATTGAATTGGAGAATTTTTAAAATTAAATATTTATCATAATTTCTAAAGTGTTATTTCTATATATATCTAGATTCTACACTCTCTAAGCTTTCCAACGAGACCAAGATCACCCAAATCGAAGTTTGGATGAAAAAGTCTGTATTAAAGCAGGACTACGAAATTCTGTAGAGAATTTATGTTTATAGAAAAGTACACGAGGGGTTGCAAAAATCTGTTTTCTACGTATTTTACTTGCCAAACTTCTCTCTCCATAAATGCAATATCTTGTAGAAATTAAACAGCAGCTACAGGAATCAAAAAATAAAACCAAGACAAAATAGAGTTTAAAAGGAAAAATGAAGAATGAAAAGCAAAAGGATATGGACTTGTAGTCTTGGAAAGACTAAGTCCATCAAGCCCAATCTTGTCTCACATGGCTCTCTGCTCTTAATTAGGAGTTCCATTGTGTTCAAATTCAAGCTCACTTAAGAGTTGATTCAGTGGAATGTTAACTTTTAATAATGCAGCCCGGAATCTAAAGATCCATTTGGAGCATATACTCCTACAGAATACAAGACAAACACAAGTAAGATAGACCAATTCATAAAAGGGTTTAAAGTTAGATTTGAAAGAAAAAAAATAGGATATTAAGCAAACTAAAGTAAAATGCTAAAATAAATGACCAGGATCTAAAAATAACCGACATGATGAGGATACAAGTGTCGCAGATAATCATTAGTACAGGCAGGCATCAAAATTCATGACGCCATTTGATTCGCAATGTAAAATGTGAGTATCTTAAATCAATAATTTGCTGTTGCAATACCTCATACTACGTAGCAGTGGCTACTTTAGTATCATGACTCTGGATCATCCCTTGAATGGGTTTTCTTCGTAGAAATGACTGACAGTGAAGTTTAAACTAGTGATTTCATTTTGGATATTTGGGTTAGGGGAAAAAGAGTGGATTTAAATTATTAAAACTAAAAATATATACTTACTAAACAGAACAGTCCTTGGGTTCAAGTCACTGGGTTTAAGTTTATGGGGCAAAATGGGGTTTTCGGGTCTTTTCTCTGCATTTTGGGGAGGATAACATATAGTTATCATAAGATCAGGATTCTCATTTTAGCTATAATAGTGACCCCTAAATAAATATCAGCAAATGTTATTTAGCTATATTCAATGGTCTCGGACTGAGTGAAGAACACTCTCCTTGACTCACCTTCTAATGGCTCACTAAATGATAACTACTTAGTTTATAGCTGGGATCACAGGACAAGCATCAATAGGCCTGAAGAAAGCTTGCAGTACGGCCATTCAAGAGTGAATCGAAGGGATCGAACCTAGGGTTTGAAGAAATAAAATATCCTTGAATCCTTCCAATAACCCATAGATGACAACTATGAGATATATCGATTAGTCTAACGATAAGCATCAATGAACGAAGCTTATTAATTATAGATCATTTCAAGAAGGGTAACTTGAAGGATTAAAAAGCTAAGTTTGAAAAGCGGGTGTAAATTTGAAATACCCACCTGAATTCAGGCATGAAGAACCACACACTAAAAATCAGACATTGCCTGTTTCTTGACTCAGGAAATAGGTTTCAGCTCCTCACTCTTTTGAGGTTGTTTGGCTCTTAGAAAGAAAAGAGAGAAAATATAAGAAGAAATACAAAGCTCACTATTTACTTGAAGCTTTATTGAAAAATAGTGAATGCTTCAAGAATCTTTTGGGGTTTGTTTTTATAACTTTTGAACCCCTTCCCTAAGTGCAAAATATGCAAAAAATATTCTTACATGAAGATGCAGCTGACATGAATAAAAAAAAATACAAAAATTCAAGTTGCTACAAATTTTCGCAAGCCCTGCGAAAATTCGCAGGGTCTTGCGAATTTTCGCATCCCTGAAAAAATTCACAACCCTTGCGAATTTTACAAAGTTACTACTGCATCTTTCTTCTTCTGGTTTTGGTTCTGCTTTTGCCTTCTGCTGCTCTGAAGCTCTGAATTGCTATTGATTTCTTCATGCTTGAGATGAATCCCTAGTTTTCAATATATAAAGACTCAGAACAACAAAACTTGCCAAAAAAATTCGATTAGTAGCCTTGCTAGGTCCTTAATGTGCTAACTGGGTTAATTAAATTGATTATGACACAAAAAATGCTTAAAACTTAGAGTGTTAAGGGTATGAAACAACACTATTTGGGTAGTAATCACATACTAACTCCTTAGCAAAATTATTTTGCAAAATGGCTACCCTTATGATTGTTAGGTGCTCCAAATGCGCTCGGAATATTTCTTTGTATAAACCTTTATGATGGCATCATTTCTAGGACAATTTGTTGCTTCCCCTCATTTAGATACATAATCCACATTTGGGAGAAATGTATATATTTCCAAATGATGATAGGGAAGGTCCATTAAGTCTATCCCAGAGTACATAAAAAATTTTCACCACCCGGGATTCCCTTGCTGATGGCATTTGTTCTTACCTTATGTTTGCCCATTCTTTGACAATTATCGTGTTTTGCCCATTTCAAAGTCTTTGAATAGAGTAGGCCAATAAAAACCCAATTAGAGAATTTTCTAGGTTGTTCTATCTCGTGCAAAGTGTCCACCATATGGTGATGCATGATATTTCTCCATAATACCACCTTGTTTTGTTTCTAGAACACATCTCCTGATGATCATATCTACTCCTCTTCTAAAAAGTAGTGGGTCATCCCAAATATAAAATCTGCAATCGATCCTTGATTTGTTCTCTTTAATTTGATTTCAGAGGTGGCACAACTCCATAGCTAGTAGAAATTAGCTAATGTCGGCCTTTAAGGTGTTTGAGATCGATAACAAAAAGCATTGCTCATCAGGAAATTTGCTGCTATTTCAGTTCCCTTTTATTTTTCATCAATTTTTTCCAATCTAAACAAGTGATCAGCTATCACATTGTCACTACCCATCTTGTCTTTGATCTTCAGATCAAACTCTTGTAGCAGTAATACTCATCTGATCAGTCTTGGTTTGTCCTTCTTCTTTGTCATCAGACATTTAATTGTTGCCTGATCAGTGTGTATTATAACATGGGACCCCACTATGTAAGGCCTGAATTTTTCACAAACAAAATTGCCAGCATCTCCTTTTCTGTGGTAGTGTAATTCTCTTGTGGCCTTACTGTCAAGAAGGTTTCTTTGGCATAGTATATATGGCGCTTGGATATCTTTCAATTTTGTCCCAATACAGCTCCCATTGCATAAATCATGGCATCACACATAATTTGAAATCATTGTTCCGGTCACGGTATCTCTCCGTGATGGGGTACATCACTAATCACGGATTTAATTTCATTAAATGCATATACGCATGATTCATCAAAATCAAAATTTGCATCTTTCCGTTAGTCTACATAATGAATTACGGATATTTGGGTCCTTTTATGAATCTTCTATAAAAACCGACATGTCGAAACTTCTTATCCTTAAGCTATTGTAGGTGGTAGAGTTTTATAATAGCAACTTTTGCTTAGTCTACTTCCAATCCAGCTGTAGAAATCTTGTGTTCCAAAATAATACCTTCTGTTACCATAAAATGACATTTTTCCCAATTTAAAGCTAGATTCTTGTCTTAACACCTCTGAAGTACTGTTTCTAAATTTTCCAAATAATTCTCAAAACTGGATCCATATAATGAGAAGTCATCCATAAAGATTTCCATAGCCTCTTCCACCAAATCAAAAAACATAGACATCATGCATCTTTTAAATGTGGCAGGAGCATTACATAATCCAAAAGGCATCCTTCTAAAAGAAAAGGTGTCATAAGGACGGAGTAAATGTAGTTTTCTGAATCTCACGGGGTATAGCAATACGGTTATAACCAGGCTATCATAAAAGCGATGTCACGAGTGCCCTCTAACACAGTCGACATTTGTTAATGAAAGGTAGAGGATAATGATCATTTCTGGTAGCGGTGTTTAGTTTTCTATAGTCTATACACACTCTTCATCCTATCCAGGTTCTTGCTTGGGGAGTAATTCATTTTTCTCGTTTAGATCACGAGTGAATCCTCCGCCTGTAGGAACCATAGGCCCCGGGCTATACGAGTTGCATTATAAACCTTTGCATTCAACCATTTCGATTTACTTCTTTTCGACTACTTCTTTCCATTCACCCCGGATTCAACCTTCTCTAATGTTCTATAGAGGTTTTAGTATTCTCCTTAGAGCAGAGATGTGCATGCATATAGATAAAGGGGATGCGGGTTCTTTCCGTCTTCTATAGATAGCTTTATTATTGCTTCCTTGTATTTTAAAAATTTCGACGAGTTTCTTCAAACTCAATCAATTTGCGAGATGAGGCGAAACATGCTGCTTGTGCAAGAAAGCATACTTGAAATGGCGAACTGATTCTTTTAGAATCAATCCTTATGAGCTTGCTTGTTTCAGCAGCTTGGCTTTCTGTACGAACTAAGTTTTACGTATTATTTCTTTAACCTTTAGATACTTTCTTTTAAATTAAATTGGAGTTGAGAGAGAAGGAGGAGGGAGAGGAAGGGTTAACTTTAAGATGCTCCAGATACTGGAAATTCATCTCATTCTGATTCATTGAACACTTAAAATTACAATCATTGATCGATTAGAGCGATAAATTTTGTTTCTACACTCTCACGTCGGCATTAATAAATTAGAGTTTTGTTTCAAGTGCTGAGTTGAGATTAAAGGCGATGCGCTGCCTCATCTCTGACCTGAGAATCAGTTCTCTTTCTTCCTTCCGATCATTTACTCCTGTTGTATATGAGGTCTTCCCAATAACGATTGGGACTTCTTTGTCTTCTTCTATATCAATAACTCTAGAAGTTGATAAGATCGTATTATATATATATATATATACTTATATATTTATATATATATATATATATATATATATATATATACTATATATATATATACTATTAGTAATCCCCACACATTGTTAGGAATGAAAACTTGTATACCAAGTGTAGTCACGATCGATGTATGCAAAGTGCCACTCAAAAAGAACTATTCGGTCCAGGAGCAGTACCAAAAAATTGTTAGCCAGATGCTTATGTAGATGAAAAGATTGATTTGCTCTTTTTGTAAAATGTATTCATTAAAAATTGAGTTGGTCTTGATTACTATAAGTGCACAAGTCGTACAAGTAATAAAGTGGTTCATTAGTCAAATATTTATTCCCATGAGAATGATGATAAATCAAAAGACTAACTACCCCAACTACTCGAGATCATTATTATATTAACTACTACTCATATGATGATGAGATGATAAAAAAAATTTTAAATCTAGATTCAATTCGCCGTATACATAAAAATAAGTGCAAATAGATGAGAAGATTAATTTGTTGAGACAAAAGCCGGATCTGAATAAGTGGTAATAATCAGGAAATTTCATCATATCAGTCATAGCTCAGGCTATAAATCGAATATTGAGTTTGTCAAGATGCATGATAGTATAGTTAGTTTCTCCATAACCATATTTTCATTGATTGAGGAGTTCGTATTTCATTTACGAAGCATGAGTCTAATCAGCTACTTGTAAAATATAACCCTCTTAATAAGATCTGGGTATTTTCCTTTTTAATACTTCATACCCAAATTTTAGTACTAAATAATTCTTGCCCCCATAGACAGGATATTGCAAGCCTTCTCGATTTGATTGGCGCTCGTCGCTGCATTGATGATTTCCATCGCCCCTCTATTAGATCTTTGCTAACATGGGATTAGAATCAAGTCAATAGAAAGAAGAGAGACCTTTGAGAGATTAAACTGATACTTCATTCAACTATCCTCAACTACGAGTACGTTGGTGCTCTATCTGAGTAACCCATCAAAGTTCATTAGTTCCGGTATTGATCTACCATACCCTGAAAACGCTCTATCTCTCATGATTCTTCATCTTTGTGTCACGTAAGAGGACTCCGAGAAATCAAAGTAAAATACGGGACCTTGCTTGAATTTTGGTACTGTCTTGCGGGAACAAATAAATTCAAAAACAATATCAATCAAATAAATTCAAGAATTTTTATTAAGCCATTCTTCCACCTTGTTCATAAAAATGACTATCATCATTGACCCATTTCCAAAGAGCTCAACTTTTCAAAACTGGTTCACTCATATCAGTGACTTATTGATCAGGAAAATTCGCTGAAATCATAAACGAATTGAAATAAATGAACTCCAAAAACTTTCCATCCTCCATTTAAATCAAATATTAATGAGCAAATAAATTCCAACTCGAAGCTGCACTTCCGTTCAATACCCAAATCCATAAATCTAAAAGAATACCAACTAAAATCTACATTGAAACTCTACTGAAACTAACTCTACTAAAAAGAAAAAAATAAAAGAAAAATAAAAGAAAGATAAAATGTACAAGAGTCTTCAACTACACAGACGTCTTAGAGTTGCGGAAGCTGTGCACAATGCCCTAGATACGTCTATTTATAGACTTTCCAATGTTGGGTTGCACTTTGCTAATTGCGTTGTGGATCCCCAAAATTCTGGCCCAAAATGGTAGCTCAGTCACGACATAGAAAGTTCACTACGACAGAGTTTCTTCAGCCTCACTACCGGGCCTCACATTGCATGCGCCTCTCACGCGACCTATTCTCTAATCTCTTTCAATCCTGTCACAACAGACTTTGATAATGTAGCAACAAAATTTTTGTTTAGCAATCTTGTTCTTGTCGCAACAAGAATGCCTTGTGTCGCGACACCAAACTTGTTTACAACCAGCTTCTCATGTCCTTCTGCTTCTGGAATCTATCGCGACATAATTTTCCTTGTCGTAACAAACATTTTCCTTTTCGGCCTATCAACTCTGTTGCGACAGAGTTTTCTCTATCGCGTTAAGATTTCTTTGAGTCCTTTATTGCGATAGAGTTCTTTTGGCCTGCTTGAAATTGTGTCGCTACATATGAAAACTATGTTGCGATAGAGACTACTGCATTTTCCATTTTTTGCTTCTTTTCTGCTTGTTTTCTCTCTTTTTCAATTAACACCTGTAAAACACAAAGTTAGTGAATATTCCATAATTTGGCATGAAAATAAATCTGAAACTGTTAAAAACATGCAATAAAATGATTAAAATAAATGAAGCTTAAGACTCATCAAATTCCCTAAATCCTAGAAGTTTCCTTGGCTTGTCCTCAAACAATTTAGCTTTGATTTTTAAGGACATATTTCTGTTTAAAGCTCAACTAGGCAAGAAACATAAGTTAGTTGTAAAATTACTTCTAAACATGTTTCCAATCTAGAATCAGGAAGATTTTCCATTAAGTTCATTGTACCAACAAATAATTCTTATGGTGTAAACAATTTAATCATTAAACCCTGATTTGTGTGTATGTGCTGGTCTTTCCTCTTTTCCTTGCGCATCGCCTAATCTTCCGGGATAATACTCAATTGGCATACTTTCTTTAAACCCATATGCTTGTTGATCATATTACTCTCCACTGATGTAGGCATAATACCACTTTCAAGATCAAATAGGTCTTTTAGGCCTATAATGTGTGGCTTGGGTAATTAGGTAGATAATTGGACACTTTAAGCTCAATTTTACTCAGACTTCACTGACAACTTACACTCTTGCCCTCTTGATACATCCTTGATTTCCTTGATCAGAAGTTTCTAACTCTCACTATGATTTGTGGATCTTTCTGCATATTCTTCATTGTGATATCTTTTTCTCTTTTCATTGTCCACACACAGAAGATAAATTCTCTTCCTTATTTTACAAGCTTTTTCACTTTTCATCCCTCACTAAGGTTTGGAATGGTGCAATGTTGGTCTTTTTAAGCTTTCTACCACCCTTAACGAACTTTGAGTTAGTAACTCCCATACCATATGGCATTAGGGTACTAGGTGTTAAACACCCCTAATAACTTAATTGTTCAAGGGATGAAGGCTACAAGATCAAACTCATTCCTCCTTGATGAATTTTTTTTTTTTTTTCACAGCTTCTTTCATAATTCTCTTCATCTCTTCTTATCTCTATGCATTGTCTTTCTCAACCCTGTTTATCCTTCTCTACAACTTAAAATTGTCCATTTCTGTTACACTTATTATCCTTGTAACTGGCAAATATGGTTCTTTTACTGTAGGATTATGTTTAAGGAAGGAATTGGGCTTCTCATTTGCTGGTTGATGATGAGAATGGCTAAAGGCTCAAATAAGGAACTAGTGTATATGCTTATGCATATCATAAGGGTAGGCTTTGAAAGGCTCAAAATTCCAAGGATGACCTAAATCATTTAATGTTAGTGCTATAGTCTAGGATTTCGTCTTGACTAATAATCCAACAAGTTCTAGGACATTGGAGAGATTACTGTGATGGATCTCAGAAGATGTTCCTAATCATAGCACAATTTGTTCCAGAGTCATTTTTTACCATGTACAAAGCTTATCAGGATTTTTATAACCAAACTATTTACACAAATAGAATTATAAGTCTTATCTATTCCATCCATTCATTAAAACCTTCATTATTCTTGAAGTTCAACACATGTATTTATAACCTTACAACTTTCCAATTCCATTCATTTCGTCCTACCCCAATGCATCTATCAAATTGTTTGTTTGGCTTCCAAATTTGTTGCTGTGTTGTTTAACAAGTCAAGAAGTTCATTCTAATCAAGGATTCAGCTCAAAACAATCCAACACAACCACAATTTCATTCTTTAATCAATTCCAATCAACCAAACATGCTGCAGCAATTTAACAATTAGATCAAGGTAAATTGGTTTCTCATTTATTTCAACTAAACTATTTATCATCAAAAGAAAATTTTCTAAATCCATCAAACATGAAGGAAAGAAAATGTAGACAAAACAAACAAGAAATGAGAAAAATCAAACAAAAGTGAACACTAAGCTTGCAAAGAATTTTCTATTTCATTGAATTTGTCAAGGATTGGATATAATAGAAGGATAAAAGATGGAGAGTAAGACAATGTTCATTTTTTACTCCTTGCGCCTTCCATTCTGCATTATTCAACCTCCTCATCGGTTAGTTATTTTTTTTTCGTTTCAATAGGGGTTTTATTTTTGGTCAGCTTACAAGGTTCAAAAGGTCATTTTTCTATCCGATCGCTAGAGAATGGTATTGGAGGGTTTGTTACACCTGAGGACTATCAAAGGCAAACACCCAAATTCCACTTATGGCAATGACACTTTCTTCTTATGCTCGAGACTGCCTTCATGTTCTACTTCAAAATCTGCATTGCTTTATGTCAGTTCTCGCTGCCTTTTAGCTAATGATTCAAGGAGTGTTCTACTGTTGACTTGCTCATAGGTCATTAGGCGAAAACTTTGCTTGCAATGTGCTAGACTATTCAACCAGTTTTGATCTTTTTTTTCCAATTCAGCTCTTCATTCTTCATCTCTTTGTTTCAATGCATCCTCCAAATTCTGATCCCATCTTCTGAGCTCTACATCAAAATATTCATCTTTGAGCTGAAGTTGGATTTTTAACTGATGATCCCTTTCTTTCATCTCCAAGCCATGGATTTCAAAGATTCCATCGCCCGCATTGCCAGCATTGGTGCCCCGAACTTTCAACTTGTCTTAATGACTTCTCAGTCCGGGGATGCATTCAAATCAAGCCAAGCCATGAAACTCTTTCGCCGCCTTTAAAGTGGATCTACCCACCGTACCTCACGCACCTTCATACCCCCTTTCTTCTTCCACCTCTATTTCTTTCCCCTTTCCTCTTTTTTTAGGACCTTTAGTCACTCCAGTCAAGGTCAAAGGGGATGCCTTGGGGTATGTTTCTTCTTCCAGCTCTTCCCTCTAATCCCCAAGGCACAGCCGGGTTATCGAGCTAGTGTGGAATCAATCCCCCCGCATTTTCTTTCGAGTAGCTCAAGATAGAATTTTCAATTATCTTCCCCACATTTATTTTGTACCCTTTCAACAATGCATAGAGAAGGATTGCTTCGTTCCTTCTCACTGTGCTGAGGTGCTTTGATGGAAAAAGGACTGAGCAGATAAAATAGAACCATACCTTAGCCTCTTCCGTTAAATCACCTTTGGAGATGGATTTATAAAGGGTTTTCTTTGTCCCCTTCCATTTTCCTTTTCCAGCTATAAGTAGGTTCACTATCTTTTGGTACTCTAGCTCCTTTAGTAATTTCTTGAACTTTGAGCCATCTTTCTACACCTTCAGATTGAATAATATATTTATCTTCTCTTTGCTGAAGTTTATCCATTATCTTCTTGAACTTTGAGCCATCTTCCACCATGTTCGCAAAATTTTTCACTAATCGCAAAGATAATCCAGTTCCTTATGCTCACCTAGTGATTAAGCATCCCCTTCTTAAGCATTCCGGTAGAAAGGGGAAATCACTAACTTCTTTCGTATATGAAACCTCTTTCCTTCGTGGATTTTCCATTAAAGCTACCGGCTTTCTTGTCTAAGATCGCTTCTTACTTTTTTCATTCGTCTATTCCTGTCACTTCTTCACAGTCCCCTTGCCTTTTCTTGGTTCTCCCTCAAGCTCTTTTCTAGCTTCAACTCTTTCTTCCTCTTATACTTCCCTTTACTGAGTTTCTTAAACACTCTCTTCCTCAACTTCTGTGTATGCTTCCATCATTTCGTTCAAGTTTGGAACCAGGTGCGATGGCTTAGACATGGTCAAGATAGGGTTTTGGTACTCCAGGGTTTAGAAGGTAAGAGGAGAGAGATTTTGTTACAGGTTAGAACATGGTTTATGAGAAAGGTGGCCTTTCAGTTTTCAAAAATCTTATATTTATAAGCTAACTGTTTTGTGTGCCTTCATTAAATGTCGCGACCACAACAAACCCAGAGTTTGTTCCATTTTTAATACTATATCGCTACATACATAAATAATTGTCGCAATCACTTGTGGACAAGGTCAGTCAAATGTCGTGACATTGCGAGAAATGTTGCGACATTATTTCTGATGCTTATTTGAATCTATGTCGCGACAATAAAAAATCTATATTGCGAAAAAAAATGTCATTTTCAATTTGAGTCTAAAATTGATTATGTTGTGACATAGAGAAATTATGTCGCGACATTGAACTAAAATTTAAGAATTGCATCACTCTTAGTTTTCACTCAAGACGCTTTTAAAACAAGGTGTATTCACTCATACCCATCTGAACATACTTGTGAAGACTCATTTAATCATCAAAGACCCTCAATTCAAGTATGAACAATAACATTTCATTTTTTTTATTCAATAAAATTAGCAAAGATGATGTTTAGAATTACTAAAATAAAATCGCATTCCCCAAAACTTCAATTATGCATTATCATTAAAACAAATTGAGGGAAATAGAAATACTCTCAGAGTTATTTTCTACATATTTCGCTGGCATGCAGATTCATAATAAAATTCATCTTTAATATAGCATCATCAACCCAAAAATCAACTATCAAAAGGAAAACTTAAACAAAACAAAACTGAAAACAAAGGTTACAAAATTTAAACATTAATCTTAACTAAAAATTTTTAAAACTTCCGCTGTTGCTCTCCCAAGAAGCCGCCGCCATCGGGGTTTTTAGCTTGACATTTTTGATAAATTCTTCATTTTCAACATCTCCTATATATACTCCTCTAGTCTGAGCTGTTCTTCCTCAATTTCTTTCCAATGTCTATTTCATCCTACATCTTCTTGTTTCCTTGCAATTCATTGTCACCTCTCAATGAAGTAGGTGTTAAATCTTTTTGGATTTATCTCTGTACTATTAGGAAATGCATTCCTTGATTGGTTTTGCAAGGAAAGGGCTAGCTTCCCTACTTGAGTTTCCAAGTTTCTCAATGAAGCATTAGTATTTGTCTGAAACACAATTGTGTTTGCTTGGAAATTTTCCAGTTCCGAAAATCTTTCTCATGCAAATTCAAAATTCTCTTATTTTTTGACATGAAATGCAGCATCTGATCTTCAAATGATTGAGTCCTTTTCTGACCCTGATATTCTCCTCTATTGTCCTTCTGTTGCTACTGTTCTTAGAACCTAGGCTGAGCATAAGCCTGATGGTAATTCTGTCCGAGTTTGAGGCCCTGTTGTGCTCCTCCACCATATGAAAAGTTTTCATGGTTCCTCAATGCTGGTGTATAGTTTGTTGGCACGTTAGGGTTAGGCTTGAAGTGATAACTTCTTTGCTCTTTCATGTACTTGGTCTCCTCAACTTGGTAGGGCCTCTTTCTTCAATCGGTCCTCAAGATCGCTTCTAATTCCTTCTTTTACTGCTCCCATTTCATGTGCAATACGCATTCTTCTTTCATTGCTTCCTAGTTTGTTCATCACTTCATCCAACTTTGCTTCGATGGCAGTCATACGATTCAGCTCAATTAAACCACTTCCCCTCAGTCTACTGCTGCTCCTTGAAGCTTCAGATGGAGCCTTGTAATTACATTTGGCAAGGTCTTCAATCAACTACCTTGCCTCCTCTGCACTTCTTCTCTTAAAAGCCCCACAGCAGGATGCATCAATTATACCGTTAGAGGCATAATTCATAGCATGATAGAATATATCCATCTGAGTGGTCAGATCTATTCCATACATATACACTTTTAACAAATTTTTATATCTCTCCCATACATTGTGTAGGACTCTCATCTTCCCTACTTGAAGACAATTATTTCTCCTCTCTCAGAAGTTAGAGCTAGAGGAAAAAATATGCTTATATAGGCCTCCACTAACTCTTCCTAGTTGTTCACTGATCCCACTGGCAATGAGTCAAACCAAGTTGATGCCATATCTCTCTGTGAGAATGGGAAGAGCTACAGCTTGATCACGTTTGATCTCTCCCCATGAGTTTGACTGTATTGACCATCCTCATGAATCTCCCTATATGCTCATTGGGATCTTCAGAGGGATGACCAATAAACTGGTGTTGTTGTACCATAGTAATCAATGTTGGCTTCAGTTAAAAATTGTTGGCTTCTATGGAAGGTTATCTCACCGCAGAGTACTCCTCTTGAATAATAGGCCTCCAAAAGTCCTCCATAGTATTAGGCCTCTGAGGTCTCTCTGCTTCTTCTTCTTCTTCTGGAATATCCTATAGTCTTTCTCTTTGATTTTCCATACTTCTGGATTCTACACTTCTGTGGATCTTCTCAGATTCTTCGTCTTCAATTTCAAGTGTCTAGAGGCAACAAATCTGCTTCTGGTTTTCTATGCATTTAAAATCTTCCTGAAATAGAAACACACTAAGATCAAATGAATTATGTGGGAGACAGTTATCTCTATTTAAGCTCATAGAAAATTTTCAGTAGCTTCTTCAGCTACTACCATTAAAACTGTTTTTGTGATTTTCTAAAATTTATAATAATAAAGAAAAATGTCTAAATTAGTAAATCCCTTTTTAGTTAGAATATTGATCTTTAAATTCATCAATCGATCTCTGGCAATGGTGCCAAAAACTTGATAAGACCAGATTATATATATATATACAAATTAAAAACACTATTACCAAAGGACTATTAGATAATCCCCGGCAACGGCGCCAAAAACTTGTTACAGACCAAACTGTATGATGCGATCAGTGTATGCCAAACTTCTGGTATTGCCACTCAAGAACTATTTAATCCCCGGAAACGGCGCCAAAAACTTGTTAGCCAGATGCTTGTGTAGATGAAAAGATTGATTTGCTCTTTTTGAAAAATGTATTCATTAAAAATTGAGTTGGTCTTAATTACTGTAAGTGCACAGGTCATACAAGTAATAAAAGTGGATATTTAAAGTCCAGATATCGTTCCCACGAGGAATGATGATAAATCAAATGACTAACTACCCCAACTACTCAAGATCATTACTATTTGAACTCTACTGTTATGATGATGAGATGACTAAAAAGAATTTTAATCCTAGATTTAATTCCTTCATATACATGAAAATAAATTTTAATAAAAATGAGCTTGAGAATTCACTAAGTGAGACAAAACTGGATCTAGATCAATGAGTAATAATCAATTTCTGCATCATATCAATTCATAGCTCAGCCATAAATTGGAAAAACTAAGTTTATCAAAGATGCATGATAGTATAGTTAGATTTCTCCCTTAACCATACTTTTCACAAATTAGAGGTTCATGTTCATTTCTGAAGCATGAGTCTAATCAGCTACTTGTAAAATATAACCCTCTTAATAAGATCTGGGTATTTTTCCTTTTTAGTACTTCATACCCAAATTATAGGATCAAGAATTCTACCCCATGCATATTGATATTGCAAGCCTTCTCCAATTTGATTGAGACCTCCTCCTTCATTTCTGATGAAAACTTCCATCACCTTGATTAGATATTTGCTAACACAAAATTAGAATCAAGTCAACAGAAAGAGGAGAGACCTCTGAGAGATTAAACTGATACTTCATTCAATTATCCTCAACTACGAGTAAGTTAGTGCTCTATCTGAGTAACCCATCAAAGTTCATTAGTTCCAAAGTATTAGTCTACCATACCCACAAAGAACTGCTCTATACTCTCAGGATTCTCCATCTCTATGTCACGTAGAGGGCCTCCTGGAATTTAGAGTAAGATACAGAACCTTGCTTGGGGTACATGGTACTAGTACTGGGAACACATAAATTCAAAAGCAATATCAATCAAATAAATTCAAGAATTTTAATTAAGTCGTTCTTCCACCTTGTGCATAAAAAGGACTATCATCATTGACCCATTTCCAAAGAGCTCGACTTTTCAAAATTGGTTCACTCATATCAGTGACTAACTTATCAGGAAAATTCTTCAAAATCATAAACGAATTGAAATAAATGAACTCCAGAACTTTCCATCCTCCATTTAAATCATACAGTAATGAGAAAGATGATTTTATGAAGAAATTCCAGCTCGAAGCTACACTTCAGTTCAATACCCAAATCTAGAAATCTAAAAGAATACCAACTAAAATCTACATTGAAACTCTATTGAAAATAACTAAAAAGAAAAAAATGAAAGAAAAATAAAATATACAAGAGTCTTCAACAACCAATACGTCCTAAAGTTGCGGAAGTTGCGCACAATGCCCTAGATGCGTCTATTTAAAGACTTTCCAATGTTGGGCCGCACTTCACTAATTACATTGTGGATCCCCAAAATTCTTGCCCAAATTGGTCACTCTATCGTGACATAGAAAGTTCTATCACGACAGAGTTTCAATCTTTGTCGCTAGCCTCTGTCGTAGCATGCAGTCTACTGTCGTGACCTGTTCTCTAAGCTCTTTCTTGGATTCTTTCAAGACAGACTTTGATAATGTTGCGACAAAATTTTTATGTAGCAATCTTACTCTTCTCGCCACAAGAATGCCTTGTGTCGTGACACCAAACCTGTTTGCAACCAACTTCTCATGTCCTTCTTCTTCTCGAATCTGTCGCGACATAATTTTCTTTGTCGCGACAAACATTTTCCTTTTCAGCCTGTCAACTCTGTCACGACAAGATTTCTTTGAGTCCTTAACAATTTTTGTCATTTACAAGAAACTCCTTAGTCGCGACAGACTTTTCTTCTCTTTCTTGTCGCTTGCTGAGCTATTTGTTGCGGCATAGAAATCTTTGTTGCGACACGCTTGACTTGGCTAATTTTAGTTCTCCTTCAATTTCTCGTCAGAACTCATTCTTATTCAATCACTTACATACCCTATCATTCTATAGCTTTTATTGTCGTGACATAAAATTTCTTTGTCGCGACATAGATTCTGCCTTCAATTCTTTACTATGTAGCAACATGAATTTCTTTGTCGTCATTCCTCTTGTGTTGCTCTTCAACTCCTTGTCATGACAGAGAATTCACCTCCTTCATATTTTTTTGGTCGCGACAGAAATAATCTTTGTCATGACATAATTTTTGTTGCTCTTGGTTGTGAATTCTGAATGTTATGTCGCGATGGGATTTTCTTTATTGAGACAAAAATTCATCCTTGAGCGGGCTTAATGCTAAAAACTTTGTCGCAACATAAAAACACTTGTCTCTTGACGGTGTTATATTCTGTTATTTTCTATCGTGGATGTAGCTATCTTATGTCACGATAGAGTTCATCTGTTAGTCTTCAGCCTTTTATGTTGCGACAAAGGAAATATTGTCGCGACACAACTCCTTTTCTATTTGACTTGATCATTTTCACAACAGAGTTAAGGATTGTCGCAACAGTGTTCTTTTCATTCTTCTTTAGCAATGTCGTGACATAGAACTATTTGTCACGACAAAGATTCTATTTATGCCTGAAGTTTAGCCTAGACTTTGTTGCGTCATATAGCTACTGGCTGCGACATAGTTCTTTTATCTTGCTTGAAATTATGTCGCGACATATGAAAACTTAGTCGCGACAAAGACTGCTGCATTTTCCATTTTTTGCTTCTTTTCTGCTTTTTTTCTTCTTTTCTGCATTTTTTCTCTCCTTTTTCAATTAAAACCTACAAAACACAAAGTTGGTGAATATTCCATAATTTGGCATGAAAATAGATCTGAAACTGCTAAAAACATGCCAGAAAAATTGATTAAAATAGATGAGTTTAAGACTCATCAAAAGTCCATTGAGAAAATGAATTTTCCCACTTTTATCAACACATCTTCTAGAATGCCCTCAGGATGGACCAATGTTATGTCTGCCATCTACAAAGGTCATGGTTGTGGGAGTAAGTTCCCCACAACTGAGTCTTTTAACCACAAATAAAGGCATCAGGTTGATGCTGGCTCCAAAGTGGCATAGTGCTTCTCCTATATCAGAATTCCCAATTTTGTTGGGTATAGTGAAGCTTCCTAGATCCAGAATTTTCTCTGGTAAAGACTTCTGGATCACTGCACTGCAGGTTGCTGTCAGAATCACTATTCCTTCTTCAGTAATCTTTCTCTTCCTACTCAATATATCTTTCATGAATTTTTCATAATGAGGCATTTGAGTCAATGCCTCCAAGAAAGGGATATTGATCTCTATCTTCTTGAACATGTTCAAGCACCCTAGAGAATCGCTTCTTGTTTTCGCTTCTCTCGTGTTCTCAAGGAATGGAACTTGAGGATTGTAAGCTTTAGCCTCTTCCCTTTTCCCTATATTTCCTTTTTCCACTTATTGCTCTTGCTGCATTTTTATTGTTTTATCTTCTTCAACAGTTTCTAAACTCTGCTGCTTAAATTCTTCTCCAATTTCGTATGTTTCTTTCCTCGCATCCTTTCAACTCTCCTTCCATTTCTCCTCGCTAATTTTAGAGTTACAACCATATAGTCCTTTGGATTCTTCCTTGTGTCATTGGGGAATGCATCCTTGGTCTGATTCTCCATGGCTAAGGCCAGCTGCCCTATCTGAGTCTCCAGATTTTTTAAAGAGGTGTTAGTATTAGCCTGAAACACAGTTGTGTTTGCCTGGAATGCTAGTAGCTCTACAAACTTTTGCTCATGTATGTTGAGCAGCCTCTCATTTTCTCCCATGAAAGAAAGCATCCGGTCCTTAAAGGAATTTGATCTCCTCTACCCTTGATTTTCTACTCTCTCGTCCCGTTGGGCCGCTAATGTTGTCATGGCCGTTAGAAACCCGAAGAGGCATGATATCTGTCAGAATTACGCCCGTGTCTGACCTTGTTTGCGGTTCCCCTCCTCCATATGAGAAGTTCCTCAGGTCCTTGAGTGCTGGTGTGTAGTAAGTGGGCAAGTTGAGGTTGGGCTTAAGTGGGAAGCCTATTGGCTTTGAGGCATCAGGCCTCTTCAACTTAGTAGGACCTCATGGCTCGATCCTCTTCAACACTCTTTCTTCTTTCTCCTTCATCTACTGTTCCCACTTCAAGTGCAGCATGCATTCTTCTCTCATTGTTTCCCATCTTGCTCATTAATGCATCCAACTTTGCTTCAATGGTAGCCATTCATTGCTTCCTATTACTACCCACTCCCTTCGGGGCCACGCTACTCCCTAAAGCTTTAATGTTTCTCAGAGTTGCATTCGCAAGGTCTTCAATCAGTCATTTTACCTCCTTGCACTTCTTCTTTTAAGTTCTACAAATAGTGCCATCAATTATACCCTCTTTTGAGGCATAATTCATGGAATAAATGGTAAAAATGTCCATCCGAGTGGTCAAGTCCCATTCATAGGCATCTGAGTAGTCTCTAAATCTCTCCTATGTATCAGAGACTTTCTCATCTCTCTCCCCGCTTTAAGACTATGACTTATCTTCTTCTTTCAGACGTTAGGGCTGGAGGGAAGAACTTCCCACAGCAAGCTTCTACCACTTAATTTGTCATCGATCCAACTGTGCAAGAACTCAAACTAAGTTGCTGCCACATCTCTCAGTGAAATGGGAAAGAGTTGCAACCTGATCACTTTTGGTCTCACCCTATTTAACTTAACTATATTGGCCATCCTTATGAATCTTCCCATATTCTCATTGGGGTCTTCAGAAGGATGACCAGTAAACTAGTGTTACTCGTACTTTACAGTGATCAAAGCCGGCTTCGGGCTCAAAATTATTGGCTTTACAGGCGTGTCGTCTCACAAGAGGAATATCCATCTTGAATAGATGGCCTCCAAAAGTCTTCCATAGTCATTTTCCCTTGAGATCTTTCTATTTCTTCTTCTTCTTCTGTAATAGTTTGAAGTCTTTCTCTTTGATTTACCATACTTCTAGATTATGCACTTGTAATCTTCCTCAGATTTCTCAATGTTCTCTCTATTTTTGTATCTAAGGGCAGTAGATCTGCTTCTGATTTTTAGTGCATTTACTGTCTTCCTGAAATAGAAACACACTGATATCAAATGAAATATGTGGGAAACAATTATCTCCATTTAAGCTCAAAAGAAAATTTTTAGTGACATAATCAGCTACTGCCATTAAAACTGTTTTTGTGATTTTCTGAAATTTATGATAAAATAAAGAAAAAAATCCAAATTAATAATTCTCTTTTTAGTTAGAATATTGATCTTTAAATTCCTCATCTATCCCCATCAACGGCGCCAAAAACTTGTTGAAAGACCTGAATATATATATATATATATATACACACACACAAATTTATGACATGCCACCAAAGGACTATTATCTAATCTTCGGTAACAGCGCCAAAAACTTGTTGACCAAACTGTGCAAACAAACTTATGAATCTGCCACCAAAGGACTATGATCTAATCCCCAGCAACGGCGCCAAGAACTTGTTGCTTGATTTTGATGAAAATATGTGTTTGTCCTTTTTGTAAACTGGATTCCTTAAAAATTTTGATTGGTCTTAAACACTGTAAGTGCACAAATCGTACAAGTAATAAAAGTGGATTTTCATTAAGTCCATATATCGTTCCCACGAGGATGGATGATGAATCATAAAACCAACTACCCCAACTACGCAAGATTCTTACTATTTGAACTCCAATATTAAGATGATTAGAGAACGAATAAAATAATACTAAGAAATTTCACTAGTATACATAAAATATTAATAAGAATGAATTGAGAGTTCACTAAGATAGACAACACTGGGACATAGACCAATGAATAATTGTCAATTTCTGCAGCATTTTGAATCTTAGCTAAGCCATAAGTTGGAAAGTTGAATTTGTCAAAGATGCAATGTGGTATAGTTTGAATTTCTCCCTTAACAATACCTTTCACTAATTAGAGATTCATGTTCATTTCTGACTTGTGAATCTAATCAGCTACTTGTAGGATATAATCCTCTTTCTAAGATTTGAGTATTTTTCCTTTTCAATACTTCATACCTAAAACTTAGGACTGAAGAATTCTTGCCCCCATAGATAGGATATTGCAAGCCTTCTCCAATTTAGATGGCACCACATCCTTCAATACTGATGAAATTCTCCATCTCCTTGATTAGATCCTTGCTAACATGGGATCGTAACTCTTTCTTCATCCAAAAGAGGAGAAACCTCCAGTTATTAAACTGAGCATTTCATCAAACTATCTCAAACCATGAGTGCTAGTGATTTATTTGAGTAATCTTTCAGTTCATTAGTTCCAAGTATTAGTCTACCATACCCACAAAGAACTCCTTTATACCCCCTCGTGGATTCTCCATCCGTGTCATGCACGGCCACCCGGTTCATAGCAAGATACAATACTTTGCTTGGGTACATGGTACTAAGACTCAAAACAATTAAGTTCAAAAGAATGCCAATCAAATAAATTCAAGAATTCTAACTATGCTCTTCCACTTTGTGCGTAAAAATGACTATCATCATCAACCCATTCTCAAAGGGAGCTCAATCTTTCAAAATTGTTTCACTCATATCTGTAAACCCCCACATGTTTAAACTATTAATAATCGTCCAATTAGTTTTGTTTGCAATTAACATATGCTATTACCTCTTAAATCAAATTATAAGAATAATAAGTATAAAATTAATAATTAATCATAAAAATAAATGTTTTTAGGTTAAAATAACATTAAAAATGAATTTTGAACGCTGAAATAATTCTCTGTGGTAGTCACATAGACCAAATTGAGATTGTATGGAAAACCGTATTTTTGGAGAAACAAATTATCCTACATGAACAAGAAAACGGATAATCAAGTTAAAATCCCATTTTATTCATATCTTTCTCAATACTTTACCTCACCACACCCGAACCCTAGAGATCATTAGAGAAGAATAAAGGAAGGGCAAAATAGGAGATTGAAGGGTTAATTCGAGATCAAAGCTCAAGATCTTCATGCAAACTAAGGATCTACGGTAGGGGTTTTCTCTCATTTGCTTACATTGAGGTTAAGGTATTATATATGTACGTTTTGGGTTATGAATGCTATGTATTTATGACATGAAATTATTATCTTAGTCTTTTTGCAAATAAGTATTATGTTTAAACAAAGTCACGCTGTTCATCATGAAAACCCTTTTATTGGTTTAAAATCCTGGGGCACTTGAGAATGATGGTTTTTTTATTGAATGTGTTCTTTGGGGATTGATTTCTAAATCATAGTGATTTGTGTTGAGTAGTAAAAATAAAGTGGTTAAGATCTCTTGTATTTTTTCAAACTAGTGGTTGAAATTTCCAAAAAAAAAAAAAGAATTGGAATTGGGGATTTATGAAATCATTGGTTAGGAGTGATGATGGTTGGTAGGATATGTCCTTGTATGATTTGTTGGAATGAAATATGACTACAGGTCTTATATGATTAAATTAATTCATTCTCAAGAGGTTCCTTGTAAGGATGCTTGAGAACACTACTATGATGGGGAGAGGTTCCTTGTAAGGATGCTCAACTTCTTCTCAAGAGGTTCCCAGTAAGGATGCTTGAGAGACACTAGAGTAAATGGTGAGAGGTTCTTTGTAAGGATGCTCGGTTTGTCTCAAGAGGTTCCCGGTAAGGATGTTTGAGAAATAAAAATACCACCTAAAAGGGGCAGGCTTGCTATATGCCACCCAGCCAAAAGAACTTTAAAGGTGGAGGCTACCATGCCACTCTACCCAAAGAATACAAGTCTACTGGCAAAACTGCTATAATTTCTTTTACGCTGCTTGTCGGTGCATTTAAAATTATGTTGTCAGGATATTAAACTCGAGACTTTACCTGAAACGCTACCGTTTATACAAAAAAATTGTATATCTATGTTATGTTAAACGAAAACTGAGACCGACTGTTTTGCAAATTTTTATAAATCTTGTCAGAGTTTGGGAGGATTTTCCTACTCTGAGCCATATACTTACTAATGAGTGCCTTAAAACACTCATATTATACCCAAGGCCCCGCTTTATGTTTTTAGTCAGTTTACATTTTAAATAAGCGCATTATAGCCCCAAATATCTCGATTTCTCTGATTGTTTTGTGAATCACAGAAGAGGGTGGTTTTTGGCAATTTGGAGCTGAAAAGAAGAAGCAAGAGAAAAACTGGCAGCAACATCGCGACGCCTGGTCAACAGAGAAAAGTCAACAAGTGACCCAACGTCGCAACGTCGCAACGTCATCGTGATTTCTGCCTCAGAATCATGAAAAGCAAGGGAGAATCTGTAACCCTCGGCAGGCAGAACAAGAACGTGCGAACTAGGAGTGCTAAAAGGAGCAGAGTTACTCTGATAATTGGAAAAGACACCGCTTTTGTATTTTTTTTTCTTTCCGATACATTGTCATGATTTGCGATTGATGTGTATCTTCGGGGCCCAACATGTTCTAGATTTCTATCTAGGGTTTTTGTTAAACCCTGTCCCAATTGAATGGATTAAGGTTTAAAATTATATTATTCAATTTATTTATGAGTTGCATTGATCTGCTCTATATATGTGATTCAAAGACATGGTAATGTCTAGCCAACATTGGCATGATCCTACTAGGTATCCGAGATCGAGAGATAAGGACTCCTAGGGATCTGAATAGAGCGACCCTCGGTTAAATCGGTAAATAGAGATATCCCAATTCCAAATGTGGCGATTAGAGTTTGAACATTTAAGCGTTTTGGAGTATTGAGTCGGGGTAGAGATGCACCCAACCCATCAAGTAGATAGGCGTATACAATTCGAGAGAGGGTATCTCGTAGGCACGATCACTCCCACATCGAAGTCATTAATAAACTCAATAATGATCCCTATAGGTACAATCCTTCATCAAAAGTAGCATGGGGAGACAACCTCAGTCTCTTACAAGCAGAGTAATTCAATGCTAACTTAGCTTCATTTTTAATCTCAAGGCATTTAGTTAGATTGCCATTCATCGTTTTTGGCCCGATAATATTATAAGGCCAACTTCGCAAAGAGTCAACACACTTCTCCCTCGCGGGATCGGAGCATCCGTATTTTAGGTACATCATATACTTGATATTTACGCGTGCACTTGCGCACATAGGCGTACACATTTTACATAGCACAAATCGGCCTATCAAGTTTTTGGCGTCGTTGTCAGTGAGAGTTTTAGTGTTGATATTGACAAGAGTACATTTAGATATTACTCTGGAATTTTTTCTTTTTATTTATTTATTTTATTTTGCCTATACAAGTGCTTGTAATTTAGTCTTTATGTTTTGTGTGTGATCGCAGTTAAGGTTACCGTGAGTGTATGTGAAGCCGGGGTCAAGTTGAACTATATCCGTTTGATCCTGAACCGGAAAAAACCTTACACCTTTTATGTAGAGAACAAAGAGAAGCACAACATAGAAATCTAGCAATCATGCTGAACAATGTAGAGCAAGATCACAGCCAAGAGCAAAATGAGTCACAATGGGAATAATGGAACCAGCGCCTAGGTCGCTTATCCAAATGATGATCCATTCATGTTAACATGAAGAGTTTGTCTACCACCTTACAATGTTCTGCACGCCATCTCAGTCAATCATTCAGTAAACAACTTCGAGTCGTCGCGGATATCACAGATGCTTCGTAATTATCTGTCTCCACGGATTGCCAAATGAGAATCAATATGCACTTGACCAACTTCATCGGCATGTGACATACCAAGTATAATGGGGTAACCGAAAAGGCACTGGGATCGAGATTGTTCTCACTCACTAGGTGATGTAGCAACACAGGATGTCACACACCTGATTCCCATTACTTCATGAACGACTCATAGAAGTTCCCGACAAAGTTCTTCCCGTTCTTACAAAATTAAAATGAAGAAAAGATATCAATACATTCAAACAACTAGAGGGAGAGAACTTGGCGTAGGCATGATAGACTGTGAATTGCTATGATGTGCCAAAATCAACAGGCCAATCGTGACGATGTCCATGCTTATAATGGTATGAGGGATGCAAACTGCATCAAAGTGATTGATGCCTCGCGAGGTGCACTAATGAAGAAGACTACCACCAAGCATATGAAATTCCGGAGGATCGCCGCTACCAACAACAATCAATGGCTTAGGATAAGACCACAAACTGTCGAATGCTGGTGGCACAGATAACTAGGTTCTAACTGTTTGATCAGTGTCATGCACACAAACAGCTTAATAAAACAAACAGGCAATCGCGAATGTCATTTAGACCACTTACGGGAGTTATGTAATTCTATGATAGATGTTACCAAAGATGGTAATGGCCAAACGTGACAAACAAATAATGTATACGCCTGATGTCTATTGACCAGAACCAAACACACGAAAGGTGGTCATGATAACAACAACTATCATAACTCGTAATCAAAATACAAGCGCGTAGTAGCCTAACAATCGTGGCTATGGATGGAGGAACAATCAACAACATGCCACCACCTCGAGTGGCGAACCACCCTCCCCCCCTTAGAGAAAAAGTGGAATTGGACAAGCCCTCGCTTCACTTCTTACCTTATACCGCCTTTATGAATAAGACAGTCTATGTGAACTAGGCCACCCAATTTGAACAACCAAGCAGCATGGGGCTTGAGAAACTTAAAGGTGCAATGGGGTCAAATGGTCAATCATGACTGGAAGGCAAATATGTTCTTTCAAGCAATCAAAGCAAACTCTAAGAGAAGAGGTGAGCATTGTATACAATACCTTAGAGCGGGAGAGAGTTGGAATACCAGACAACAACTAGCAGACGAGAAGCAAGCAGAACAAGATCAAGTCCGCCCGAAAGATCAGATGTAAGGGGAGTGGCCCCGAGAGATGAGAGCAGTCAATGACAATATGGTACAAAAAGAGACCGAGAAACAAGCAAGAGCAGATGAACCCACCATGTTAATTTCAGACTCAACCTCATAGTAAAGGCAAGAGAATGAATGCATTTTGATATCTTCAAGAGAAACCCACATATTAATATACCCTCTTTTATGGATGCACTAGAAACATGCTAAGCTACGTAGTTCATGAAAAGATATTGGCAAGTAAGAAGAATTGGATAAATATGACCACCACCTGGTAACAAAAGAATGCAGCTCAATCCTACAAAAGAAGCCTGGAACTTCCAGATCAAGGTTTACACACCAGTTTCTCTATAGGAGCCCGCCACCAGTGCTCCTGTGACTTGGGAGCACCACTCAACTCTGATGTCGCTCCGATGCTTAAAAGGCTAAGGTCAGAGAACCAAAATCGACTACAACTTCAGTTTGCAATCATCGAGAAAGTCCTACCAACACCCCTGGTATAATTGAAAATGTCCTAGTAAAAGTGGGTAAATTATCCTCCCAAAGAGACTTTCACATTCGACATGGGAGGAAGATGATCCCGGCCCTATCATACTTAGTAACCCTTCACATCGGAATGCGCTAAATCAATGTGCAAGAAGATGAACTTAAATTGAGAGTCCAAGGAGATGAGGTCACTTTCCATGTATTCCAGCCCATGAAGCATCCAGATGATGATCGAAATGAAGATATCTCGGAACTTCACCACACGGAGATCTTGCAAGGCGATGCAAAAACCTTATGAGATAAACCGATTGATTCACATAAAGACACCACCAGGGTTAAAGGCATGGGAGCAAAAATATTTCATCCACCTCGAGCAGTGTTTTTTAGCACTAGGGAGATGTGTCAGCATTCCCAATTCTTCTAAAATCGAATATGGAGATGCAGGACTGTCGAGCTAACGACGTTAAACAAAGCGCTACTTGGGATGCAACCCAAGCTTTTTGATATCCTTCTTTTCGTAGAATAATTTTGAATGTTTTTAGTTTTTGGCATATTTTTCTGTCTCTCTTTCCGTAATTGGGACTTTCTTTTGATTGTTTGTTTTCAAGACCCGAGATAGCATTGAACGCGGAGGGATAGCTCGTGATGCTCATTCCAAGAATGCGAAGGGGTTAGAACTTCATTCAAGGGGGCTTTCTCACACTTAGCAACTTTCTGAAAAAATTTTAATTTTAGCCTCTCTGCCACATCGCGACGTTGGCTCTTAACGTCGCGACGTTGAAACGTCGTGACGTTGGGACGTCACGACTTTGAAGGACCCTAGAAAAATCAAGCCTCAGTCACGTCGCGACATTGGATTTCAACGTTGCAACGTTGGCTATCCCTGTTTTGGACCCCTCTCTGTAACGTCACGACGTTCACCCCAACGTCGCCACGCCGCTTGGCACCCTCTCAAACGCCGCACATTGGATTTCGCCGAGACATCGCTGATATTACCCTTCTAGAACTTCGCGACGTAGGTCTCAACATCGTGACATTGGCTAATAAACCCTCTGAATCTTCGTGACGTTGAGCCCGAACGTCACGACGTTGCCTCTATTTTATGCATAGCAACCTTTAGTCTTCTTCCCCATGCAAACCCTAAGTTTGAGCTCCCAAATTGATTCGTGCTACCAGAGGGTGATCCGAACTAACAATATTTGGCTTCCTATATCTCCCACTGCCGTAGTCAAGCTACCCAAGCAGCATGCCCGCTCTGTGGTCGAACACGTGGATGGGCTTTCTTTTGTACAAATGATTAACAAAGAGGACCAAAATCGCGAATTCCTCGCTTGATTTTTAAGGGTCACTGCTAAATAAAGGAGAGGTATTGTTTGGAAAACTTAAATTTAATTCAAATAAAATGTAAAAGAAGTCTCTTTGAAGTGTCAGGCTACTAGATTTAGGATTCTAGGGTAACTGAGGGGTCCTCGAGGTTGTTTCGCTGGGAGGATGACATAGTCATTTCCGAACCTGATCTCATTTCTTAGCTTTTTAAAACCTAACCTAAAATATTTATCCTTGTGAAAATGGCACTCAACTCCACGCGGGTCACTTCCACAAAGGAAGAATGAGTCTCCCTGACTCCCTTCAATGGGTCAGAGGGTAACCAATGAATATCGCTGATCTTAACAATAAGCATCCATCGAACCCTAAAAGCTTACCAAATAATAAAATTGGCTAAAGGAGATTCAAGGGATAAAAACCTACGCTAGAAAGGGGACAAAGGATGGCAAGTGTATACCGCGCTGGAAGAGCAGGGGACCTCCAAAGTAGCCTAGATCCCGCATCC
Organism: Tetrastigma voinierianum; assembly: GCA_016808115.1. Classification (NCBI taxonomy): domain Eukaryota; kingdom Viridiplantae; phylum Streptophyta; class Magnoliopsida; order Vitales; family Vitaceae; genus Tetrastigma; species Tetrastigma voinierianum. Next base: position 117,879 of record JAEQBH010005517.1, on the reverse strand, counting down.
AAGAAATTCTTCCACTTCAGGAGGGTTTTAGCCAACCATCCTCCAAGTTGTCATCCTTGGAGGGTGTTTGGCTGCCCAGAAAATGAAAAAGAAAGGGAAAGAAAATGGAAACAGAGAAACGGGAGAGCTGAAAGCTTCTCCAAAAATTTATTATGAAGTGATTGATCGTCATTTGTTACAGACTGAGGCTTATATATGCTCAGAAGAAGGGAAATTACAAACGGAAAGTCGCTTAAACACGTAGTCAGAGGCGAAGAAATTCCTCGCTATGCATTAATGAATTTCGCTAGCACATGGTAAATACAAAGGTATAGCGAAATTTAAATTTTCAAGTATGTAATGCGAATTTCTGGTTAGCTAAATTTCCCGCTAGCTTAGCTAGGTCTCAGCATAGCCAAAATTTCGCTAGATTGTAAATCTCTATGCCAGGTAGCGAAATTAACTGCCTCTCTCCCGCGCCATCGCTCCATCAAGCTCCCACCGCTACTTTTGCTCCCACCGCATTATTCCATTTCTTCATGCTTGAAATTCTTCATTCCCTACTTATTGTAAATTGATAGAAGACCATATATGAAATTGATGGAAATCAACCTGACTTTGTTATGATTGATTGACACTTTATACGGCTTCCACCTCCTGCAGAAAAAACTACAAAAATGTACTTAATGCACTAAGCGCAATAGTGGACCCGAACACGTCAATCAAGTTAATTATAACAATTAGTACACAAAAACGCCAAAACCTATTAAAAATAGGGTTCAAAACAAGACTAAGCACTAATCACAAATCCCTTTAACCCCGTAACAAGCGCACCCATCTCCACTGTCCTAATCAAACCCAGACCCTCCCACCGCCCTGCACCCATCTCTAGGTCCTCCGTGTCACACTACACAACCTGGTTCGGTGCCTTAATCTAGGCCATTTCTAGGTCCATGAAGGTTCAGATTCCTTCCGTTGGAGTCGATCTATTCTGTTCTTCGAGTCTTGTTAGGGTTAGGAAGGTCCCTTAAGCATGTTTAGGGCGATTGGCAGTCCTCTATTAAACTCACGAATCCCCGGGCCTGGGCCAGCACTAGGTGTTAAATCCATTGCCTCGCAGTTTGGGTGGTTTCCACTCCGAAAGCATTCAGTCCCACGGTCTCCATCGTGGTTAGGGGTCTAGAGACCACATCTAGTTCAACATCTCTTCGCTACCATCTCACTCCCACCCATATGCACCAATGTCGCGAAGAAAGACGACCGCCAAGAGAGGGCGAGTCTAGGTGAAGAGCCCGCACGTATTCCATGATCATGATACAAGTTTGTCAATCGTAGTGTGGCTGCAGTTTTGGCCTCATTTCCAAAAACCGATCGCTTCATTATGAAAGGTTTCACCACCCCAGGACTTCTTTCTTCCGCAAAACAATTGCCATATGGGATGGCTGCACTATGTCAACTCCTCTCACCTCAATACACAAGTGTGGTACTAGAATTTTACGCCAATCTCGCCTCCCATGTTTTGAAAAATATTCGGGTGCGCGGGGTGTTGATAGACTTCAGCACAAAGTCTATCAACCAATATTATAACCTTGACTCAATTCCCTTTGAGCCCTTGAGGGGCTCCACAGCTGTTCCGACTACCTGTCATTATTAGGTATCACCAATCCGTGGTCAATGGAAGCTTAATAGTGAAGGGCATGCGGTGCATCAGCAAAACATTTGGCTTCCATATCCCTATATCTGGTATCACTTCATCACATCGTGCCTCATCTTCTACGAATGAATGTGTGTAAGGACTACCAAACGCCCCCTCACTTAATTTATGTCATCCTGTGATATCCCTGATGGGGGAGTAAAAGTTATGAGGATGCCATCCTATAACCCAATGCAAGATGAACCCAGGGCACCCCTTTTCATTTACGCCATGCCACGTCTGGGTGCCCTTAGAAGACAATGAGGCGTCGATACACCGATTAAGTCACCATGGTTGCGACAAGTCGGCGCATTCACCTAATCTCGGCTCAGATAAATGACTCAGCAATGAACCCTGATGAGGATGAGCTCAAAGTGTCAAGCTCGCTTGGCCTCCCAGAGACCCCGTGGTGACGCGTGACAGCCTCCTCCCATCCACCACCACCATACATCCTCCCATCCAACCCCACCACTGCCCCAGAAGAGGGATCCGAATGGGCCCCTTCCACTAACCTAGAGGGACCCGGTGGTTAGACTCACTCTACTCTTTCGGAGTCACCGGATAGACCTACTATACCGAGTCCTCATCGCCCGTACGAGGCCCTCCGAAATGATATGCGCACCCATTTTCTGGCACCAGCGTACCATCCTTCGCCATCAACATGCCCTTCAAGAGTCAAATACCAACTTCTCACCCTCCATCGCGCTCGCGCCACTCAGAGTGATCCGACCAATCACTAGAAGTTTCCCCCACCCGTCTCCTTTATTATTTCATGCATATCAGACAATGTCCACACTTGTTTAAAAGCAAGTGATCGGGTTTTGTGATGTCAAGCTGTTTTGGTGTTTGTTTGTTTTGTTTTCGGGGTTATGGTTTTGTGTGTTTTTTGTTTTTGTGTTACAATTTTAGTATGTTGAGCTCCTTGCTTAGTTATATGTGTCTTCTGCTTAGGGTTCGTAATGATTATCGTGAGGCCATCTGGTTATCCTGGCTTCATTCGTAGGGGCATTTTTCTATTTTAGTTCACTGGGAGTTCCCGGTTTTGGTTTGTTTAGGTTATAGGATTGTTTTGGTAGTTATGCGCGTGATGCTATTCAAGGATCCCTTTGGACCACTTCAAAAATCGTTTTAGAAAAACATAGTATAAATCTGTATAGGAACCGTAGGTCGTGCTGGGGATGCTCAAGAATCTCATGTTGATAGGTAGAGACAAGAGCGAATCACCCTCCGAGATATTCCAGAAACCAATTTCAACTAGCTTATCGTGACCCCACACACGATGACCCTGTGGTATGCCTAGGCCCCAACCAGCCACTGGTGTCCAACAAACCTGGGGTGATGAGACAATCAGAAAAGAGGATTGCCTGAGCCCCAAATTTTAAAAAACAAAAAAACTAATACGAATGTAATAAAGTGGGATCTTTCATCAATCCTGCAAAGTCCGAGGCCTATCAAAGCCTAATGCTCCTGAAATAATCGTCGAGCCATTAACTTTACCGCCTGCTACATGGGACAGAGATAAAGTTTCCACAAATTTAAGGTCCCTGAGTTTGAGCTGAGTTTTCAAGTAAGTCTGAGAACTTTGAATGCTCATGGTTCTAACCTGGAACTGTGGGTTTCACCAACAACCACGCTATTGCAACACTAAAAACATAAAACCATGGGGCGAGTTTTTCTTTCATGAGTAGGTATGTTATGAACAAAAAGGGTACGCCTTCATCCTCTCAGAGTTAGACGCCCAAATAGGTGGGCTGAATGCGATAGGTGGATCCACCTCGGTTAAGAAGGCATTTAACCAAGACGGAGTCATCGAGGACTTTAGGTCTACCATAAATATATCATTCACAGGAGGCCGACTATTGTTTTAGCTGAACCCACCTCTAGATATACTTCCTGAATCACTAAAGATGAATGAAGGCTGATTTTCTTACCCTATAACAAGGTAGCGCGATTGTAGCTGAGTACGAGAGGAGGTTTACTGAGTTATCCCGTTATGCTATGGAGTTTATGTCTATTGAGGCTAACAGGGCCAAACGCTTTGAGTAGGGCTTGAGGCCAGTCATCCGAGAGAAGTTAGTGTCCCTTAAGATACGGGACTATGGGGATATTGTGGATCAAGCTGCACTCATGGAGAGGGATATGGAGGACCCAAGAACAACGGTGAGTTTAGCGAGGAAGAGGTCCAGACTTGACTGTGCAAGAAGGTTCACAAAGCAAAGACCTTATCATCACCCAGACTAGACGCTGGGACCTGACTACGTCACCCGAGGCCTGAGGGTGTACTAATGGAACATGCACTAATTCACATATCGTTTCACATGTGGTGGTGTACCATTCTGATGTAATCACCCAATTTATCCACCTCCCGAATACCGCATAGCATGATCGATACAGTAACAAGCCACTCCCTACTCTGCTAATGCCGCAGCCAGAGGTCAGTTGGCGCCAGCCCAAGCAAAGGCTACCCAGGGCAGTGTTCATGAACTCAATCGGAGGAAGATGCCTCCACGCTTGTGGAAGGTATCATTCTTCTTCAGCAATTCATGGGCCCGAATTCTATTTTGATCCCTATGGCGTACCTTTATTCATTTATACGCACCACAGATGCTTTTGATTTGGGATTGAACTTTGAAAAGCTATAACAGGCCTTGAGCGTTGACTTACCTATAAGAGAACAATTAGGTGCCAACCGGGTATGCAAGGGTTGCGTGCTTTGTATCGGGGAGCATGAATTAATTGTGGACTTGGTTGCTCTAGATTTGAAGGGGTATGACGTGGATATCTCTAATGGACCCGGTTGTCCACTTCCGAAAGCAAGAATACTGTTTTCAAGGAAATTACACTCCAGTTACCAAGAGGGGTAGTTTTCAGTTTTATTAATGACCGAAGTTCTCTCCTTCCATTTCCTACCACAAGTAGTAAATTCTTGAAAGCTAAGGTAGGGAGCCATTTAAGTTTCTTCACTAGCTTGATGGGAGAGGAGAGGGATAAATACCCTATGAAGGCGATGTTGGTAGTATCGGATTTTCCTGATGTCTTTCTAGATGAATTACCAGGGTTACCCCCACAAAGGGAGATTGAGTACACGATTGATCTCTATCCGGGCACCGAACCCATATCCATTTCTCCTTACCGTATGGCACCTTTAGAACTCAAAGAGCTTAAGAAGCAGTTGGATCAATTGTTGAATATTGGGTTTATCCGTTTAAGCACTTCACCTTGGGGAGCTCCCGTCCTCTTTGTAAAGAAACATGACGAAACACTTCGGTTATGTATGGATTACAAGCGCTTGAATCGGGTAACAATGAAAAATAAATACCCCTTACCCCGAATCGATGACTTATTCGATCAGTTGAGGGGTTCTAAGTGTTACACTAAGATTGACCTTCGCACAGGGTACCATCAATTGCGGATCAAGGAGGAGGATATTCCTAAGACTGCTTTTCGCACTAGGTATGGTCATTTTGAGTTCACGATAATGTAGTTTGGATTGACTAATGCAACCGTAGCCTTCATGGATTTGATGCATGTATATTTTCGATCAGATCTAGATCATTTTATTTACTGTTCATCGATGACATACTAATTCATTCACTGACACACGAGGAGCATGAACGCCATCTCAATGACAGTTCAAACTTTGAGGGAACACAAGTTATTTGCTAAGATGAGCAAATGCGAGCTTTGGATGAAGGAGGTGAAATTCTGGTCATGCAGTCGCAATTGTGGTGTAGTTGTTGACCCCACTAAGATTGAGGTAGTAATGAAGTGGGAACCACCGAAAAATGTGACGGAGGTACGTAATTTTTTGGGACTAGCAGGCTATTACCAAGGGTTTGTGGAGGGATTACCCAAGCTTGCATTGCCAATGACTCACCTTACCAAGAAGGGAGAGAAATTCTTATGGACTCAAGACTACAAACTTGTTTTTCGCACTTTGAAGGAGAAATTGACAACGGCCCCTGTCCTCATTTTTCCGAGTAGTGGGGAAGGATACCAGGTGTACACCGATGCTTCGCTACAAGGCTTGGGATGTGTCCTAATGCAAGGGGGGAAAGTAGTTGCTTATGGCTCCAGTAATCAGACTCATGAGCAATCCATCCCACTCATGATCAGGAGCTAGCCATGGTTTTGCCTTAAGTCAGGAAGGTGCTACTTGTTTGGAGAGAAATTCTGGGTGTATTCGATCATAAGAGCCTCAAGTATATTTTTATGCAAAAAGACTTGAATCTCCGGCAAAGAGAGTACCTAGAAGACTACAATTTCACACTCAACTACCATCCGAGAAAGGCGAATGTAGCGGTCGATGCACTTAGCAGAAAGTCTCGGGGTGAACTCAATATTTCCATAGGTGAATGGAAGTTGAAGGATGCCCTTCTAGATTTTGATCTATGGGTTGGAGAAGATGGATCCCAACCATGCATATTCAACCTTATAGCTCAACCATTGCTTCAACAAAGGATTGTGGCGTTGCAACAAATAGACAGCGAGTTGGAGGCCATCCAGAGTAGGTTGGAGAGGAGTGAGATTGTTGAGAATTGGGAAATAAGTGATGATGAGTTACGATTTTGGGGAAGGCTATGTGTACCCAGTCATGACCAAGTCAGGGAAGAAGTATTAGGCGAGTGCCATCGTTCCAAGTTCTCCATCCATCCCGTAGTAACAAATGTAAGTGTAAGATTAAGGGAAGCGCAGGTGATTTGGTGGAAGGAATGAAAAGGATGTGGCTAGGATACGTTTCAAAATGTGCGGTGTGTCGCAAGTGAAGATCTGAGCAAACAAAGGCCCGGAGGATTACTACGCCTTTGCCCATCCCATAGTGGAAGTGGGATCACATTTACCATGGACTTCTCTATCTGCCTTCCACGAACCACGAGGCACAATGTAGCATGGGTCAAGTTGTTGATGGGACCACCAAGTCCGCTCATTTCCTAGGTATAAAGACCACGGACACAACCAAGACTCTTAGTCATCTCTATATCCGTGAGATTATTAGATTGCATGGAGTTCCACTCTCTATCGTGTAGGATCGTGATTCCTGCCAGGGTACCCGCTCGTAAAGTCTACAACAAGCAATGGGATGAAAGATGCTTTCAATACAAATATCCCCAAACTGGAGAAATAATCCGGGAAGGGTGATACAAATCTTAGGAAGACATGTTACGTGCTTATGTGTTGGACGTCAAGGGAAACTGGAGTAACCATTTGTAGTTGGTGAAATTTGCGTACAACAATAGCTATCAGGCAAGTATTAGGATGGCATCGTATGAGGCATTGTATGGAAGGCCATGTAGATCACCGTCATGTTGGTTGGAAGTGGGCAAGAGTAGCTTGTTCACCGGGAGATTGTCTCAGAAACTACGTAAAATATTTAACCCATTCTAGAGAGGCTGACGCACGCACTGAAAGTGCATTGCAAGAGCTATGTGGATCGACGACGAAGACCCTTGGAATTTCAAGAGGGGGATTATGTATTCCTCAAGGTGTCCCCCAAAAAGAGAGTGTTTGGATTCAGCAAGAAAGGAAAGTTAGCGCCAAGATATACCGGGCCATTTGAAGTGATCAAAGTAGTGGGCAAATCGGAGTATCAGTTGTGGTTACCCGCTCAGTTTTCCAACGTACATGACGTGTTCCACGTATCGATGTTGAGAAAGTGTCAATCGGATGCAACGACGGTCATAGACTTGGAAGATATAGAAATTCAAGAGGGAGTAACGTATGAACAACAACCGGTGAAGATTCTTGATACTAAGGAAAAGGTATTCCGTAACAAAGTCATCTGATTAATGAAGGTTTTGTGGCAACACCATAGGGTGGAAGAAGCTCCTTGGGAACCGGAGCTAGAAATGCGAGAAGCAAATTTACTTATTCGCCATCGGGAGGTAAGTTTCGATGACCTTAAACTTTCTTTGCTGGGCGGATTAAACCCTACATGTTTACACTATTAATAATCATCCAATTAGTTTTGTTTGCAATTAACATCTGCCTTTACCTCTTAAATCAAATTATAAGAATAATAAGTATAAAATGGATAATAAATCATAAAAAAAAAAATGTTTTTAGGTTAAAATAACATTAAAAATGAATTCGAAATGCCGAAATACCCTAGGGTAGTCATATAGACCAAATTGGAGATTGTAGTGGCAAAACCATAATTTTGGAGAAAACAAAAATTATCCCATGAACAGTAAAAATCGGGACAACTGGGTTAAAATCCCATTTTTTCTTCATCTTTCTCAGTTTTTCTTTCACTTCACTCTCACCCCACACCCTTTGGAACCCTAGAGATCATTAGAGAAGAAGAAAGGAAGGGCAAAATAGGAGATTGAAGGGTAAATTCAAGATCAAAGCTCAAGATCTTCATGCAAACTAAGGATCTACGGTAGGGGTTTTCTCTCATTCGCTTACATTGAGGTTAGCGTATTATATATGTGCATTTTGGGTTATGAATGCTATGTATTTATGACATGAAATCGTTATCTCTTAGTCTTTTTGCAAATAGTACATGTTTAAACAAAGTTGGGGTTGAATACCAAGGAAAACCCCTTTTTATTGGCTTAAAAATCCTAGTACTTGAGAATGATGGTTTTACTGATAATGTGTTTTGGGATTGATTTCTAAATCATAAGCATTTGTGTTGAGTAGTAAAATAAAGTGAGCAGGATCTCTTGTATTTTTTCGAACCAAATATTGGAAATTACCAAAAAAAAAAAAAAAAGAATTGGAATTGGGGATTTATGAAATCATCGTTAGAGGATGATGGTTATGTGGATATGTCCTTGTATGATTTGTTGAAATGAACATGACTAAGAGATTCCTTATAAGGATGCTCAATTCATTCTCAAGAGGTTCCTTGTAAGGATGCTTGAGAACACTGCTATGATGGGGAGAGGTTCCTTGTAAGGATGCTCAACTTCTTCTCAAGAGGTTCCCAGTAAGGATGCTTGAGAGACACTAGAGTAAAGGGTGAGAGGTTCTTTGTAAGGATGTTCTTGGCTTGTCTCAAGAGTGTTCCCAGAAGGGATGCTCGAGAAACAAAAAATACCACGAAAGGGTGGAGGTTTCACGTTAAGTATGCCTCCGCCAAGAGACTTTAAAGGTGGAGGCTACCGCTAAGTATGCCATCCACCAAAGAAATGGTCGAAATGGTATTCGCTAAACTCGCGACTCTCTTTACGCTGCTGTTTTGTCAGCATTTAAATTATGTTGTTTGTACATAAACTTGAGATCCGTTTGGAAACGTCATTGTTTATACAAAAAAAAATTGTAAATCTATGTTATCTTAAACGAAAACTGAGACCGGCTGTTTGCACATTTTTATAAACCTTGTTAGAGTTTGGGAGGATTTTTTCTACCGAGCTTCGTGCCCACCCCCCTACTTATGCCCCTTTTCAGATTCTAACCTTAAGGAGGCAAAGGAAGTTAAGGAACCCAGGCATTAGGAGGCCCCACTCGAAGGGACTGTACATTCTGAGGCTAATCAGGTGAAGGAACTCATCTGAGACCATGTTAGTGAAAAAGAAAGCCATATACTGGCTTATTTCTAGTTTTGTAATTTTCTGGATAGAATATCCAGTTTTATCGATGTACAGAAGAAGTTTTGTAATAAATACTTATTTTGATTTGTTCAAAATGGTGTTGGATAGTTTCCCTATATTTCACCTTGCGCGCAGGAAAAGTATAGAGTTAGTAATGTTGAATGGAATGCATTAGGAGAGAGCAAGACGTGCAGGAAGGGAAAAGAGGGAGGGATACTGCCCATTTTTAGGTTTCGGTCACAACAGATAATGTTCTATCGCGATAGAGTTTTCCCAGCTAGTGTCCCGACAGTGGGTTTCGTGTCGCCACAGGTTCAGCCAGGGCAAGGAATTTTTGGGTCGCGACCTAGACTTCTAGGTCATGACAGAGCTTCTTAATTCTCTGTTGTGACCGTGTCGCAATAGAGGAGGCCAGGGTGGTGACGGAGTGTGGCTTGAGAGGAAGGGAATTGGGTCGCGACAGGGTTTCCTTGCTCCTTGTCGAGATTCAGCCCGGAATTTGGTCCTCTATAGCGGATGAGGCTTTTCATGTCGCGTGAGGAGGGTTTAGCGGTAGTTTACTTTCTGTCGCGGCCGAATCACTTTATGTCATGATAGTGTTTTAGCGAGCAAAGAGGGCCTGTCGCGACAAAGGGAAACTCTAGCCATGGCATGGTTGGCGGAAGGGAGAGATCATGTCGATAGAAGATGTTCGGTCAGCGATAAATTTGGCGGAGTAGGCTGTCTTGCGGCAGCATGCTGATAAGGCTGCGGCGCCTTTGGCAATGCGTGGCGGTATTTCTAGCCCCAACCTGATTTCCATCAAGCGATGGTCTGCGGTGTTGTGTACTGTTTGATCTACTGTTGAGCTACTATTCATGGACACTGTTCAAAAAAAAAAAAAAAGTGACCCCTAGGATTTTGGGGCGTTACATATCAGTGACTAATTGATCAGAAAATTCACTGAAAGTGTAAACAAACTTAAATAAATGAAATCCAGAAATTTTCCAAACTCCATTTATTAGCTTGATAAAAAGAAAATTTTACAAGAAATTCTAGCTCGAAGCTACACTTCAATTCATTACTCAACTCCGAAAAATCAAAAGAAAACTAACTAAAAACTACGCTTAAACTAAATCTACTAAAAAGGAAATAAAAGAAAAAGAAAAGAAAAAAATAATATACAAAGAATATTCAACTACCGAAGTCACAGGTGCAATTGCTTGGCAGTGGCTGAATCGCGTCTGTTATAGGCTTTCCAATGTTAGGCCGCACTTCAAGACGGTGTTGTGGATCCCCAAATTTATGGCCCAATTTGGTCGCTCACATCATGACATAAAAAAGTTAATATCCGCAGCCCGAGTCTTGATCTTTATCGATGGCTTCTCGTAGCCTGTGATTTTCTCCGCGACGCTTGTTCCTGAGCTTTTTCTTAGATTATGTCGCGATAGGCCTTGATAATGCCCGACATAGTTTTGATCCAGCAGTCTTGTTCTTGTCACGATAGGAATGTCTTGTGTTATGACACAAAAATTTATTGCATCTAGCTCTTTATACTCTTCTGCCTCTGGAAACTGTCGCGACATAATTTTCTTTGTCTCGATAAGGATTTTTCTTTTCAGCTTGTCTACTCTATCGCAACAGAATTTTCTATGTCGCGACAAGATTTCTTTGATTCCTTAACAATTTCTGTAACAACATAATTTTCTTTTGTCGCTACAGACTTTTCTTCTCTGGTCCTTATCGTTGGCTGAGTTGTTTGTTGTGACATAGAAATCTTTGTTGTGATAGACTTGACTTGGCTGATCTTGGTTCTCTTTCAATTTCTGTAACGAAAAAATTCTATCATTCTGTAGCTTTTATTTTCGTAATTGAAAACTTCTTTGTTGTGATAGAAATTCTGTCTTCAATTCTTCACTATGCCGCAACAAGAATTTCTTTGTTGTCATTCCTCTTATATTGCTCTTCAACTTCTTGTCGCGACAAAATTCACCTCAACCTCATGTTTCATTTGTCCCGACAGAAATAATCTTTGTCGGGACAAAGTCCTGTTGCTCTTTGTTGTGAACTCTAAATGTTATGTAGTGACAGATTTTTCTTTGTTGTGATAGAAATTCTTCCTTAAGTTCAGCCTGGACTTTGTTGCGGCATACGGCTACTAGCTAAGACATAGTTCTTCTGTCCTGCTTGAATTTTTGTCGCAACACACTAAAACTATGTCACGACAGAGAATGCTGCAATTGCCACTTTTTTTCTTCTTTTTTGCTGGAATTATCACTTTTTTCAATTACAACCTACAAAACACAAAGTGGGTGAATATTCCATAATTTTTTCATTAAAGTAGATCTGAAATTGCTAAAAATATGCCAAAAAATGGATTAAAAATATATGAGTTTAGGACTCATCAGGGGGTCAGGGAGGACCAAGTAACCTCCAAAGGTTTATGGCACATCATCCTCCGACATTCACAGGGGGAGGGGAACCAGTGGTAGCTGACCATTGGTTCCGACAAGTCGAACGGTTTTTGGAGGCTATGGAGATTACCCTCGATGCCACGAGGATCAGGCTAGCTACGTTTAAGCTAGAGGGTGAATCCCAGGTATGGTGGGATTGTATTAAAGTCTCAAGGGATCCGAAGACGATGAGATGAAGAGAGTTTCGAGAGCTCTTCATGAGTAAGCTTTTCCTAGTATTTGCTAGGCAGGCAAAATCTCGAGAGTTCCTTGAGTTGAAACAAGGAAGTATGACCTTACTCAAATACATAGCTAAGTTCACCGAATTGGCACGTTTCGAGGATGATTATGTGGCCATAGACATGGCCAAGGTGAGGAAGTTTGAGGATGGTTTGAAGTTATCCATCCGGGGCAAGATTGTGGGATTACTCCTGAAAGACATGGACTCTATGGTCAGGATGGCTATGGCCGTAGAGAGAGAGAGAGATGATGCACGAACATCAGAGATATGGGTGCTGGTATAAGAGGAAGGGGTCAGTACCTTTGATATGGAAAAAGCGAAGAATTCTATTCCACGAGGTTTCATGGACGGGACGCGGCTATTGAGACGAGCTAAGACAGGCTCCCTGCTTGATTAGGGCCAGATGACATGTTACCATTGTCATCGGCACAGGCACATGAGGCCAAGGTTGCCCATAGAGCGAGAGGTCCTAGGGATTGCGGGGAACACGTAGTCCCGATCATGTCTGAGACATACTCAAGTTTAAGTTTGTTCCTTCTTACTCTAGCATGGGCCAAAGAAACCAGTATCAGTCTCAGAGTATGATATAGACACCTACCATGTCACAGGTAGACTAGAGAGGCCAGAGTATGGGTCGAGGTCAAGGACAGGACTCACAGGCCGGGACCCAAGGGCATGTCTACGTTGTTACATCACATAATGAGATTGTAGATCAGTCGGTTATATAGGGTATGTTTCTACTCTCGCGCCTATGGGCAAGATTCTGGTTTGATTCGGGTGCATCTTATTCATTTATTGTTGCATCTTATGTGAATGTTTTGGGCTTAAAGGTTGAATCTTTGGGAAAGTCGTTACATGTGAATTCTCCCTTGTGAGGATTGATCATATATGTAGGGATTGTGAGTTAAAGGTCTCAGGAATTCTGCTCACTATGGACCTTCGAGTGATGGACATATCAGAATTTGATGTTATTCTTGGCATGGATTGGTTGACAGCACATCGAGTCATCATTGATTGTGATCGTAGGAGGATTACTGCCTACACACAGGATGGTGTTTATGTTACTTTTCAGGGGGATAAGCATGATGCTTTATCGCAGGTCATGTACGACTCTAAGTGGCATGGGCAGTTGATGGGTTGGCTAGCAAGCCTTACCCTAGAGAACGAGGCAAGGCAAGAGTTGGGTCTACCTCGGGTAGTTTGTGAATATGAGGACATTTTTTCGGATGAAGTACTAGAATTACCTCCACAAAGGGATGTAGACTTCACGATCAAGTTACACCATGGTACATCACCCATTTATATGACTCCGTATAAGATGGTGTCGGTTGAGTGCGAGGAACTTCAGGGAGTTCCAGGAAATCTCTAGGAATTGTTGGGTGAGGTTTTATTAAGATAAACCGCTACCATGGCGCTCCTGTTTTGTTTGCTTAGAAAAAGGACAAGACCCTTTGATTGTTCATTGAGTACCAACAATTGAACAGGGTTACGATCAAGAATCGGTATCCTTTGCCGAGGATTGATGATTTATTTGATAAGCTGAGAGGGTCGCAGGTCTACTCTAAGATAAATCTCCGTATCAATTAAAATCAATTGAGAGTTAGGGAAGTTGATATCCTTAAGACAATGTTAGGGGCCAGTGGGGCATTTCGAGTTCACGATGATCTTGGCTGATTGGCCGTCATGGTAAGCTATTCAATAAATCTCATACAGTATTCAACCTATTTGGATGGTTTATTATAGTCTTCGTGTGATATTTGATCTCAAAGTTTGAAAGAAGCGACATGAGGATCATTTGAGGATCATTCTGCAGGTTTTAAGAGACCATCAGTTGTATGCCAAGTTTAGGAAATGGTACGGCTTCTGCCGGGGTGGGGGAATTCTTGGGACACGTCGTGTCAGCTTCAAGTGTGTTAGTAGACCTTAAGAAGGTTGAGGTTGTTATGAGTTAGGAGAGGCAAAAGTCAATCTTTGAGATACGCAGTTTCTTGGGATTGGCAAGGTACCCTGCTCAGGAGTTCATTGAGGATTTCTCCGCTGGCAGCTTACTTTGTGAGGTTGACCGAGAAGGAGTGGATTCGATTACCTAGTTGAAGGCATTTGAGAGTTCAAGGGAGGCTTACTTAAGGTCCCTCTTGGTAAAGTCCGGAACGGGAATGATCTGCGATGTATTGTGATGCCTCTGGGATGGAAGTAGGATGTGTCTTGATGAAATTAAGAGAGGGTTATGGCTTATGGTTCTAGACAGCTAAAGAATCATGAGCATAATTGCCCTACACATGATATGGAGTTGGCGGCCATTGTCTTTGCTTTAAAGATTTCGTGCCATTATGGTGAGCAGTTTGAAGTGTTTTCAAACCCTGAAGTCTGATATATTTTTAGCGCGTGGGGCGCCAGCGTGAGTAGCCATGAGATGGATGGAGTATGCGGAGGATTATGAGCTTCACTTTGCATTACCATCCTAGTAAGGCCAAATGTGGTGGATTGATGCACTCGATCGGAAGTCACGAGGGAGTCTTGCTATTATAGTTTCGGAAAGTGGAAAATGCTTTCGAGATTATGGGACCGTTTGGACTCGATGCGTTGATCGGGCTTAGGGTGTTTTGGGGGTTTAGTGGCTACGTAGCTTCCACTGCTGCAGTGATTTGGTCGAGGCAGGATATAAAGATAGTGGCCATCAGAGACCAAGTACAGATAGGTTCACATTGATGAAAATTTGGAGCCATTTATATGGATGGCAATTTTCGATTATAGAGCGGGTTGTGGTTCCCCGGTTAATGAATCTGAGGAGAAATCCTCAAAATTCATTGCTCTCATTTTATAGTGCATCTGGGTGGCACGAAGATGTACCGTGATCTTCGTCGTCGGTATTACTGGAGTGGGATGAAGAGGCACATTAGGGACTTTGTTCGACTATGCCTCACATGTCAACGGGTAAAGGTTGAGAATCAGAGGCCAACGGGGCTACTCTAACCATTGGAGGTAGCTGAGTGGAAGTGGGAGCACGTCAAGATGGATTTTGTGACCTACTTGCAACAGACATCGCAGAGGCATGATGCGGTGTGGGTGATAGTAGACTGGCTCACCAAGTTAGCATTCCTAGCAGTCACGGATGACGCTGCTGGAGGAATTACGCAAGTTAGCCACATCTGAGAGATTGTCCGGTTATGGAGTACCCGTTAATCGTAGTAATCGGACCAGATCTGGATTCACGTCACGCTTAGAAGAGTTTCCATGTAAGGCCATGGGGCGCGATTGATAATAGGCACTACGTTTCACCACGAGCCGGATGGTCGGTCGGAAGGACCATCTGATTTTAAGAAGAGGACATGCTGTGAGCACCGCGTCACGGATCTTAAGAGGTGGTTGGGAAGCGACTTCCCTTAGTGGGGCTCCTTCTGAAGCAGGTTATCAAGCGAGTATACAGATGGCACCCTATGAGGCTTTACATGGGAGGCCATGTCGAGATTTCTTAAACAGAGGTGGGAGAGAGATCCATCAAGGGTTCGGGTTTGATTAGAGACACCTCTAAGAAGGTGAATTTGCTATAGAGGCGTCTTCTCACGGCTCAGAGCTGACAAAAAAAGCTACCCCGACAGACGGCGTCGACCTTTAGAGTTTGAGGAAGGTGATCACGTCTTCTTGAAGGTGATGCCTAAAGAGGTGGTCGGGGTTCGGCAAGCGAGAAAGCTGTCATCAAATACGATGGGCCTTCCGAGATACTCGAAGGTGAGCCGCGATTGCATATCGATTAGCATTACCGCCAAGTTTATCAAGTGTCCATGAAGAATTCCATGTCTCCATGCTCCGGAAGTACACTCCAGATCCGACTCACGTAGAGGATTGGGGCGAGCTTGTTGTCGATGCAGATAGGACCTTCGAGGAGGGACCTGTGCGCATTTTAGATATCCAAGATCAGGTTTTGTAAGACTGTGAGGCAAGTAAAGGTGTTGTGGCAACACCAAGGAGTGGAGGAGGCAACATGGGAACACGAGGACACGATGCGTACCAGATATCCCTTCCTATTTGAGGACGAAGGTGTGTGGTTTAGTCATTGAATGTTAAATGACTATTTCATATGCATATGATTGTATGCATGTGTGTGTGAATTTCAGGATGAAATTCTTTTAAGGGGGAAAGAATGTGAAGACTAGAGTAAAGTGAAACAATATATTACCGTTATAGTACAGGATGCAAGCTTAGGAACTTCTCTAGATCTCGGATGACGACACGAACCACGCCCTTGAGTTTGTCTCATGAAATCTGATTACCACTGGTGATTATATGTGGATCTTAGACTGATCGGGGTTTCAGTATTTGAGTAAGTGGGTAAACTCAACAGCAGTGAATGCTTTCTGGCATGGAGAAGGCAGTATACGTTCCTCTATGCATGAACCGTGGGAAGGTTGCATGAGAGCATAACATGGTGATTGCCATGTGTCAAAGTGATTGAGAAAGGTGTTTCACAACTAGACCAAAATGAGTTCATGGGGGAGAATGAGAGGAAGAAGAGAAAAGATAGAAAAAGAGAAAGAAAAGGAAAGGAAAAATGGGAGGAAATGAGGATCCATTCTCGCTCTCCGGCAGTGAACAACCGGACACTCGGCCAGTCAAGAAGTGAGCTAGTACAACGTTCAAGTGAGGTTCTCTCCTAATGTGGTTATTCTTTGTCTAAGGGTCATTCAATGGCCATGAGATATAGCCTTAACTGTGGGGCTGGTTCAAGAACAGTGATGATCAAACTGTTGATTTACGGGCCAGCTTCTAGGTCCTTTCTGTTTCTAGAACTACAGTTTTGGAACAAGTTGTGTTTGCTTGAAAATATGAGATTTAAGCGTGATGATAGTGTGGTGTGTCACTGCTAGGGGTATGGACTAACATGTTGAACTTTATGTGTTGTTTTTAGGTCTAAACATGAAGATCGATTTGTGTATGGTTAGCAGTTGAATAACATGCGGTGGTGTGAAAATTATGTTGATGTATGTTTTTCTTGATGTCTTGACATGGGTTTATCTACGATGGATGTGAATTATATGCGATAAATATAATTATCCATAGTTGTAAATATTTCATGTAGCTCTCATTAGCCATGTAACATGATGACATCTGATAGTATTCTGCATTTACGTATACAGGGACATCGTGGCAGGTGTGAGTCATGGCATGAATTGCGCTCCTTTGTGTTCGGCGTTTAATGGTGGGGCTTTGTCAAAGGACAACATCCTGAAATTCGCCTTGTTTAAATTATGTGTCAGGTGGTAACAAGAAGGATAGACACCTCCTCGGGTGAAAGCACGCATCCTTGGATTAGACATATATAGCGATGAAGCCAGCGAAAGTCTTCGGAAGGCTCACGGCTGCGGTGAGACCGAAAAGTCGTGCAAAAACCATGGTTTGACTAAATGGTTATCGAAGGTTGTCCAATGGAGTTAGATTATAAAAAAAAAAATCTTTTGTTTTAAAATGATGGTTTTACCATAGCATGTATGTGTGAGGGAAATCGATGGGCTCAGATATTGGCATGACATGTGAACATTCATGTAGAAATACATGTGTTATTGCTCAATGTGTTTGTAAATGTTGAATCATGGCATTGCATGTGCACTTAGGTGGGGAGTAGCCCTTGTAGGAGAATTCCTCTACTGGGCATTGCTCACCCCGTCGTGGGAAAATATTTCAGGTACTAAAGGCACACCAGGAGTTGAAACTCATCTAAGACTTTAGTGGTGAAAAAGAAGGCTAGATTATGGCTTTATTACATGTTTTGTAAAATTCTGGACAGTATATCCAGTTCTTGTTTTTGTAAGAGAAAAGAGTTGTAACGAAACTCATTTTGAATTGTTCAAAATAGTTTGGCACGTTTGTCCCAAATTTTGAGTTACCCTTATTATACAGAGGCTACTATATTAAATTTATGGTTTTTGGAAAAGAGTTGGAGGTGCAGGAAATGCCAAGAAGCTTACTACATGTTTGGGCAAGTTTTAGGTCGTGACAAGGGTTTCCCGTCGCGACAGAAAGCTGCTCGGTCACAACAGGCCCTCAGGTTCTTAATTCCGGGTTTCTAAAGTTTCAGGCAAAGGTTATGTCACAACAAGATTTTGCTTCTCCTGCTGGCGGTACAGAGGTTTCCTTATTGTAACCGAGACGGTCACGACAAGAGGCCATGTGTTGCAACTTTCATGTTGCAATGGGTTTAACCTTGGCAAGGGTTTCTATGTCGTGACAGATTTTGGCCAAGACCAAGGGTTCTATGTCATGACATAGTTTGGCCAAGGTAAGAGATTTTATGTCGCGATAGAGAATTCGATGTCGTGACAGAGTTGCCTGAAATTGCGTCGCATTAGAGTATATCTTACGTCGCGATAGAGAGAGTTCTAGGACATGAGGTCTTCCATGTCGCGATAAAGTGTTCTATGTCACGACAATGGGGCACGGAGCTGTGTCGCAACAAGGTGAGACACGTGCATGATAGAGACGCGCACGCGACAAAGGTATTTTGTCACAATATACTTGGTACAGTGGTAAAAAAAAAAAAAACCCCGGTGTATGGGGTGTCTTAGCTTGTCTTTGGTGTCCATTGATCGATTAGCCAAAAGCCATATTTTCCTTAGTTTGTTTAGTATAGACCAGACTTTAAGGGCTTAGAAGGGTGCTACGCTTCCATCGTACCTTCTTGATAAGTAACTTGACCCCTGGACCTAGACTCGATTTTTCCTAGACTTGTCTTTTCTTATAAGGAGTCACATTTAGGGTTTTTCTTTCTTATTTTGTTTTCCTTTTAAAATAAAACAAAAATAAGTAGCGACTCCAAACCATTTTTAAAATGGGTTTTCAAAAATAAAAACAAGTCACACTTTTTAAGTAGGAAACGCATAATAGCCAAAAATTCAGGGTCCACAGTCTTGATTGTAGGGAACTGGGCATTGTAAAAAAATCCTGCACTCAATCAAAGAAGCTTTTGGTTGTCTTTAGTTAACACTAAGAAGTTGAATAAATAAAAATCCTGCACTCAATTACCATTTAACTAAAAGAACCAAACATAGTATATATTTGGAAACATAAAAAACCAAACATAACATAAAAACATAAAGAATTTAGAATAGGTCCCAAAAAATGAAATATAAACAATTGTTTCCTCCTCTTCATTTGGTTAGAATTTTTTCCATTTTCATGTTCTTTTTAGATATTGAAAGAGGTTGTTAGAGAATTAGTGGTTAGTATTAACAAGAAGTGAACCCAATTGTTGATGGCAAATAGAGATGAATATAATAAGAAGAAAAAAAAAAAGAAGGAAACTGAGGAGGGGAGAGGATAAGCCCTGTTCTTGGTATTGGTAGGGTGGGGTGTATGTGCATTCTGCTATCTTGGCAAAGAGGGCTTCAGTTTGGTCTAGCAAGAAGTAAAAATCATAAAAAAAAAAGTAGAATAAATATTTTGGCTTGATCGAGTATTTATGAAGGTTTGTGGTTATGTCATCATTTTCCTGTAGTGGGGGGAGACGAAGCCAAAGTTTCATGTTTCCTTTCAATATCCCCTAACTTCATTCCTAAGGGACTTCCCATCCAACCAAATAAGGGAATTATCTTTATAAAGGGAAGGAAAGTGAGACAAAAAAAAATCTTCTACATGGTGTTAGTTTTTCACGACTGAGAAACTCACCATCGGTATCCCCAAAGACACTTATTTAGGACGTTGTTTTTATTCTATTTTGTTTTCTCTTTGTCATAAATGATGAACAGAGTTGTAGTATGTCCTTTTCCCTGCCTTTTACAAAAATTGAGATGTAGAAATAGAAGAAATAAATAGTCTCATATAAGGATTCACGCCCAAGTTAGATTGGAAGAACACTGCATCAACACTCGTCCCGTAAAGCCACTCTATCCAGCTCAGCAAATCCAGAAAAAAAAAAAACCCCCAAAACCTTCCATTTCATATGTTCATTCATTAAAAATCAAAATTGAAACCAAACCCATAACCGCCCACCACCTACACACCCAATAACAAATTGCAGAAGCCAAATCCCGAAAATTTAAAACCTATAGAACCAATGTATCCACTCATCCAACACAAAAAAAATCACACAAACCTCTGATTCAAAAACTTATTCACAATGAAAATCTAAAAATTCAAACCAAACCCACCTCCCTCACACCTAATAAATAAAACCCAAAAACTGATTCCAAAAAGAAAAAAATGCAAACCATGCCCAAAAAGATAAAACTTTAATGCATTAGATTACTAAGATGAAACTCATGGGCATGTTGTAGCTTAGTCCTCGATTTCTCTCCATTTTCAATAACCAAATCAAGGCAAATCGAGCAGGAAATGAAGGAAACTTCACCATGGGAAGTCAGTTCCACACACCCAACATCGTCTTCATCGATACAAACAAAATCCCTTGTATTGAACAAGAAAAAAGAAAGAAAAGAAAAAGAAACTGACCCATGGGTGGAAAGAATAGAGGATAGCGAAGAAGGTGCAGTTGGTGGGGGAATCTGGGAGATGAATCTTAACCTTAACCTCCATTATGTATGAGGTTACGGTTAGTCTTGAGGTTCAAGAGGAGAGGCCATCATGTTGGTCTTAGGTATAAGCGTCTATAGCACGGATCTTACAAGGGTTTTATATTTTAAATCTATAAATATACTATGATACTTAAAAATAAGCATAAATACTTTTAAACTTATGTAGTTCAATGACGCTTATAGAGGTGTCATAGCAAATGAAAGTCATTGTTCTAATATCCCTACCCAAGTAATGACATTTTTTTTATAAGTGTCATAGATTGAGCATCATTTTTTACAGTTTTTGTAGTATTCTGAGTTAGTGCGCTTCATATTTCAACTAATGATCTTAAGATACCTAAAGATCTTTTCTTAATCGTTGGTAATGAAAATAAGACTTGTATTCTCATAAATTCAAGCATACCATAGCAAAATCTATGTCAGGTCGTGTACAAACTTTTTGCATACATCAAACTACCCACTACTGAAGAATAATGAACATATTTCATCGCTATCATTTCTCTATCATTCTTGGGACATTAGACCTTAGAAAGTCTTTCACCCTTCATGGCCAATACACTTCTAGGAGAAAAATTGTACATATCAAACCTCTTAAGGATCCTATCAATATAGTCTCTTTGAGACAATTGCAACACATAATTATTCCTATCTGAAACAATCTTGATGCCTAAAACATAAGAACCCTCACCAAGATCTTTCATGTCAAAATGGTTGCACAACATCTACTTTGTCTCGTCTAGCAGGTTAGGGTCATTAGTTGTCAAGAGTATGTCATCAACATACAAACCAAAAATATAAAACTACTCCCATTGGCCTTCATATATATGCACCTATCAACAACATTCTCCTTAAAAACAATTCTAGTGATAACCTCATCAAACTTGAGATACCATTACCTTGAAGCCTGCTTAAGACCATAAATCAACTTCTTAAGCTTACACACCAAATTATCATTCCCTGTTTTTTGGAATCCAACTGGTTGAACCATATACACATCCTCAAACAAATCACCATTCAGAAAAGTAGTTTTGACATCCATCTAATGCAACTCTAGGTCATAATGTGCCATAATCGCTGTAATGATTCTAAGAGAATCATTTGTGGATACGGGAGATAATATCTCTGTGTAATCAATTCTTTCTTTCTTGCTAAACCCTTTGGCAACAAGTCCAGTCTTATACCTCTTCACTTGATCATTAGAGTCTCTTTTATTCTTAAAGACCCACTTAAACCCAATACACCTGCTACCCTCTAGTAATTCAATCAAATCCCAAACACCATTTGATGCCCTGGATTTCATTTCATCTTCCATTGCATCTTACCAAAAATTTGAGCGCGAATTTCTTATGGCCTCCTCATAAGTGACTAGATTTGAATCATCACTTATGTCAAACTTATGCTCCTACAAGTAAACCCTATAATCATCAAGAATAATTGATCTCTTAGTCCTTTGTGACGTTCTCAAAGGAACACTAGCATCTACAATAGTTGGAATATCATGTTCATCAACGACAAGTTCATCATGACCAACTACTGGTTCATCAACCATTGGATAAAAAACATCTCTATCAAGAATAATAACACTAGGAATGAATACACTTCTTCTCTATTCGAGCAGTTGATGAGTATCTTAAATACTCATTTTATACCCATGTTTTTCTTAGGTTTTAGTAGTTTTATGATATAAATAAGTGTCATAATGCTCACTTTTCTGAATTTTGTAATTACGCCAAGCTTTGAGCGGCAACGAGCGAAATCGAAGAAAAATCGGCAAAGTCATCATGCAGTCACAGCAAACATGTGATCATTTCTCCTCTGTGATTTCCTTCTATGTCTCCCTCATTGGCATGGGCAGATTCGAGAGGCCAAGGGCTTTTCGTAAATACCAAGATCGCATGATTCAGAGTTCGAATGAAGAAGTTATGAAGGAAGGAGTGAAGGATGCCGAAAATTGAGAATTCTAGACGAAGCTTGAGTAACTCACGCTGAGGCGTGAGAAAATCAAACTACAACATGAGTACTCTCACGCTTTAGTGTGAGTCCTCTCACGCTTTAGCATGAGTTCACTTATGCTTTAGCGTGAGAACACGCTATAGCGTGGTTATTTTCAAGCTTCAGCATGTTTTGGCTTCAATTCTTCCAATAGCTCCCACTTTTTTGCCACGCCATAGCATTAGCTCCATCACGTTACAGTGTGATGCCAAGGCCCATATTTTTGTCCAAGCCCATCTCGTCCGCTCTCTGTTTTTGGCTATTAAAAAGGGGAAATTAAGGCTTGGCTGGGGGGAGTTCGGAGGAGAGAGTGGGGAGTGGCTCGTGGAGGCAAGAAAGAGAAGATACTTTGGGTGGAAACACCCAAAGGCAAATCTCTCTTGGGGAATCAATTTTTTTCCTTGAAGAAGAAGAAGAAGAAGAAGAAGACGAAGAGAAGAAATGGCTCATCTATCTTCTTCTCCTATTTTCTTGATTTTCTTTCATTTCTTTTGGTTGTTTATCCTCCATGAACTAATCCTATTTTCTAGGTTTTAGATGTAGTTTTAGTTAGGGATTTATGTATTTGGGATTTGATTTACGCTCCATTTAATGTTTGGATTATAGTTATTAAATGTTCTAATCTATTTCTTTTATACTTGTTGATGATTAATCACCACAGACATGAGTTGTTGTTCAATTTGAGACTGAGAAGCAAGAGTTGAATTAGACCATGTTAGAACATCACAATTCGCCATTGATAAGAGATTCTCATGGCTTTGTGGTACTATATTTCATGCTCATTGCGCTCTTAGGACTTTAGGGTTGAGCAGGGATACAAAATACCTAAGCTCTAAGGGTAGATTATGGGTTATGGAGAGAGATTCACATATGCAATAGTGAGACTTACCATTTATAGTAATTCGAATGTTAATTGGGGATAAATTGGACCTAATACATAATGATTAGCTAAATGAAATCCAAACCCTAGCCTTTTCCACTTTATTTCTTATCCTTGCATGTTATCTTAGGATTTTAGTTTATTAATTTTCCTTTTTATTCTCATATTTTCCACTATCCCAATAAAGCTAGGATTACCCAATTTCGGTATTTAGAACCCAATCTTCGTGGGACGATACACATACTTCCATTTTATTACTTGAGGTGATGTGTGCACTTGCGCACATAGGCGTGCTGATTCGTGCCACGGTAGGGTGATCCGGAATCAACAAAATTTGTTTCCTATATTCCTCCTACTGCCGTAGTCAAGATACTCAAAGATAGCTGTCGAGTCGAACACGGGATGGGTTTTCACGATTCAGTGATCATGTTTGAAAATGGTGAGACTTTTTATTTGGATTTTTGATTTTGTTAAAAACATGGAGTTTGGTTGTTCACTGCAATCGAAATGGCTTAAAATGAAGTGTGAAATGGTAACCTTGAAGGCTTGGGTCACTTAGCTTGATAAAATGGGGCTATTAAGGTGTCCTCTGCTATTTCTCGCATTAGGCAAATGACATGTAGTCAAGGCCAAAACCGGATCTTTGTTTAGCTATTAAACCTAACCCTAAAAACACTCCTATTTGAGTCCAATCAAATACTGGGCATTCAATGTTCCAATTAGTTTGAAAACCTAGCATTTAACCTCATTTCAATGGAACGTAAATGACATCTAAAGAATGTCAGTGCATCTACCATTAAGAATGCACTAAACCCTAAAGCATGACAAGTATTGACTAAAGGAAAGACATTAAATAGCATTAAACCCTAGTTTGGAAAGTTTGAACCATAAAATGCGTGATCAGATCATTAAAGACATATGAGGACACCGCCAAACCACCACCAACCAAGCTAGTAACCCTCCTTCAAGGCTTTGAGGCTTGTTACATCCCTTGAGTTGTTATCCTCAAGGGGTGTTTGCGCCCAAGAAAATGAGAAAGAAGAGAGTAAGAGAGCAAACGTAACCTACAACCAAAGTCATGAAAGCCAGAATAAAAGTTAAAGAAGAAAAGTCATAAGGTGGCTTATATAACCAACCCATTTGTGTGAAATACCAAAAATGCCTAAAAATATGTAATTGCTGTTGGGACAAAATGGTACTAATCAAAACGAGTCGCTTGGAATCAAAAACATCAAAACATTAGGGCATGATTTTCGCTATAGTTGAATTTCGCCATCATAGCGAAAAATGCAAGTATAGCGAATTCAATTTTCGCTTATGCACGCGAACTTTCGCTATGATAGCCAATCGTAGTTAGCGAAAATTTGCATTATGGAATTCGCTATGGTTGCGAAATTTTCACAATCTCGCTAAATTTTCGCAATGCATAGCTTAAAATCGTTTTCGCTTTCCTCGCCGCCTCCCCGCTTTGCTCTCTGCATCTCCTTTTCATCAACTCCACTTGACATTTCTTCATTTTTGGTTGATGAAATCACCGTGAATTCTCAGCATTTAGCACCAACTCGACATCAAACTCGAAATTATTGGTTGAGGCTCGCAAAAACCTGCAAAATTACCAAAACAACTCGAAACGGAATCAGTGGTACTAAGTGGACTCGTACATGTCAATCAAGCGACCATGACATTAGTGAGCAAAAGCACTCAAAACCTATCATAAATAGGATTCAAAATAGCACTTTTGGGCAATTAATCACACTTCAATCACACATTGCTAGTCCCTTAGCAATGCTAAAACAATAAAGGTATGCATGCTGTGCTTTTACAAAAAGTGTGTGTACTACTAAGCCTTACCTTTAGTATGAACAATTTAGACCCCAAACGAAAACCGTCATAAGAGAACACATGCCATATAAGAATAATTTTTAGGGCAACGTCGGTTCCATGAAGTCAACCCGAACTTCACCAAAAATATAATTAATCCTAAGGCAACCGCTTGAGCCAATAGTTGCAAAGCTATTCCCTCCCCCTCAACCTAGCTACACGGCCATGGCCTTAAACTGACTAACCCAAATAGGACCCGCCTACACTTTATTTCTTCTTGATTACATTGTAGGTAATGTTGCACCTGACTTCATCAAAGCCCGTGTAACCCAGGTCCACCGATGACTTAACCAATTAAGGTTTAGGCATCGTCAAAAGGACTAACCGACCACAAACTCTACAAAGCCACCCTGACTTCGACGACTTCGAGAATTAAGCACCTACAACTCAAGCAACCCACCCATCCACCCGTGTAGCTTAACACTAAGTCGATGACTCCCCAACCAATTAAGGTTTAGGCATCGCTTTAAAGGCTTTCACCATATACCCTCTGACCGTGTTCGGTTTCAGCAAAGTGTCGTAGCTTATTCTTTTCTTCTTTTCTTTTTCTTTTTTTTGCTTTTTCTTTTCTTTTTCATTTGGAAGACTATATTGGTTTTCATTCACGGGTAACATAAACCTATTATAGGTCGTCAACAAATCTAAGGCCGGCTTTGCAAAGTGGAAAGAGGTATATAGCTTCTCAACCTATTGGTACAACCTGGTGTGCACTGTGTGTGAATTAGCTAAAGGGGGAATGTTCAAGGTTGAATATGCTGGAACTTCCATCGACCAAAAACTAAATCATGCATGGAATTGTTCTATCATTAAGGTAACATACAGGGCTTCAATTTTTCAACTAAAGGCAAGAGTAGAAACACAAAATGTAGGTACAAAAATGATTTGCAAAAGTGTAATAAACTGTAAATAATGCTATAAAGCTTTGATATAACCAAATGGCTTACTATATGCTTATATATTGACCATAATATTATATATCACCGCCTACTATCAAGCAATACATGTAGAATCCTATACAACTTATACAAATGAGGCTCACTGACAAGGCTAAAAAACAGATAAAAACATGATAAAAGACACTCCTAACTCTAACTTTTCCTCCTAACCAAAGTATAAACATGCCTCACTGGGTAGGGATAGGAAAGTTAGAGACGGGAGGCGACCACCCACCTCTCGGTGGTGGATGTGCCGTGGATCCAAGTCGCTGGCTGCGCCGCAAGCATGTCCAAGGAGGCTGGCTGTAGATCGTCCTAGTAGTCTGCAGCTTAGGCTGAGACCGAGGTGGCTCATGATCCCAAGAAGCATGGCGTGATCAGGTTTATAGTGCTCCTGGCCGCCATCCACGTCCAACGACACTGCATGGTGCGCAAACAAAGCAAAGAAGCTCCTAGAACTGGCACGCATTATGTTCAAGACTGTCAGGCCGTAAGAAGGCCGTAGTCGGCCAGGGCCGGGGGGCGAAGGAGGCAGGAGGAGATGAATCTAGAACTGAGCTCCTCTCCACCTCTACCTCCACCTCTGGAACAGGATCCTCTCCCCTCTGTGGGTCCTCTGCTACCTCCTCTGCTACCTCCTCCTGATCTTGCTGCTGAAGGACAATAGAGATCGGCATATAAAGAGATCGCTCCGTGACGTGACCGGGTAACCGATCCTCCTCTCGATACGCTGCCTCCTCGGGAACCCCAGATGCTCCAGACCTCGCCTACCATCATGCATCAACAATGGTAAATCCTCGCCGAGCCGTGCCCTCATGTGGACCTTATCTCAAAGGTGCCAGGAAGTCATAACAAGCTCAAAGGGATCGAATCGTAATCCTCTCGAGATCCCAGATAGGCCTCGAGTATGGCTCCCCTGAGATGAACTTAATGCTGCAACGGGAACAAGTTGGTCCAGAGTAGGTGGTCCATAAGAAGCATCTGAGGCCGAAGTCATCACGAAGAGTACGAAGTCCCGCCAAAGATTCCCAATGGTATCGTAGGACCATCTCCTCAGGATGGCCAGTGGCCAATCAGATCCCCTGTGACCACAGCTCACGGGCAGCCCAAAGCAATTGAAATGTCCCAGCCAGTGCATACCCGGCGCGCCAATGCCGGGGTAACTATCTACCGATTCCTAAGACCCGAGCCGCAGTTGGTAAACCGGCACCACCCGGGATAATAACTACCGCTGTGTCATGAATGTTAGCAGGAATACCGTGCGGATCACCATGGAGCTCCCCCGAACCGCTGGTCGCAGGTGGTTAAGGCTGGTACATCGTAGAAGGGCTCCCCGTGGAAGCCCCTGGCACGTAAATCTACGTTCCTCGGAATCGGGTCACCGGTGAACATGGGACGCCTAATCCTCAAAGCTGGTGAAAGCTGGGGCGATGAGCCCTCATCAGCTGGGGGAGGTGACGGCTCGGGCCGAGATCTAGAGGACTCCCCCGAGCCTGATGTCCGGGCCCGCTTGGAGGGCCGGGCCCTCCTGCGTCGTCTCTGAGGCACCGGGGAAGGGGCCCGAGGTCCCATCCTCGTCCGAGACCGAATCCCCGAGGCCCTCAAAAATGGCCGCTGGGGCCAATGTAGGCTGCGCAATCGTAAGCAAGTCTGAGAATGGGCGCCCAAGAGCCTCGAAGTGTCTCGGGGTCCTCCATCTCAGAGTGTCGACCGACCTCGGGCCTATAGCGAACCACCAAAAGTGCACTATGTCCGGAAGCTCGGGAGGTCAGAAGGTAATGTGCCCAGGTGGCACCCGCTTAGGACTAAGAAGATGATGCGCGCATGCACGTGCTAGACCAGTTCTGGTTGGGCGCTGGTCCGTCAGGGACGCTGGCCCACGATCAGCTGACAGGCGCGGGCACTCGACACGCCTCCGGCTCTGGGTTCGCGGCTTCTCCGGTGGTCCCATTAACCGACGGCTCAGTGGTAAGGGCTACATCGCCACAGGTACCGCGCGGAGGTGGCACCTAGCGCTTGGTAACAAGCCTGCGGCAGGATGGGCTTTGGAGGGAATGTGACTGAAAATGAAGTGGCCCTCCCCTTTTTATAAAACGGTTTGAGCAATCGAAAGGTCCCTGGAAGTCCAAGCGGCCGCTTGATGCCAACCATACCGTTCCATCCCAAATCAACAAAAGTTTGATTTAGGTGAATTGAACTAAATTAAAAACAAAAAAAAATCAAAAATAAAAATTTTAAAAATAAACCTAAGAATAAAAAATAATAATAAAATTAAGATAAGATTACTAAAAAGGAAAGTTACTAAACTGAAGTTAAAAATAGCATAATATGAAAATTGACCAATTCCCAAGCAAAAATCAAAAAATTTGAGCTGCGCTTGGTTTCGGGGTGGAGACCAAACCAGCTCAATTTCACCATTTTATCTACATGGAGGGTCAAGGAGTGAGGAGCCCGACCCCTGGGCAAGCAGCTGGTCCGTGCCGCAATTCCTCTGGCGCTCGTTCCTTCTTGTCGACTTTCTTCTCACCGGTTGATTTTGGCTGACCAATGGTTTTGCTGTGGGTGATCGATGCATAACTCCTAATCAATCGCTTCATCTTGGTTTACCAATTTCGCTTAGTAATTTAGGGGCTTTGGTTTCCCCTCGCATTTTGACCACTGAGCACTCATCGCCTTTGCTTCGTCATTCTTCCACCAGCTTGTGTTTGTTACTCAGGTGAAAAATATTGAGCTCCAATGTCATGTTGCCGAATGTGAGCTGCATGACTCCATTTTGGCAATTGATTATCGCATTGGCGGTGGCCAAAAATGGTCTTCCCAGGATAATTGGCACATGATTAGGCCCACTTGCTATTGGCTCTGCATCGCTAATTCAAGCAAAGTCTACTCTGCAAGAGAATTCCGCCCACCTTTATCAACACATCCTCAACTATTCCCTTAGGAATCTTCAACGATCGATCGGCCAATGATAGAGTGATGTTGGTAGGCTTAAGTTCTCCTAAACCTAATTGCTTATACACTGAATATGGCAGTAGGTTTACACTGGCCCCCAAGTCTAACAAAGGCTTGTCTATGGTCCTCAAATGTCGGGACCAAATCGTGGGATCCCGGATCCCTCGATTTCACCTGACCTTGCTCTGAATGATGGCACATCGACTCTGCTCTGCTAGGGAATGCTTTTTCAATGCCTAACCCTTTCTTGAATTATGCACAGGTCCTTTAAGAACTTTGCATAAGTTGGGAATTGCTTAATCATGTCAAGCAATGGAATATTTACCTTTACTTGCCTTAGCACCTCCCAAATTTCAGCTTGGTTTGGGATTTTTTTCTTGCTTCTTAGTGCTTGGGGAAATGGAGGGGGCATGTTTTTCTTCACTGAGTCTTCACTGATTACTACCCTCTTTGGCTCAACCTCCTTTTCTTTCTCAGTTTCTTGAGCAGTCATGGGCATTGGTTGCTCAATTTCTTTTCCACTCCTCAAAGTGATGATAGCTTTCACTTCATCCATCCTTGAGTTGCTGGAAGAACCTATTTCATGAACTCCCTTTGGATTTGGCAGTGTTTGGGAAGGAAATCTTCCTCTCTCGTACTCAGCCAGATTGTTAATCTTTAGATCAATCAGATTATCAATCTTCTCTCGACATACGTCTAGCCCATCTATTCTATTGTTCAAAGGTAATTTCTACAGTATCAATTTTCAGGTCAATTGTACGTTGATCCCCTTTTGCTCTTCCACGAAATTTCCTACCACCTTGCTCAAATTTACAATAGCTTGTTCAACAGGGGATGAAGATGGCTGTGGTTGAGGTGAGTGATTAGTACCCAAAAAGTGCTATTTTGAACCCTATTTTAGATAGGTTTTGAGTGCTTTTTGTGCACTAATCATGTCATTAATGCCAATTGAAGTGTTCAAGTCTTCTTAGTATCACTTATGCCGTTTAGAGGTTATTTTCTTGGTCGCTTTATGTGTTTCGCAAGACTGGGAGTTCAATATCGAGATGTATGACGAATCATGAAGTTTGAACTCAAGTGTCACTATCAACCAAATTTCTAGAATCAATGAGAAAAACAAGGTAAGAAGAAAATTGATGCAAAGTGAAGACAGATGAAATGCAAAAGTGAGATCAACAGCCCTGAATTTTCGCTAGAGTTTGCGAAAATTTTCGCTAGATTGCGAAAATTTCAAGAACCCAGCTTAAAAATTTCAAGTAACCTAGCTTAAATTGCCAATTTTCGCTATCAACCGCCATAGGCAATCGCTCCTAGCGAAATTTTGTATTACACACTTGTACTCTCGCTATTAGCTTAAATTTCATTAGTTAGCTAAATTACTGTGCTTAGCTAAATCTCCTGTTTTCGCTATGTTCTCGGTGATTTCGCTACCTAGCTTAAATTCTTCACCAAATAAATTCACGCCTCACATAAAGCCAGATTTAATGCTAACCTAGACTTCAAATTTGGTGTATTACTCTCTATCCTTTTTAACTTAGCATAATTTGTAGGTTTTTATATTTTCATGTATTGAGGTGGTTTTATATAAACCCCTCTTTGTAATAAAGGGAGAGGGAGAGAATTTTTGGGAAGCAAGAATTCAGGAGAAGAAATTTTGTAAGCCATTTTTGTAAATAAAGGCTCAGATTTTTATTTAGGTTTCGCTTTATCTCTCTTTCTCTCTCTCCTCTTTCTTACTTTCGGCTGCCAAACACCCTCTCGAGGATGACAACTCAAGAGATGCTTGGCTAAGCCTCCTTTTAGAAGAGGAAGGAAGCTAGCTTGGTGGTGGGGCATTTGCATGTCATTCTCTCTTGTACCGAAAGCCTGTGCATCGTATTTATGGCCCTCATCTTCAAATTAGGTTGAATAGCTTAATGTTATTGACGGCCAATACTTCCATGCTTAGGATACAAGGCATACTTATTGCTAGATGCACTAGTGTGGTTCATTAGATGGTCTTACTTGAGCCTTCGAGATGATATACATTTAATGCTAGTGGTTTCAAACCAAAAAGGGTCATAGCTTGCATGCTACCCGTGGTTGACCAAATAGAGTCGCTTTCTAGGGTTAGGTTTCATAGTTAAACATAGATCCAAGAGGCCTTGACTATAGGTTGCATGCAAACATGCAAAGATAAACCCGAGGATGATTTGTTTGCCCTAACTTACCAAGTTAGTGACCTAAATCTTCAAAGTTAACTTTTCACACTTCATTTTCGCTTACGCTTAATCAATTCTCAAACTCATCATTAATCGCTTGAAAATCCAAAAAGTCCAAATAGAAAGCCTTACCTTCGTGCACTTATGCAAATCATTTTAGGATGAAACCCATCCCCTCGTGTTCGACCCTAGACCACTATATCAAGCAAAGAGGGGCTTGACTACTGGGCAAAGAGTAGGGAACTTAGGTGCATATAAAATTTTGTTGATTTTAGCTCACCTTACCGTGGCACGGTGAATCAAATGGCGCCGTTGTCGATGGTGCCAAACTACTAATGGTAAGTTAGCGTACTTGTGATCAACATCACAAGTGAAGTAACCTTTTTACCTCTTTGTCACCTTCCCATTGTAGGAACCCGCGCTTTTCATTACTTGCAAGATCGTGACTGCTTCGCTTATCACTTTAATTTTTGTTATTTAATCCATCTTTTTGCAGTAAGCTCTATAGTTGCTCTTGTTGTCTCTAAATTTTGTAACAGGTGTTTATGCAATGCTGGGATAGAGACACATCGTAGATTTCGCATAGATAAGTAATACGCAACTTGACCTAGCTTAGTGAAGCCGTGTACATACCGATACCATGGATCCCATACCCGGCGAACAACAGTCAACTCAGAACCCCATGAATCCAAATGCTTATAGAACCATGAGGGATCACATCCACCCTCCTAGAGTTAGTGCCTCCCATCCTCGTATCATTCCTCATGTCGGCGATGTAGCGCTGAGTCGGTACCCCTACTCTCACATATCATGGTATGGAAAATGAAAAATCCATACACTCATATTAGGGATTTTTGAGGAGGTTTCCGCACTACCTTCAAGGAAGGTATGATGGACATGGATTTGTCGGGGTTGAAAGCATTTCCATTGACCCTAAAGGACAAGGCCAAAATTTGGCTAAACTCAATCGAGGCTCAGAACCATTAGAAATCGTGGGCTGAGTCGCAGTCGACCTCGAAGAAGTTCTTCGCTCATAAGACCAATAATTTGAAGATAAATTTATACCTTTTGCAAAACAAAGATGGTGAGAGGTTTTACCAAGTTGGGAGAGATTTATGGAAAACCACGCGTCAGCCCACATCATGGGTTTGACACTTGATGTTGGTGAAACTGCTCTCTACGGTGGTATGTCTCCGCACAGGCAACTTTTGGAAACTATTTGTGGGGGAGACTTTCTAAGTAAGCATCCTGATGAAGCCATGGATTTTTTAAATTACGTGGCTGAAACTTCTAAGGGTTGGGATGAGCCTAACCCTAGAGAAATGGATAGGATGAGACCACCAATTAACCTAAGGGGTGGGATGTATGCACTGCCAGAAGAAATAGAGATGAGAGCTAGGATTTCAACCCTAGCAAGGAAAGTGGAGGAGCTTGAAAGCAAACAGCTCCAAGAGGTGCATGCAGTGACTGAAAATCCTGCACAGTCCAATCCTTGCACCAATTTCCAACCCCCGTACACCCAATAGAGAACCATGTCCTATGGCCCCGCAAAGGAAGGATTTGATGTCGAATAAAAACACTGTAGGACAATACAAGCCACAACATTCCAATGCTCCATATGGTAATATCTACAATTCCAATTGGAGGAATCACCCTAACCTTGCATGGAGACCCAACCCCGCCTATGTACTCCCTGTGCCAAACCTCGCTTGGTACCCTCATTACATCACAACAATCAACAATCCTCTTTCTCCAGCCGAACAAGCCATATTGAATTTGAGTAAGGTGGTGGGCAACTTTGTTGAGGAACAAAAAGGAATCAATGTGCAACTAGCACAAAGGATTGATACTGTAGAAAGTACACTGAATAAAAGAATAGATGGGCTTGAGAGCAATCTCAACCAGAAAATTGACAACCTACAGTATTCAATCACCAAGATCAACAAGTTGCTAGAGGTACAAGATAAAGGGAGGTTTCCATCACAAACAGTTCCAAATCCTAAGGGAATCCATGAGGTCGGGTCATCCAACAATTCAGGAATGGATGAAGTTAAGGCTATAATTACCCTGAGGAGTGGAAAAGAGGTTGATCAGCCTATGCTAAAACCTGTTGAGGAATCCAATCAAGGAGAAGAATTGCAGTCTGAGCATATTCTCCTAAAGGAGGATTCAATGAAATACCGCATACCACCTCCATTTCCACAAGCACTTAGAGGTAAGAAGAAGGCATCTCAAAGAAGGTGTGCATTTTAGAGGTCCTATGCGAAGGTTAACATACCTCTTTGGATAATCAAGCAAGTCCCTCGCTTTATGCAAAAATTTTTTGAAAGATCTTTGCACAATTAAGAAGGGATCAGCATTTAGAAGAAGGCATTTCTCACCGAGCAAGTCAGTGCCATAATCCAAAGCAAGTACTCAAGCAAATACAAGGATCCAGATCTCCCACAATTTCGCGATATTATAAATTGCATGACAAGTCATTACTTGATTTAGAGCCAAGAGTAATCCTAATGTCGTGATTCAAGATATTGCATCTAGGTTTAGTGGGTGAACTTAAACTCACTAATATCACAATTATCATCGGGTCGATAGATGCTGGAAAATCCCTAAGGGGATAGTTGAGGATGTCTTAGAGGAAAATAGAGACAAATCTCTACTACCCAAGATTTTATGGGTGCTTCGATAATCGTGAGCCACCAGTAAGTGAACCCAATCATGTACCAATCATCTTAGGAAGACCATTTCTGGCCACAGCCACTGCAATAATAAATTGCCGGAATGGAGTCATGCAACTAACCTTTGGTAACATGACCTTGGAGTTAAACATCTTCCATTTGAATAACAAGCAAAATTTGTTAGAAACTAAAATCAAATTTCGATGAAGTTGCTTTCAATTGATCAAAGTGTGAAACACAAGCAGGCCAGGAAATGCAAGGAGTAATAAGCCATGGAGATGAGGAGATATTGGTCTTGCCATCAACACCAATTGCAAGCCAATCAAGCCAAATCACAGCCACGTTGAGGAGCAGATCAATACTGGGTACCAACACATCGGAATCTACTGCACTACTGCAGAGTTGAGGGGATCATTCTTGACCCCCTTCTTTGAGTAAATTTTGAGAATGAACTGGTTCGGTGTTTCTATAAACTAATTGCGCTTCACCATGTTTACTTTTAATTTTTATTTAATTTCAATTATTTTTAGCAAACTTTTAATTTAAGTAATTTTAAATATTTAGTACTTTGTTTACATAAGATAGTATTGTTTGTTAAATTTATTTTTAGTTCATATAGTAAATTTTATAATAATAATTTTTATAGTAGTAATATTTAATTTAAAATTTTTGGATTTAGAAGGCCAAAGATGGCCAAATTCCGGGCTCAAAGTAGCGAATTTGGCAGAGACCCTTCTACAATGTTAAATGCTTATATAAACAAAGGGGAGCGGGGTTACTAAATTGTCACTTCACATTCTCCTCCCAAATGGCCCCAAGCTCCCAGCCTCTCATTGCCCCGCAGAGTCTCCTGCAACTTTTCAAACTCGCCGACGCACGGGCCGGAAAGGCAAGACACTGCACGACCGAGTCCCAACCACGCCGCCGAACTTCCCCGAGCTTTTCAAACCTATAGCCGCCGTGACCGTGAGCCACCAGCGCCCCCTGCCCCGTGCATTTGTGCTCGTGAGCCCCAGACCCCGTGCTCCACCTTCACCGGAGCCCCGACCGAGATCCACCACGCGCGCCCACTACGACCGAACACGCTTCGCACTCAGCCGCCACCGGTGTTTCAAAGGGAGCCTCCATTGCCAAGCTCGGGACCGCCAGGCCTCGCTCATTCGTGCCCGTCCCAAAGATTTGATCGCTTGTCGAGCCTTGTTTAGCTAGTCTAAAGCCGTTTCGCTGCACGTTGAGCCTGACCATCGCCTTGATTCGTAGAAAGGATCTCGGCCGTCTTCGTGGAGCTCCCTTGCTCAGAGATACGAGCCTCGCCTGCATTTTCAAAGTGAGTCGAGCCCCTTTCCGCATTTTATTTTGATCTCAAGATGGTTCAGACTGAGGTGGGTCCCGTGATCTGCCCGAAAGGATTCAAGACACCCGAGAGGGGAGGCCCGCCTCCGGCCCCGGGCCTCCAAGACATCACTGGCCCCGAGGTCGCACTCGAGGAGCATCAGGATTCCGACGCTATCGTATTATGGACGTGGACCCCGTGCCCCATCACCGCCGCAGACTCGCAGGGAGAGTTCGAGGCCCAGCTTCCTTCAAGCGGCCCGCACATCGCCCAGCAGTCATCATCCTTCCGCCGGCAACCGTCACCAACCACATTCGGCCGAAGGCGACTTCATCACCTCGCCAGAGCCGCCTCGAGGATTCGGAGGTTATTGTTCAGGGAACCCCATTCGGAATGCACGACTCCATCGCAATGCTCCATCAGACTCGCACTACGCACGCCCCCGCTACCGAGTTGATCCCCGTGATACCGAGTCCATGAGGTTGATTATGAGTATTCACTATTACCTGGCGACCTCGGTGACGCCACTACCCGCCGCACGAGCAGGCCGCGCTTTACCACTCGATGACCCTAGGGAGCAAATGAAGTCCGCGTGAGCTTCCGGGCCTGCAGACATGATCAGAGTACTAAAGCGGCCGATATTTCGCAGCCTCTTGGCTCGTGGTATACTGGCAATGCCGAGGGTTACAGATCGCCCACCCCGCCTCATCGCGACGGTTCGAAAGAATCGGGTTGTGAGACACCACCGCCGACCGCATTGACAGAGGCGCCTCCCGCCTCGTATGCTTGCTTGACCATCCGCTCAGACGGCGTATTTCGCCCATCATTACGTGCAGGAGGGGAGCCATCTCTGGAGGCGCTTTAACGGATCTCGGGATTTTTGCCCACTCCTCTCGAGTCGCGATGGCCTCTTTGCGCTTTGAGGAGAAGGTCCATCTAAGGACCTGGTACGAGCAGAGCATTCCAACATTGCCGAGACCTCTCGCCATGTTCTCGAGCATATGGGATTCCCCAGAGGAGCCCAGGATCGAGATGAGGGTTCGATGCCCCCTGGTCATGTCGAGCGGGTGATGACTATGCCCGATCTTTCAACTTTACGAATTACGGGGACCGTGAGGAGGTACCGGGTCAGAAGCTGGAGGACCACCGTGCATGCATGATATACCTGCCCTCGATCCGAGATACGCCAGTCCGGGGCCCACGCATGCTCACCCATCCCCTCCTCCATTGCACTACATCGCCACTGCAATGATACTCCCGCCCATCCTATTCAAAGACACCATCTCGGCCGGAGTACAAATGGCGTGTCACCAGAGAGATAGCCGTGTGATGGACACCAGCAACACGCAGCGTACCCCAGATCGTAGGTCGACCCAAGAAGCATTCCATGCGTCGACACGTGATTATGACCCACCCGGGTCTCCTCATGTTCCTAGTCGAGGAGCCCACCATGCACCCGCCATTTTGATGTTCGTCGCAGAGCAAGAAACAGTCTACTCACCACCACCACCACAAAGCAGTTGAGGTGGCTAGGTTTTCATTTTATAGCTTATCGCCTTTATCAACTCGCCACTGATTGATTAGGATTTTCAGATAGCCATAAGAGCAAAGTGATACTCAGATGTTTAGCTTGATATTCATGTATTAGCCATTTTGGCTATATCAAAAGCTATTCAGCTTTATATATACAAATCTTTTGTACATATCATGTTTTCAGGCTCTTTACAAGGTGTAATGTTTTCTTTTCAATCGAACAATTGAATCGCTTTCCACCGACAATTGAATTGCTTTATGTCGGGAAATTCAGCTAATTGTTTGTCACCTCTATGTTAGAGCAAATTCCATGCTTGAGTCAATTTTTGATCACCACACCAAGATGCTCATCCAGCCCTCCGTTAATTCACACCCACTTGATTATTTCAATAGTCAGACTTACTTGCCTCCTT
This sequence comes from Tetrastigma voinierianum, assembly GCA_016808115.1. NCBI lineage: Eukaryota > Viridiplantae > Streptophyta > Magnoliopsida > Vitales > Vitaceae > Tetrastigma > Tetrastigma voinierianum. The sequence goes on along the minus strand of JAEQBH010005517.1, from coordinate 80,676 downwards.
CGCTTGCATACAGTCGGCCTTAAGCATTTTGGCAACCTAGGATAGGGTTTGTGTTACCTATTCTGAAGAACCAATGTTGTCTTCCAAAAAGAAAAAAAAAAAGAAAAAGAAAAGAAAAGAAGAAAAAGAAAATAAAGTCGTGAAGTTTTGGCTTTGAAACCCGAGCACGGTCCGAGGTATGGCTTAAAGCCTTGGTAACCCGATGCCCTAAGCCTTATGTGGTTGGGAGTCATCGATTTTGTGTTCGAGCATGTGGGTGGATAGTAGAGTCTAACGAATTGTAGGTGCTTGATTTTCGAAGTCATACGAGTCCGGCAGCCTCAGAGTTTGGTGGCTGCTGATCTCGCTGACGCTCTGAAACTGACTGGTTGGGACACGTGACCGTTACACCTGACTTTGGTGAAGTCGAATTTTAGGCATTGCACCCCATATCAGAAGCTGAAAAAAAAAGAAGAGTGTAACTAAACACCCAGTTGTTCGAACAACCAAGGCTACGCCAATGCTAGGTTGGGGGAAGAGACAATTTTGCGCTTTATTGACTTAATCGTTATAAAGAACCATTAGACTTAGGTGGAAATTCAAGTTGAGAATCATGGAACCAATATTATCCTAAAATTGTCGTATGGTTTTGGCTCTTTCATGCTCCGCTTTCAAACTCGGGTGTCCATTTTTCAATTTAAAGTAATCGCTTATATGTTTATATACAAATTTTTTGAATCATAAACTTTTTGAAAATCACTACATGCATCTCCTTTTGTTTTTGCATCAGCGCATGATCAGCAACGCGGTTGGGGGTGGATTAGTACCCAAAAGTGCGTTATTTAATCCTATTTGTAGATAGGTTTTGAGTGCTTTTGTGCACTAATCATGTCATTAATGCCAATCGAAGTGTTCAAGTCTTCTTAGTATCACTTATGCCGCTTAGAGGTTATTTCAGTCGCTTTTGCGTGTTTCGCACTTCGGGAGTTCAATATCTAGATGTATGACAGAATCATGAAGTTTGAACTCAAGTGTCCCATCAACCGTACTCTAGAATCAATGAGAAAACGTAAGGCAAAGGAAGAAAATTGATGCGCTTGAAGACAAGATGAAATTGAATAGGAGATCAACAAAGTCTTAATTTCACTGAGTTGCTTAAGGCTAGACTGCGAAAATTCCTCGCAACCTTAGCTAAATTACAACCCAAATGAAATTGCCACTGCCAGACCAAACCAAGCCGCTAGGCACTCCTAGCTTAAATTTTGTATTTTCATAATTACCTAAAATTTCACAGCTAGCGAAATTTCGCTAGTTAGCGAAAATTACCGTGCTTTAGTGAAATTTCTCTGCTGCTTATGCCCGGTGATTTCGCATCAGCAACTCACCTCTCTAGCAAATTCACCGCCTCGCCATGCTTTTATTTAATGCTAACCGACTTCAAATTTGGTGTATTACTTGTCCTTTAACTTAGCCAAATTTGTAGGTTTTTGGTATTTTCATGTATTGAGGTGGCCTATATATAAACCCCTTTTGTAATAAAGGAGAGGGAGAGAATTTGGGAAGCAAGAATTGGGAGAAGAAATTTGTGTGCCATTTTGTAAATAAAGGCTCGTATTTTTATTTAGGTTTTGCTTTTCTTCTCTCTCATCTTTCTACTTTCTTGGTCACAAACACCCCTCTTGAGGATGACAACTCAAGAGATGCTTGGCTGCCTCCTTTCTTGGAAGAGGAAGGAAGCTAGTTTAAGGGCAAGCATTTCCAGATGTTGTCCTCTTGTACTGGAAGTCACAGCTTACTGTATTTATGGCCCTCATCTTCAAATTAGGTTGAATAGCTTTAATGTTATTGATTTGGCCAATACTTCCATGTGCTTTTAGGATACAGTGCATACTTATTGCTAGATGCACTCTATAGTTCATTAAGGTTCTCACGAGCCTCCGATGATAATAATGCTAGGGTTTCAAACTAAAAAAAGGGCCATAGCTGCATGCTACCTGTGTTGACTCAAATATGAGTTGTTTCTAGGGTTAGGTTTGCTAGTTAAACATAGATCCGGTTATGCCTTGGACTATAGGTTGCATGTCATAACGCGAGGATAAAACCCGAGGACACTTGTTTGCCCTAACTTACCAAGTTAGTGACTCCAAATCTTCAAAGTTAACTTTTCACACTTCATTTTCGCTTACGCTTAATCAATTTTCAAACTCATCAATCGCTTAAAAAATCCAAAGTTCTAAATAGAAAGTCTTATTCTCTGCACTTATGCAAATCATTTTTAGAATGAAAACCCATCCCCGTGTTCGACCCTAGACCACTATATCGCATTAGTCAATTTTTCACAAAATAGTAGGAACTAGTGTATATAAATTTTGCTATTTTAGCTCACCATCAGGTATATCGCTGAGAACCAAACTGCTGTTTCAAGTACCGTGAGGCACATATGTGTGGTTAGGTTTCCAAGATATTAGTGGTGGTTCCTCCAATCGGGATTATATATTGCTATATGGGGCATTGGGTTGTGGCTTGTATCGCCCACTATGATTGGCATGCTCGACATCAAATCTCTCAACTGTGGATAATTGGACAAAGGTTCTCTCCCGGGTGGCCGCTGGATTGGTAATTGATGCACAAAGAATACAGGCAGATTTTCACCACTTCAGACCATGTTTTTTCCTGTACTCTTCCACCTTCCTAGTTAAGGTCGATATCTTTGCTTTCATCTCCGTGTCTCTGAAAGTGCATAAATGCCTCCCTTTGATGGGTCGACGGCCATTCTTTCTTCTCAAATTTCCTGATTCTGTCCATCCCAAGCCTCGAAGTTTCAAACACATAATTCAAGAAATCCATGGCTTCATCTAGATTTTTGCTTTAAAATCACTCACACATGGTTTCTAGCACTACTTCATGGCAAGGGGACATAATCACATAAAATGATTCACTAGCATCCATGTATCAAAACCATGGTGGGACATGTACTGATGGTCTCCATGAACCTCTCCCAACACCGATAGAACTTCTACTGGCCATAGGCCGAGGTATGATTCGCTTCTTCAAACTGTTGGTCTTATTGTATCAAGAATTTCTTAAAATTCACTTAAGATACCACTGAATTCGTTTCGCCTCATGAATTGAGCCATATTTTGGCTTTCATTCTTAAGGGTTAATCTGAATGCCTTCAACTTCAACAATTCCATATCGGTTATACCCTCCTTAAAAGTTATGCATACTTCCTCAAAATCCCGTATGTGTGAGTATGGATTTTCATTTTCCATACCATGAAATGTGGGAAGCAGGGGCACCAAATAAGGTCTCACTGCTACATCTTCAGCAGGAGGTATGATGCAGGAAGGAGCACTAACTGGCGTGAGGCCGTGGTCCATTATCCAGAGGTCGCTGATTCACCGGAGTGCCTGGTCACTTGCTGCCTCGTAGTGGATCCATTTGATCACCGTGGTACACGATTTCACAAAATTTTGCTCAATCGGGGTGTACCCACTCTGCACCCACCGATATCCTCTATCCCAAAGGTCGATGCACCCGCGTAACACAAAATGAGACAAAGCAAAGAACACAAACGAAGGCCAACAGTACGTCGTTGCTAGCTAAAACAAAACCATCTTTAAAAATAAAATGCTGCAGAACCCGCTAAGTAATGAAAACTTATAATTCTTACAAACGAATTGCAAAGATTTTAAAGGTCACCAACACTTGTAACGTGGATTACAAGTACATCACAACCATCAACTTAGTTTGACACCACATCCCCGCAACGGCGCCATCGGATTCGTGCCACGGTAGGTGATCCGAATCAACAAAATTTGAGCCTGAGATTCTCTTACCGAGTCAAGATACCAGAAGATATGTCTAGGCCGAACACTCGGATGGGTTTTCATCCCACTTAACAGATCAGATTCATGTTTGAAACGGTGAGACTTTTTATTTGGATTTGACACTATTAAAAACATGGGAGTTTGGTTGTTCACCCGGTAACTGAAACAATAAATGAAGTGTGAAATGGCAACTGAAGCCAATACTAGCTTGATGTAAAATGGGGTTATTAAGGTGTCCTCGGGTTATTTCCTCGCATTAAAGGTAAAATGACACAGAATAAGGCCAAACCGATCTTTGTTTGGCTATTAAACCTAACCTAAAAACACTCCTATTTGAGTCCAATCAAATATCGGGTATTTAATGTTCCAATTAGTTTAAAACCTAGCATTTAACCTCATTTTCAATGGCTCAGAATGACATCTAAGAATGTCGTTGCATCTACCATTAAGAAATGCACCAACCCCAAAGCATGACAAGTATCAATTAAAGGAAAGACATTAAATAGCATTAAACCCAGTTTGGAAAGTTTGGAACTATAACGCAGGTACTGATCATTAAAGACATGAGGACACTCACTAAACCACCACCAACCAAGCTAGTAACCCTCCTCATGTTTGAGGTTATTCAAGCATCCCTTGAGTTGTCATCCTCAAGGTGTGTTCTGCGCCCAAGAAATGAGAGAAAGAAGATAGAGAAGAGAGCAAATGTAAATCCTAAAAAACCAAAGCTGCGGAAAGCTTGAATAAAAGTTAAAGTTAGGGTTACAAAAGTCATAAGGTGGCTTATATAACCAACCCATTTGTGTGAAATACCAAAAATGCCTAAAATATGTAATTACAATAGGGACAAAATGGTAATTAATCAAACGAGGTCGTTTGGAATCAAAAACATCAAAAACACAGGTGCATGATTTTCGCTATGAAGTGAATTTCGCCATCCAGCGTACCGCTTATCATAGCCAAAATTTCGCTATGATGAAATTTCGCCATCATGCTTAAATGTACAGATATGAATCACCTTCACACAGAATCCTCGCTATGATAGCGAAATTTTGCTAGCTTAGCGGTAAATTTGTGCATAGCTTAAATTTTCGCAATATCCTTGCGAATTTCTTTTAATACAGCGAAAACGTTTGCCTCCACTGCCTCTCGTGCCTTTGCATCTCCTTTTCATCAACCCACTTGACATTTCTTCATTTCGTTGATGAAATCACCGTGAATTTCTCAAAGATTTAGCACCAACCCGACATCAAACTCCTCGAAATTATTGGTTGAGGCTCGCAAACTCCGCAAATTACCAAAAATAACCCGAAACTTTAACTGGTACTAAGGGATCTCAGACATGTCAATTGGCTTTGACCATATGTGCCAAAGCACTCAAAACCTATCTTAAATAGGATTCAAAATAGTACTTTTTGGGCACTAATCACGTGCCATTTTACATACCACAAAATTGCCTATCAAGTTTTTGGCGACTTCTTGGGAGGCAACCCAAGCTTAGTAATGTTTTTTTTTTATCTTTTCTAGTTTTTTTTAGTTAATTATTCTTGTTATATCTTGTTTTGTTTTGTTTTTAGTTGTTCTTTTTAGGTTTTTGGAAGTCCTAAAGTTAGTTCTAAGGCAAGAGACGAGATTATCACTTCAAGGGAGTCCTCTCTTTCCTTCTTTGTTTTTCATGCTTTATTTCATTGAGGGAATTGTTTTGTTCAAGTTTGGGGGGACAAATTGTGGTAGAATCAGCTTTGGATTTCTTTAGTACATTGTGTATATGTGTTTGTGTTTTGTGTCTTATATGAGTTGGTTTGGTGTCGAACAACATCAAGAATGTTTTGATTATTATTTCCAAAGTTTGTTTTACTTAATAAAACTAGATACCATCACATTTATATAACTAAGATTATGTATCTAGCGGTTGTGGGAGGCTCATTGCAGCTTCGTTTTTCAAGGAACCACTTAATGGAACTCGTGCACACACAATACTAGATCTCATTTGTAAACCGAGGTTTTGACCTCTTCTTCTCAAACTAAACTTACCTTGAGAGACCTTAACTTCCATAGTGTTGGGACACCTCTATAAAGAGGGCCAATGAGCCCCACATTTGCAACAGCAAAAGAAAAAGAGAAAAAGAAAAAAAATGAAAAAAATAAAAAATAAATAAAAAAATAAAAAGATAAATAAGAGAGTTGTTCCAATCGGAATCCTGGGTACAATCCGAGGGGCCTTTCAAAGCCTAATGCCCTAAGCCAATTGGTTGGGAGCCATTGATTTCACCACCCGTTACATGAGACAAAGGATGGTTCAGTCTCACAAATAGGTGCTTTTGTTTTCTAGTTGAGTGTTTAGGGTGAAGGTCGAGGAGAACTTAATGCCCGGTGCCCTTAACCAACTGGTGGGGAGTCATCAACTGATCCTCGCTACATGGACACTTTTCTAGAGCATCTTAGCACTACATCCTACTTTCTAGTTATAGTATTGAATAAAAGGTGTGTTCTTAGCCTATTTTTGTTATTGTCTTTCGAATGAGTGAATTGATTTTGGTTGAAAAGTGTCTTAGAACCTCCGTCTACCTTTGAGATCTAACATACCATTTTCATGGAGTTTCTTTAGGAAGGATTCATTGAGAAATTCAAGGCAAAGCTTGCCTTGATCACCATGCCCATAGATGCCTTGTCTTTAAAGATTTCTAATGTGTTGGGATCCCATGTAGGCTATATAGTCAATAGAAGTTTTTCATGGTATTCTCCTAACTTGTTGCTAGCACCATTCTCTACTCATATATGTTTTAGTGTGTTGTATATATGTGTGTTTTTCCTTTGCTTAAGGACAAGCAAATATTTAAGTTTTGAGGTGTGATGAGTATCTTAAATACTCATTTTATCCCCATTTTTTGTTTAGGTTTTAGTAGTCTTATGATATAAATAAGTGTCCTAATGCTCTAGTTTCTCAATTTTGTGATTAGGCCAACCTTTGAGCGGAAATGAGCGAAATCAAAGAAAAATCGGCAAAGTCATCATGTAGTCGCGGAAAACATGTGATCATTTTACCTGTGTGGTGTCCATATATGGCTCCCCTCATTGGCATAGGCAGATTATAGACTTCGAGGACTTTCTGTAGATACCAAGATCGCATGATTCGGAGTCTGGATGAAAAAGTTATGAAGGCAGGAGTAAAGGATGTCGAAAACAAAGAATTCTAGACAAATAGTGAGTAACTCATGCTACAGCGTGACAGCACTCACGCTGCGTGAGTCCTCTCACGCTTTAGTATGAGAACACGCTATAACTTGGGTATTTTCATGCTTCAATGTGGTTTGGCTTCAATTCTTCCAGTGGCCATGCCGTAACACCAACTCCATCACGCTACAACGTGATACCGAGGCCCATATTTTTTCTTAAGCCCATCTCGTCTGCTCTCTATTTTTTGCCATTAAAAATGGGAAATTAGGGCTTGGCCGATGGTAGTTTGGAGAAGAGAGAGTGGGGGGGGAGAGGGGAGGGGATGGGTTTCATGGAGAGGAGTTCGATAAGGGATTCAACGTTATATAGGAAGCCTCTAGGCTTCCAAACCCCAGTAAGGTAAGCTCTCTTTGGGGGAAATAAGAGGAAGATTTGAAGAGGAGATTGGGCATTCATCTTCCATATAGGCTATTTTTCTCCTCTTTTATGTTTTCTCTTTCTTTGCTGTAGCTTCTTCATCTTAGCTACCAGTCCTACAATTATATGTGTTTTTATTTGGCCAAAACTTAGTAATCTAAGATTAAGTGTATCCGGTGGTTGTGAGAGGCTTGGTTGTAGAGCTTAGTGTTTTTCAAGGAACCGCTTCTTAATGGAACTCGTGCACACACACACTAGATCTCATTTCTACACCGAGGTTTTAGCCTCTTCTTCTCAAACTAAACTTAACTTGAAAGACCTTAACTTCCATAGTGTTGGGACACCTCTATAAAGAGGGCCAATGAACCCCACATTAGCAAAAAGAAAATAAAAAGAGAAGAAGAAAGAAAAAAATGATAAAATAAAAGGAAAAAAAAAAGATAAATAAGTGAGTTGTTCCAATCAGAATCCCAGTTACAGTCCGAGGGGCCTTTCAAAGCCTAATGCCCTGTTTATCAAGGTTGGCATTGACTTCCACGCCCGCTACATGGGACGCAGGATGGTTCAATCTCATAAGTAGGTGCTTTGGGCTTAGTCGAAGAGCCGTGAAGTTCGAGGGGAACTAGTGCTCGGTGCCCTTAACCAGCTAGTGGGGAGTCTCGGATCTCCGCTACATGGACCTTTTGTAGCACTGAGAATGTACTAGTCGTTTTCAGCATGTTTTAGGGTATTTTGTAGAATATATTGAATTTTCATAAATATTATTTTGCTAAGTAAGAAAATTTCGAGGCTTGGAATTTATACAGTCTCAGTATTATAATTTGTCAAATTTAGGTTTAAAAGTCATAAGATAAAAGATGTGAAGCTATTATAGAAATAACACTTAACTTGTGGAGCAAATAGAAAATAGTTGAAGGACAAATTGCAATAAAAAGAAACTAAGTCAAGTGGTATTCAGCCAAACAAGGCCCTTATGAAATGTAACCAAATAATACCAATTTTGGTCTCTCATTTGGGAAATTGGAGAAGCAAAGCATTGGAAAGGAAGAAGAAAGAAAAGAAGAAAAGAAAAGAAAGAAAGAAAGGTATGGATTTATGACTTTGTGTATGGAGACTACTTTTGTATAGTTCTAGTATTGGATGCTATGATTTTGTATAGAATACTATGGGAGTTGTATGTATAATTTCTAGGGTTTATTTAGGAATTCATCCTAACCCTAGATTTGTTGAGAGTTGGGTTGGTAAAACCCTAATTTGTATAAGATGAGTAGGAATCCTCCCTTTGAGTAGGGATTCTTGGTTTATGAGGTTTGAATACACGTTTAAGTGTTAGGAAGTTAACCTAACTTACAAGTATATGAATTAAGGTTTGGAAAAAAACCCTAATTGATCTCTATGATTGGTTTTGGTTGAGTTAGAACACACTTGGGAGATGTTTTTCCCGAAAGTATATGAGTGTTCTTTTGTTTTTGGTTGGTGTTCTAGAAAAAGGGAAAGAATCATCAAAATTTAGGCATTTGAGGCCCTTCGCAGCAGCGGAGGGACCCCTCGCCGCAGAGAAGGCCCACGCCAAGGCGTGGCATGCCATATGTGGCGTGCAGATCTGGGAGGTTGGCTAAGCCTCGAGTTCAACCGCTGCTGGCCAAGCCCAGCCCCATTCATAGCATGGAAAATTGTTGTGTTTCAGTTTTGTTTTGTTTTTTGCTCCAAGGACTCGTCTATTAGACAAATGAGGACCCTATAAGTGTATGAAAGGGGTCATGCATGTTTGTAAGGTAAAGTAAAGAAAAAAATCATATTGGCCTGCTTGCCGCCTCTGCCCGGAGTAAAGTTACAATGTTCAGCAATGCCCTATGATAAAATGGTAAGTTCACGAACACTATAATTGTAAAAGACTACTCGAAGACGAATATTGAATGACACGGCTACCTACACATTCGTGGGCGGGCACGATATAATTACTTTGAGTACTCTCTGATTAGTGCGACGGCACTCTCTGACCGTGCTTCGGCACATTTAGTACTTTGGTACTCTCTGACTAGTGCTTTGGCACATTTAGTACTTCGGTACTCTCTGATTAGTGCGATGGAAGTCTCTGTCAATGCTTTGGCACTCCTACTTTGTGCTACGACACCTTAGTATTGTACCATACCTTGAATTTTGTATGCGATGTCTACTCATTTTCTTATTCTTAAGGTCTGATAATCAGGTTATATGATAAGAGTTTGAATACTTGAATAAGGTAAGCATAAGCTTTGTAGTACTACAGGTACCTCTACATGTAAGTAGAATACGTAGTACCTAAGATTTACTTTGTACAAGTAGTAAATCTGCTTCCAAATATAAAGTATCAAATCATCTTCATACTCCCTACAATGATACGAACAAGCATGAATTTTGCTATAAGCTCAGTATATGTCCTATAGGAGACTGAATAAGTATAAAATACATTTATAAGTACAATTAGGCATATAAGTTTATTATCTGAATTCATGATAACCTCTAATATCTATTCTGCATCTTATTCATTATATGCTTACTATCTTAGAATATTAATGCATCTGTATATATAAATCTTATACTTCCACTAGCTTAAAGATTAGCACGGGTTTTCAATCCGTGTAGGTATAGAAGAGGACGTCCGAGATCGTCACCTCTTGTGCTAAACCCGGCTTCTTAGTAGGGGTTCATCTTTGTAGGTTCAGGCTCCCGATTTGTAAATGTAGTGCCACGGTTTTGTACTGCAATAGGACTGGTGTGCTGTAATGACCAGCATAAACACCTACGGTGGTAGTTTTATTTTGTATCCTTTTTATGATATTTTGATCAGTTATAAGACTTGGGCCCACCAACGTCTGAAAAAGCAGGTAAAGAGTCCCAGTTTCGGTCTCGCGCCTCCTTCTCCCTCCTCCTTGGTGGGACGGGGGATGGGGCGTGACTTTCTAGAGCGCCTTAGCATTGCATCCTACTTTCTAGTTATAGTATTGAAGAAAATGTGCGTTCTTAGCCTTATTTTGTTATTGTCTTTCGAATGAGTGAATTGAGTTTGGTTGAAAAGTGTCTTGGAACCTCCGTCTACATTTGAGATCTAACATACCATTTTCACGAAGTTTCTTTAGGAATGATTCATTGAGAAATTGAAGGCAAAGCTTGTGATCACCATGCCTGGAGATGACTTGTCTTTAAAGATTTTAAAGCGTGTTTGGATCATATAAGCTATATAAGTTTCATGAAGACTGTCGCATTATTCTCGACTGTTGCTATTTATTCTACACTCATATGTTTTAGTGTGTTGTATATATGTGTGTTTTCCTTTGTTTAAGGACAAGCAAATATTTAAGTTTGGGGGTGTGATGAGTATCTTAAATAATCATTTTATTCCCATGTTTTGCTTAGGTTTTAGTAGTTTTATGATATAAGTAAGTGTCCTAATGCTCTCTTTTCTCAATTTTGTGATTAGGCCAACCTTTGAGCGGAAACAAGCGAAATTGAAGAAAAGGGTGTTAACCCAAAGAATCATCATCTTGATATGAGAAAACATGTGATCATTTTCTTGTGGCGATGTCCTTCTATGGCTCCCTCATTGGCATGGAAGATTATAAGAATCAGGGGCTTTATTAAATACAGATGTGGTGATCGGATGAAGAAGTTATGAAGAAAGGAGTGAATGATGCCGAAAACAGAGAATTATGGACGAAGAGTGAGTAACTCACTCTACAACACGAGAAACTTACACTACAGCATGAGTGCTCTGCGCTATAGTAATGTGAAACTCACGCTCGTGAAAGTCGCTGCATGAGTGCTCTCCTAACTAGCGTGAGTGCTCTCGCAGCTTGTAGCAGTTCACTCATGCTTTAGCATGAGAACACGCTATAGCGTGGGTATTTTTATGCTTCAGCGTGGTTTGGCTTCGATTCTTCCAGTAGCTCCCATTTTTTTGCCACGCCGTAGTGCTAGCTCCATCACACTACAGCGTGATGCCAAGGCCCATATTTTTATCAAAGCCCATCTCGTCCGCTCTCTGGTTTTGGCCATTAAAAATGGGAAATTAGGGCTTGGCATGTAGAATTGGAGGAAAGTCTGAGGAAAAGAGAAGTGTTCGCGTAGAGGAGTTCGGGAGCAAGGGAGTTCGATGGCTGCAATGAGGGAAACCTCTATGGTTTCCAAACCCTAGGGCAAAGCTCTCTTTGGGGAAGAAGAGGACGATTTGAAGAGGAAATTGGGCATTCATCTTCCATATAGGTTATTTCTTCTCCTCTTTATGTTTTCTCTCTTTTCTTTTGTTGTATTTCCCTTCTCCATAAACTAATCTTATTTTCTAGGGTTTTGATGTAGTCCAAACAATGAACTATGGTGTTAAACTTTTATTTGTAATCATTGATGTTTGGATTTATATATATTAAATATTCTACTCAATTTCTTATGCTTGTTGATGATTGATCACCATTAACATGATTTGTGATCCAATTTGAGGTTGAGAAACAATAATTAAGTTTAGACCATGAATAGAATGTCATGTTTCTCCATAGAATCTGAGATATTTATTTGGATTTTTATATGGCTTTTGTGGGTTTCTAATGCTTAATACCGAATTCCTTGAATTTATGGTGGTTTGAGGTAGAGATACGTATAACCTTTTCAAGGTAGATTGTTATTGCTTGAAAGAATAACATGTCTTGGGGTAAATCGCCGTTAATATATAATTTAGGCATCATTGGGACCATTTCTAATCTCACCATAAGAATTTGTTAGATGAAATCAAAACCCTAGGCTTTCTTGTAATTACTTTTTCCCTTTGTATGTTAGAGACTTTAGTTTATGATTTCTTTATTTTAGTTTGTTTTCTATTTTAATCACTTCTCCTTTGTGTTATCTAAATAAAGTTAGGATTATTCTAATTTCGGTAATTAGTAACCCAATCCTCGTGGGATGATACTAATACTTTCACTTTATTACTTGAGACGACACGTGCACTTGCACACATAGGCATATACATTTTATAGCACACATTTTCGCCTACCAACAGGGGACAGAGAGTTGAAGAGAGCTCCCAGGGGACTTTTAAGCAAAAGCTTCAGGTATCCAACGTCTTCTACCCCACTTCTTAGTCCTTATTCCTCTGACCTACTTTCTCGTTTTTCTTACACTACTCATGGGAAACAAGATTCCGACAAGGATTCGCCTCTATGTTTACTTTAACGTGCAAGTGCGATTTCTTATCCCAGCAATGTCATTCTTTTGAGGAGTACTAGTCAATGTATATTATGCATCAATGCCATACTCATGTAAATAAATCAATGCCTTGGGTTTCGTCCAGTCTCATCATATCTACCATAAAACTCACCACCTATGTCAAACTTTACAGCTTTTAGCTTCTTATACTTTTGAAGCTCTATCTTTACCTTAAACTCCTTAAAGGCAACCAAAGAATTCGACTTCTCACGGATAAGCTCAACATGTCCATAACGAGAGAAATCATTAGTGTAGGTAATAAAATACCTATAGCCACCTAAAGTAGTCAATGTGAAAGGTCCACATATATCAGTTTGGATTAGCTCCAAAACATCTCCACACCTTACTATCTTACCTTTTCGTACTTTGGAAGCTAGCTTCTCTTTCACACATTCTACACAAGTCAACAAGTCAGAGAAGTCAAGATTAGGAAGTATTCCATCATTCACTAACCTTTCCATTATGTGCCTAGAAATATGTCCCAAACGCTTATGCGGTAACATTGAGAAATTATCATTAACTCTTGGACGCTTAGAAGCAACTACATGGGCAACAACAAAATTAATAGAATAATTGAGACCGTTATTAAATAAATCAAGTCTATATAAATTGCCACATAAAGCTCCAAACAAACAACTTTACCATCCTTATACATTTCAACTTTGTTATTTCTAAACAAAAAACTATAACCTTGACTATCCAAAAGAGAATAGATGAAAAGTTTCTTCTTATTGAAGGTACATAGGAAACTTCTTGTAACTCCAAAACATATCTAGTGGAAAGCTTCTACTTGATTATTCCCAGAATATCCAACTTTGCTCTTGAGCTATCTCCTATACATGTTGCTCAAGGTTGGTTAGCCCTGATGAGTCTAAAAACTCATTTGATTTTTAATCCATTTTTCTGAGTATTTTACAAGATAATTGTTGATTCATATGCAGAAACCGGGGTAATTTACTCAAATTTAATTTCAGAAAAACACAGCAGAAGCGAAAATCAGTAGCTGGAAGAATTTAGCCTGAGAACAGAAAGGAGGTCGCAACTTGAAAATGGAAGTCGCGACAAGGAGCTCGTTTGTTTAGTTATTTCCAGGTCACATCATCACCAAGACTAGTGAATGAGGTTGCGACCAAGAAAATGTGGTTGAGATGAAAGAAATTATTTAAAGCGGCGGTGGCGACCAATCTCGGTCGACTTTAATCTGATGATGAAACCCGCAGAGGAAGTTCTTTGTAGAAATGAGAAGGTTGCAGCTAGAGCTTCTTGTGAAACCTTATTCTGGAGTGCGCAATGTATTTCAAGTCCGACATGGGGCTGAGATTGGGAGTCCTGTGAGGAGATTTGAGTTGCAGCTACAAAGAGAGTTGGAGAATCGAAATGGCGTCTCAACTTTAATATATCGAGAGTATGACGGGAAGCCGAAGCTGAGCCAAGCGAATTCCCAGTTAGGGAAATTGAAGTTGCAACCACTTTGTTATTCAAGGACCCCAAGGGAGGTCGCGACCAATCAGCAAAAATTACATGACCTAAAAAACTCTTGAACATTACAAAGCCATGCGACCTAATATTGAAATTCGTAACATGAAACCTGCTTGAAGTCCTTACCAAGCAAATGGAGATTACGACCATGTCAGTCAAGAACGAAGGAGGTCGCAGCCAATGCGAGGTCGCGACTGAATACCCTGTGAGCATCGACATCGGTCTCATCTGAACTTGAACCAGCTGAGACAGCTTTGCGGCAAAGAATGCGTGAGGTCGCTGGCGTCATATTGAGTCACGACGGTTTAAAGGCAGGGGCTGTCAGCGGTCGCGATAATTATTGAGGTTGCAGCCTAAATTTAGACATAAGGCGGAAGACCAAGGAGGTGCGGCACGAAGAAAGTCACGACACGAGGTTGTGGTAAGCTGAAATGTAGTCGCGGCTTTCACTTAGAAATTCATGACGTGCGATCTTAATATGAGAAAGGAAGTCCTGACTCAGAACTAAAGTGGTGACAACTAAAACGAGGTTGCGACATGAGACTAAGGTCACGACATCAATTCTTGAGAACAACTGAGCCAAAGAGGTTGCGACCACAATTGAGGTCGCGACCACTAATCAACGAAGTTTTATGAGAAGCACGGTCGCCAAGCGAGTTGGAGCGAGATAAAGGGAATCCAGTGTGACATCAACCCGAGTCACGACACGAGACAATAATCTGGGCTTTTCTTACGGAAATTCTGCAGATCTTTGTGCATTATTTATTTTCTTTTGTGGGTTATAAATAGAAAGTGTTAGAATGAGTAAAGTAACCTCCCCTTTCTCTCGACACCCAGGCGGGAAAGAAGAAGGGTTCATTGTATAGTTTAGAGTAGATTTTCTTTTCTTTTCTTTTCTTTTCTTTTCTTGTCTTTTCTTTTCTTTTCTTTATTATTTTTCTTTTACGGATGCGAATTAGTGACTGTGCACAACGATTGAAATTTGGATTTTATTTACATTCTTTAACATTAAAATTACTGCCTTAAAATTGTGAAATCTATACAAATTTCTGGAATTCATTTCTTCTCAGTTTAATTGCAATTACAATGGATGTACTTGATCGATGCTCCATTGTTAATTATAATTTGATCTTCAAACACGAAACTCTTTGGATTCGATTCAGTTAGTTACAATCTTTTACTTTCATCTGAGAGACTTATTTGGGTTGTGATTTATTTACTTGGTGTTGTTTGAATCTATAAGTTCCCATGGTAGTACGAATACGGTTTAAGGAGTGTATCTTGCTCTAATTTCCAGGACACCCTGCAACGTGACACGAGTTGGAGATTCTGGCGAGCATTCACTTATGGGTATGTTAGACTACCATTGATGCGACTAACTGAGCTCTGAAAGTTCATCTTGATAAATCCCTCATTTAAAACTACTCTAATTGAAGTTGGAGGGGAGTATTTAACAATATAAATAATCAGAGAGTTTACCTCAATCTAAAGGGAAGCTCCCAACCCTGTGTTAGCCGAGATCTAATCAAGGGAAAGGAAGAACCAATAGATCCGAAGGATGAGTCACCAATTAAGTGGTAGAACTTTTGCAAAAATCCTGAGAAGGAAAGAAAAAGATCTGCAGTCATCAAGAAATGGGTGTGAAGTATTGAAGAAAAATACCGAGATCTTTTAAAGGAAGATCGAGAAATACAGTAGCTAATTAGATCCTTGACTTCGAGAAAACAAGGGCTTCTAACCGGTGAATATGGAAATCCATTTGCAACATTTAGGCAATCTTGGACAAATCCCGAATCCATCGATAAAAGCGAGTCAATATCCTTTCACGTCTTAAATTGACTGTTTCATTGTAATTCTTTGATAGTTTCGTTTCTCACGAGGTGATTCGGTCCGATGTTTTGTTCTTTATATTATTGGATTGTTTCATGTTGTTTGTTTATATTTTTAGTTAATAGTCTAGGATCTTTATTTTTCTAGATAAAAATTTCACTATCAGTTTTTAGTCCAAATAGCATAGAACTTCAGTAGTTGGGGTAGTTGATTTCAAATTCTTATCAATCTCTGTGGGAATGATACCTGGACTTACATTTAGATTTTACTACTTGTATGACTTGTGCACTTGCAGTGTCATAGACTAGACATCATTATTTTAAAATCACGAACATGAGAAAAGTTTACTTAATCAAGCGAGTTTGTATCCCAAGTGACATGAGGAAAGTGTAGGCTCTTGTAACTATGTGAATTTGAGGGAGTTTTTAGTCTATACTAGGAAAGAGCAAACTCAGTTTATCTGGCCCTTGGTGCATTGAAAAAGTTGAATAGATCAATAACCTAACAGAGGAAAAGCTAATTTGGACATTTTCTAAAATTTTTATAAAAGAAAATACCCAGCGGCTTTGCAAGCGATGTTTGTACAAACCATGATCTTTAACAAGCCATGTTGAAAATAATTTTTAGCGTTTCACTAATCCTATTAATCCCGAGTGTGTTTCAATTTCGGAGATCCTTTAATGCACGAGACGGGGATTCGGTTCTATTGCAATGGACAAGATTTGAAAGAACCTCGGAAGTTAGAAAGACTAAAGAGCGGAGAACCACGATGCATGTGGAATCCGAGAGACCATAGCCAGACAGGAAGGAGCAGGGCGCGACGGAAAGGCCCCTGATTGGCACAATGGAGGATTTCTAGGAGGCCATCATTCACGAAGAATGTGTATACCCCAGTGACGACCTACGTGGATGCAAACAACTTTCAGGCTGAAGCCGGCTTGTACCAATGATGCGACATCATCGATTCCTTTGCAGCTACATGAAGACCCCGGCGAGCACAGGTAGATTTCTGAGGATGCGCCAAATACGATGGCGGATGGAGTGAGGCGGAGGTGATAAAACATCTTCCCATTTTCCTTAAGAGATATAGCAGCCACATGGTATGAGTGTTACTATAGTTAGGTTGATGCACAGGAAATTTGGTGGAAGCATGCTTGGGCGGGTTCTTTCCCGTCTCTCACGTCTGAGAGAAGAAGAGATCATAATAGTGTTCCAACGGGGGAAGATGAGAGCCTATACATAGCTGAGGAGAGATTCAGAAGGCTCTTGCTGAAGGTGCCCGATGCATGGAATTGATTTAAAAACTCAGATGGATATAGTGTATCACGCCTTAAATGATACGTCCAAGGGCATCATTGATGCTTCATGCTGTGGAGCATTCAAAAGAAAAAGTGCTTAAAAGGCCCTTTTTGACACATGGCTTAATCTAAGCCATTCATCTCCATCATCTCACTAATCATGCAACATGTGTCACATGGGTGCATGTAGTAGGTGACTTTTGTCACATCACATGTCTTTCCTGGCTCCGTCTTCTGGCTTTTAGGCTGCCGATTGCCTCGAAAAATGTGAAATTTTGACTATCTCGGAATTCGACGAAATTCGACGTGGTAGCTAGATTTCACGAGACGATTCCAACGGTGAAGTCCATTTCATCATCCGAGATCTAGAAAATTTTCAGATTTTGACCAAAATTACCATTTTACCCTTTTTCAAAAAATTAGAATTTTCCTGGGTTTTACAATAAGTCCCTTTGATGTGTCCACTTTAGGAATGCTAGTATATACAGCTTCATCCATGCAATTCTCTATCATCATCATACAACACTTGTTAGAGTGCTTCCAATCGTCATAAAGTTTCTTAACAACTGAACTACTCTCATTAGTCGGTGTCTCTGGTGGACCTGTCTCCAAATCCAAATCCAATTTCATAAATGTCATATCATATCACCTTTCGGAGCGCAGAGACTAGGCCAGGACTCTTTATCTGCTTTGCTCCGGGCGTTAGTGTGTCCAAGTCTTATAAGCTGTATCAACATATAGTATCTGAAAATACAAATAAAACTACCCTTTGTAGTGGTGTTTCTGATGTCACCTAATCTGATCTGAGTCTCGTTTACATATTCAAAACTATACATTTACATTTACCAATCAGAGCGCAAAACCTACAGTGATGAACCCCTACTAAATCTTGACAGTGAATACGGAAGATCTTTAGGCTCATGTACCATCCTGCGCGGATTGAAGCTACGTCTTTAAGGCTTTCTGACTTAGTAGGAAAAATATGTATTATGCATATACACATTTCTAGTAAGCATATAACAATAACCGATATCGGAATTTTCATGCATTCATATAAGGAACTTATACAATTACTTATCGCATAAACGGTTATGCTTATTCGGATCTCCCATAGGACTCGTACTTGTACTTATAGCAACTTTATGCTTATTCAGATCTCCCGTAGGAGTTACAGAACTTATTCTTATTCAGAAGTACCCGTAGGTGTTACAGATCATAACGATATACATTTGTTTATTCTTATTCATCATTCAGGTTATTATCATATAACTATGGAAATACCTAGACCAGTAATAATAAATGAGTAAGACACAGCATAATAAGTACCCGAAGATACTGTACAGTATTGAAGTGTTGTAGCACAAAACATGAGTGTCGAAGCACTCATCAAAACGTGCTGCCGCGTACTTGAGAGAGTCATCAGTAACCGCCTGTGGGGTACGAAACACGTCCGGAGCGTGCGCCGCGTATGAAAGTGTCGCGCTTTCGCGAAGTCTTGAAGCACCCGATCGGTTCGGAGTAATCTTGTAAGTGAGGATGCTACAACGGAAAATCAATCTTTGAAAGATTAAAAGAAATACTGGTTGAAGCACCGGTGTTTATTCAACTTACTTCGGGTAGAGATTATATTGTGTATAGTGATGCTTCGAGGACAGGGTTGGGATGTGTATTGATGCAAGATGGAAAAGTGGTGGCTTATGCTTCCAAACAGCTGAAACCGCATGAGCAAAACTATCCCACTCATGATTTGGAGTTAGCAATTTTGTAAGTGGTAAACTTTAGAAAATTTAGTGACACTATTTATATGGAGAAAAATGTATAATTTTTGCGATCATAAGAATTAAAAATATTTGCTAACGCAAAAGGACTTGAACCTAAGGCAACGTAGATGGTTGGAATTGTTGAAAGACTATGATTGTATAATTGATTACCACCCCAGGAAAGCAAATGTAGTGGCGGATGCCTTGAGTAGGAAAATGATTTCTGCTTTGACTTTGAAATATTATGATTGAAGACTTGCACCCGATGAGCCTTGTTGGCTCAATTGAGTGTGATGCAGGTGATGCAAATGATAGTAGATGCTCAAAAGCCAGTGCCAAGTTACAAGAGATAGTTCGATTAGTCGATCTTTGGAGATAAGACTAATTTTTCCATAGATGGAAGTGGAGGTTTGTGGTCTGAAGCGGATTATGTGTACCGAATGATATGGATTTGAAAAGAAGTATTATGCTGAAGCCACAATCTTGTTTCACCATGCATCACAGGTAATAAAATGTACGGGATATGAAAGCGATGCACTGCGGTGGCGAGGATGAAAAGGGACATTTGCAGTATGTGTCTAAGTGTCGCGTGTCGATAATTAAAGGCTAAACACAGTACCATTAGTTTATTGAATCCCTTCGATTCCCAGTGAGTGGGATAACATTCTTATGGATTTCGTATCCGGTTTCCCTCTTAAAGCATAGATGCAGTCTGGGTAATTGGACAGAATTGACAAAGAAGTCTAACTCACTTCCTACCGATCCGACTTGACTACACTCCACGGATCGTTTATGGACCTTTATGTGATCAGTGTCCAGATTACATGGCATTCCCTTATCAATAGTATCGGACCGCGATCCTCGGTTTACGTCAAGGTTCTGAAAAGAGTTACAATCAGCTTTTGGTATGAGATTGAATTTTAGCACTTCTTTCCATCCACAAACAGATGGACAGTCTGAAAGAGTGATTCAGGTATTGGAAGATATGTTGCGAGGCTGTGTATTAGATTTTCCGGGAAGTTGGAATAGGTATATTCCACTCAAGGAATTTGCCTATAACAACAATTATCAATCCAGTATTTGTATAGCCTCGTATGAGGCTTTGTATGGAAGAAGATGTAGAACTCCTATGTGTTGGACAAAGTTGGACGAGCATAAGATTGTTGGTCCTGATTTAGTAAAAGACATGGAAAGAAAAAAGTTCTATTATTCGGCCAGGTTAAGCGGCGCGATGATAGGTGGTCTTATGCTAATTTGAAGAAAGGATATAGAGTATGAAGTCGGAGACAAAGTGTTTTAAAAGTATCTCCCCTAGTGGAAAAGATACTCGCTATGAAAGAAAGAGGCGGGTCAAGATTTATTGTATATGAGATTTTAGAAAGAGTTAGACCGGTAGCGTATCGTTTGGCACTCCCTATGGAGTTAGCCAAATTACATGATGTATTCCATGTGTCTATGCTTCGTAGATATCGTTCTGACCCATTGATTCGTGCCACGGTAGGGTGATCCGAAATCAACAAAATTTGTATCCTAAGTTCCTCCTATAGTAGTCGAAGCTCTTTGCGATATGAGTGATCTAGGGTGAACACGGGGATGGGTTTTCTTCGTGCAGTAAGTTTGGTAAAATTCGAAAATGGTGAATTAAATTTGGGTTTTAAGGTTTTTGTAAAAACAGTGGTGTATGGTTGGTTGCAGGATGAAAATAAAATAAAAAAATGTAAAAGAAAACTCCTTGAAGTCTCGGGCCACTGGTTTAGGGTTCTAAGGCATTCAACATGTCCTCGGGTCTTTTTCCTCGCGTTGGGGAGGATGACATATAGTCATTTCCCGACCAGGCTCTCTTCATTGTATTAAAACCTAAACCTAAGTACTCCTCATGAGATATGGCATTAGGTGGCATTCAAGTCCCTAACGGTGTGCATGGCCTCAAAGAGGCAGCCTACGGCAACTAATAGGAGACAACTAAGGAGATGACAGAGTGGATCTAGATTAAGCATCCCCTTTGTAACCCTGAACGCCAAATACATTAGGCGAATTTGAATCTAGGAGGGTTTCAGCACAGAGTGAGATACGGGAGCTTAAATGCTCAAAAAAAAAAAAAAAAAAGAAAATAGGTGTGAAAAATGAAGGCGCTGAATGCACTTACCTCCAAACCTCCACCGGTGACCCTACTCCTCTTCAGGAAAGGGGGCTTCAGCCAAGCATGCCTTGGTTTGTCATCACCCAGTATGTTTGGTTCATCGAAAAATGAAAGAAAGAAGAGAGAGAAAACTAGAACAAAAGGCTGTCGTGTGCGAAGATTGAAAGTTAAGGGTTACAAAAAGCTATGGGTCAAACATATAGCCAACGAAAATGTGAAATACCAAAAATACCTAAAATACATTATTCTGATAGGGACAAAATGGTAAAAAAAATACAAAGCGAGTCGTTTGGAACCAAAATACAGGGTGATTTTTTTGCTATGCAGTGAATTTATTCTTAGCGAAAATATAGGCATAAGCGAAATTCAAATTTTATTGCGATAATTTCACTAAGCTAGCGAAATTTCGCTAACCAGCTAAGTATTGCATAGCGAAAATTCGCTAAGATGCGAGAATTTTAATATACCATATGAAAATTCAGTTCTCTCTCCTGCGGCTACTATTCCATTGGCTCCTGCTGCTACTATTCCTACTGCATTATTCCATTTCTTCATGCTTTGAAATTCTTCATTCGAAACTGCTGAAATTGATGAAGACCATATCTAAGTGATAAATCAACATGACTTTAGTTATGATTGGATTGACCACGCGATAATTTGGCTTCGATTCTGAAAACTACAACTGACCTCGGAATGCAATTAGAGTCTGATAGGGACGAACATATCAATTGGGTTAATTATAACAATTAGTACAAAAAGCCCTCAAAACCTATTAAAAATAGGATTCAAAATAACACTTTTTGGGCACTAATCACACCTAACCTACACATTGCTATTCATAGCAATGAAAGAAAAGAAATATGAAATACATATAAAACTATAACCTGAAAATAACGTTCACAAAAATGGTATTTCAAAAGGTTGTGAATGAGTAATGCTAACCATAGTAAAATCATCAAAGTCAATTGTCCAATGACTATCATGAAGAATAGATACCATACAAAATTGAGTATTAAAAGAGCCTCCTTCTTGGTGAATCAACAAGAAACTTCCACCAAAATCTAAAGTGTTTTGTTTGATCGACTCTCAACAATATTGTCAAGCCACTCTCTGACCTAGCTACTACCACGACCCTATATATGCTAACAGCCCTAAATAGATCAGACCTCTTATTCCACAACTCTTTTTTTTTGTGTTGTAGGGTGCAATGCTGAGGAATCGGCTTCACACAAGTCCATGTAACAGGGATCTACCGATGACTCCCAACCAATTAAGGCTTAGGGGCACCCAGTCGTAAGGATCTTCGACCCTGAGCTCTTCGAGTTTCACCGGACTTCGAATGATTTGAGACTCCAGCACCTACAACTTGCTAAACTCCACCTATCCCATGTAGCGAGCACTAAGTCGGTGGCTCCCTGACAGTGGTTTAGAGCCCGCAGGGCTTCCCCAAGGCTTTCGCCATACCCCTCGGACCTTAGTGCTGGGTTTTCAAGTAACATTGCAATATTTATTCTTTTTCTTTTCTTTCTTTTTCTTTTCTTTTTCTTTTCTTTTCTTTCTTTTCTTTTTCTCTTTTTTTTTTTTTTTTGAAGGCGCATTGGCCTTCTTTCCACATGAATCTTAACCTATTAAAGGCGGTCGATGAAACTAGGGTAGGTTGTGCGAGTAAAGGAGGTTAAGTTTTGACCTATCATTGAAACCTAATGTGTGCTCGTGTGTGGTTAGCTAAAGGTGGAAGAAAAGGTTGAAATCAGCAGAATTCTTAATCATCCACTCAATTAGGCATGGAACCGATCTAACATCAATAGAATTGAACAAATTTTCCAATTTTCAAACTATGAGCTAAATGAAAACACACAGAAAATTTTACAGTTTGCAAAAACGGGTCCAAATTTGCCCCGAAAAAAAATAAGTTATTTTAGTATAACGACTTTATAGAAAGAGGAATTGACAGCCACCAGAACCATCACAAAAGTGGGCTTGCCTGAAATAGTAAAACAATAAATACAAAAGCCACTTCCTTCGATAACTCCCGACCCCGAACATCGATTGTCGAAATGGGGCTTGGATTGGAAAATTAGAGAAGGAAATGTAACCTCCTTGATGAGATGTGATCATTGCTGGATAAGAGACTTCACAATCTTTCCATCGACACCTCATTCACTCCGTTTGGGCTTCAAATAAACAAGTTAGAAGAAGAAAAGAGAGAAAAAAAAGTAACCAGTTGAAACATTTTGAAAATTACACATTCATAAAATTTTCAAAAGTGTTCTTTCTGACCATATTTGGATTCTACACTCTCTAAGCTTTCCAACGGTACCAAGAACGCTTAAAACGGAGTTCGGATGAAAAAGTTATGAACGAAACAAAATTGGAGGTCAAAAGTAGGACCCATGCTTGAAAAATTTTAGCTAGCTTAGCCAATTTTTTTTTTTTTTGAAAAAATAATATAAAATAATTAATAAAAATAAAATAATAAAATAAAAATAAAAACAATTTTTTTTCAATTTTATATATATATATATATATATATATATATATAAATAATTTTTAGAAATAAAAATAAAAATAAAATAAATAATAAAACGGCTTTTTTGAAAATTAAAATATAAAATAAATAAATGAAATAATAAATAAAAATAAAAACATTGTGCGTTGTTTTGTCTTTTCTACCTCGCTCCTTTGATTTTATTTATACGCGAGAATTTCGCATTCGCTAAGTGCGAAATTTTAACTATAGTTCAACGAAAGCTTCCCATCTTCATTTATGCTTGCAATTTCTTCCAATTTCTTCAATCAGCTTCAAAATTTGCACAAAAACTACAAAATTTAATGCAAAAAAAATTAAGAAAAAATTACGGGAAAGTAAATTAATCTAAAACAAGAATTAACTAAAATTAGAGAAAATCTAAAAAAGAAAAATTAACGAAATCAAAATAAAATACTATAAAATAAAAACAAGAAAATTAAAACAAAAGTGGGGCTGTGCTCCCCCAAACCCTCATAGGCCTTTGGAGGCTGCTTTGGGAGCTGCGGACTCGGGAAATCGCAAGTTCAGTTGCTCCCGATTCAAGCCGGCACGAACAGCCACTTTGATATACGATGTGACAGGCACCATTGTTTTTGATGTAGTGGCAAAGTTACGGCACAGAGCCGCTAATCATTATGGAGGGTTTTGCATGGCCGGCGGTGATGGAGTTGGGCTTAGCAGGAGCGGGTCTTTGCTGCGGGTGTTAAGGTTCTTGCATTGACGGGGTATACATTGGGTAGATGGCGTGGCTATTGAGCAGCTTGGGTAGTGGGTTGGGGCTCTTCCCCTGCTTCCTTTCCATTACTTTCCTCACTTAACAAGGGAAGAATTTGTTCTTCTTTTTTCCATGGCCCATATACTATACCAAAATTTGGGGCATCCTGCATTTCCTCAGGAAAAGCTTCTACTAATTCCACTTTCAAAATTCTCAGTACGCAGTTGCTTTGCTCACGTCGCTAAATTAAGCACTGCATCTCTGGTTTTCCCCTTTGTGCCAAATGGTTGTTGCGGGATTAATGGGGTGCGACCACTTCACTTTGAAACCCATCTAATTTTTGTTTCCGGGGTTTCCACAATGGATTTTATTAGTGGGCATTGAATTCCTTTTGTTCTTCTGACATCACCCACGAGTTTGGTAAGGTGCAGAATTGCATGGCAGGGAGATTGGGCGTAATTGGTTGAGTGAGACAAAGGGTATCACGTGGATGTGGGAGGTACATATGTTGGGATAACTTGTAGGAGGGTGTACTCGTCCATTACGATTACCTCTGTTTCCCTCATAGACCTAAATGAGTTTGGATTTCTCTCTCAGTTCTTTGCCCTTTGCCATGGTAGGTTCTGTGAGTCCTCATTGTCATGTGTCACTGAGGTTACCCTCCATAAGGGTACCTACTTTATATTGTTCTCCCTCTTCCATTTTGGTCACAATTCAAGCCTTTGAACATTCAATATGGGTGAAATAAGGCAACACAAGACAACAGCAGGTCATGATTATTTTATTTTTATTTTTATTTTTTATATAAAATGGCAAAAATAAAAAAAAATAACAATGAAATATAAAAAGAAATTCACCAAAACTGTGATGAGGATGCAAGTGTTCAGCAATCATCATTAACACTTAGGCACCATCCCCGGCAAGCAGCGCCATTTGATTACGTGCCACGGTAGGGTGATCGGAATCAGCAAAATTTGTATCACAAATTCTCCTCTTGCCGTGGTCGACTCTTTGCTGCTGATATAATTAGTCTAGAGATTAGAACCTGCGGGGATGGGTTTTCTTCGTACAAATGATTTGAGTGAAGTCAAAAATGGTGAATTAAATTTGGATTTTAAGGTTTTTGTAAAAACAGTGGTGTATGGTTGGTTGCAGGATGAAAATAAAATAAAAAAAATGTAAAAGAAAACTCGCCCAGTCACGGGCCCGCTGGTTTGGGGTTCTAAGGCATTGACATGTCCTCGGGTCTTTTTCCTCGCGTTGGGGAGGATTAGTGCATAGTCATTTCAGGCCGGCTCTTCATTGGCGACCTAAACCCTAAATTACTCCCTCATGAGATATGGCATTCGATGAGCATTCAGTCCCTAACGGTGTGCATGTGGCCTGAGAGCGACTACGAAGCTAATAGAGCAGTTAAGGGGATGACGGTGGATCTAAGAGATGGCATCCACTTTGTAACCACAGAAACACACTTAAATGTCACACATTGGCGAGGGGGTGGATCTAGGAGGTTTCAACCTAGAGTGAGATCTGAGGAGCTTAAATGTAATGCGGTGTGAAAAATGAGGAGGGCATGGTGCCTCCCGAGCCTCCGCGGTGACCTCATGCTTCCAGGAAGAGGGGGCTTGTACTTATACCTTGGTTTGTCATCACCAGAACATGTTTGAGTTCAGAAAAATGAGAAGAGAGAAGAGAGAAAACTAGAACAAAGATGTGAGTGTCTTTGAAGATTGAAAGTTAGGGTTCTGAAAACTATAAATTTATTTATACTTCAAACAAAAGCACGTGTAAATACAAAATACCTAAAATACATGATTACAATAGGGACAAAATGGTAAGAAATACAAAACAAGATTAGTTTGGAACCAAAACACAGGGGGGTGATTTTCGCTATGCAGTGAATTTCGCTAGCATAGCGAAAATACAAATATCTTAGTGTTTGAAATTTTTGCTATCTTGTGATAATTTTTAAGCTAAGCGCTGAAATTTAGCTAACAGAAAAATTAATGTATAGCAAAATTCATTAAGTCTTGAATTTTAAGCTATGCCATAGCGAAATTCACTGTTCTCTCTCCTGCGGCTACTGTTCCATTGGCTCCTGCTGCTACTATTCCCACTGCACTATTCCATTTCTTCATGCTTTGAAATTCTTCATTCCCGACTTGCTAAAATTGATAGAAGACCATATGAAATTGATGGAAATCAGGAGCTTTAGTTATGATTGGATTGACCACGATAATTTGGCTTCAATTCTGTAAAAACCTAACTTGACCTCGGAATGCAATTAGAAGTGCAATAGGGACCCGAACATATCAATTGGGTTAATTATAACAATTAGTACACAAAAAGCGCTCAAAACCTATTAAAAATAGGATTCAAAATAGCACTTTTTGGGCACTAATCACCCATCGCACATATTACCAATTCAAAATATACAAGTACAAGAAGATTTCACTTTCGAAGAAGAGCCGAAAGCTATTCTAGATCATGAAATAAGACAATTACGAAACAAGCAAGTCCCTCTGGTAAAAGTGCTTTAGCAACATCATGGTATGGAAGAAGCAACATGGGAACCAGAATCGACAATGAGGGTACAGTACCCTCAGCTCTTGGATCGGGTAATTTCGAGGAGGGAAATTTATTTTAAGGGAAATTGTAACTTAAAAATATACCCTAGTTGTTTTCAACATTTTTAGGGTATTTTGTAGGCATAAATTGAAATTTTTTTAATTCAAATGCGAAACATGAAAATTTAGAAACCCGGAAATTTTACAAGACAAGGACAAAATTGTAATTTGTCAAAAGGAGGCATAAAAGTCATAAGTTGTTAAGATTAGAGGCCAAAGTGGAAATAACATAAATTATAGTGGAAATAATAGAATGAGGGAGGACTAAAATGCAAATAAAAGAAAGTTTAACTATAAAAAGGGAGGGAGACAAAAATAACTCATTTTTGGTCTCCAAACAAGAGAGCTCATACGGGTTGGGATAAAGGGGGAGAAGAGGAAGAGGAAGGAGAAGAAGAAGAGGAGGAAGAAGGAGGAGTCAAGCAAAGGTATGGATTCTAGTGTGATTTTGTATTAAAACTACTTGGGTATGGATTGCTAGGATTTTCTTTGGATATTAGTTTTGATCCCTTTCTAGGGTTTTGTTAGGAATACATCCTAACTCTAGATTTATGGGAAGTTGGATTGGAAAACCCTAGTTAATATCAATCAGATATGGAATCCTTCCTATTTCTATGGTTTTGTAAGGTTTGGAGAACTTTGGAATGAATCCTTGGATTATTTGGCTAAGGTTTGGCTTAAGAAATTCTAAACCACCATTAAAAGTGTTTGTGGAGTTGTTGAGAGGGATTCCATGTTGGTTTTTGATGAAGGATGGAATAGAAGAGAATTATGGAAGAAAAGTGAAGGAAAAAGGGTAGATGCGCCATTTATGGCGAATTGTAGCAATACCGGTACGGCAGGGGGGTGGTACGGTACCATATGTAGGAGCAAATTGGTACGGTACCATCTAAGTGGTACAGGTACCACCTCTCGAAGGCTGAGTTTGGTACGGTACCAAACATGAGTGATGCCGGTACCCTTTGGTTCCTATAACCAGTTTTGGTATTTTTGCATAGTTAAGCTATAATTTGCATACCGAGAGTATTAGAACTCTATTATATGATTAACAAGGGTTAAGATAAGAAGGAAATTAGGTGAAAATTGTACCGTACCACGCCGCATCGGCGAAGTGAGTTCGATATGGGCAAATTTCATGCCCATATAATAAGATAGGAAGTTTCTGAATACATATAATTGTAGGGATGCCTAAGACCAGGTATTAAATGACACGGCACTCCTGCTAGTGCTACGACATATTTACATGGGCGGCACGTTGATCCCGGTAGCCCGACACTCACGCTGGTACTCGGCCACGTTACGTGGCGGACCGCGTTGATCAATGCTTCGGCACTCATGTTTTGTGCTCACGGCACTTGATCTTGTATAGTATCTTGATTACTTATTGTCTTGTGTCTTACTCCTTATTCTTGGTCTAGGTATTCCCATAGTTATATGATAATAACACGAATGATGAATAGGGTAAAAACAAATGTATATGGATTACACGATCTGTAACACTACGGTGCCGAATAGGAATAAGTTCTATAACTCACGGGAGATGCGAATAAGCATAAAGTTGCTATAAGTACCATAGGTCTTTATGGAGATCCAGAATAAGCATAAGTCACATTTATAAGCATAAGTAATTATATAGAGTTTCCTTATATGAATGCATGAAAAGAATCGATATCTATTATTGTTATATGCTACTAGAAATGTGTATATATAATACATATGTTTTCCCATTAAGCGTAAGTTTAGCACGGGTTTTTCAATCGGGTGTAGGTGAAGAAAAGAGCCCAGATCTTGCGTTTCAAGGGCGAGTACTCTAGTAAGGGGGATCTGTGGGTTAACGCTACGATTGGTAAATGTAAATGTATAGTTTTGGTGTAAAAGCGAGATTTCGGGGGCGTATGTAGGTGACAGCATCGCTTGGTGGTAGTTTTATTTTTCATTTTTTTGTATCTGATATGTTGTCTGAGTTATAAGACTTAGACACACCAACGTCTGATAAAGCAGGTAAAGAGTCCCAGTCCAATCTCTCGCACCTCCCGGCGTGACATATCATCACTAAAGTCTCCTTCCACTTCTTATAATTTGTCCCATCTTATTTCATCATGGCAATCATTGGTAGAAGATTCGAGGTGCTACTAGCTATTAAAATAGAAAACACAACAAAGGGTTTAAAATATCTAAAATAATAACTGTTTTCTAACCCCTCAACACAAAACATAAAATCAATATCGCTAAGATCTTTGTAGCAATAACGATACCCTTTCACGGGCCAATGACATTCAACCAAATAACCACAATCAAATGCATTTAACCAAAATTACCGACAGGGTAACTCATAAACTGCCATTCGTATCATTCAGTCAACTTTCACTGCCCCTCCAAGTGTCATACAAAGCAACGAAAACCTTCGACAGGGTGGCTTAGTTAGCCATATAAACATTGGTTAATAAGTGAGAGAAAATTAATGTATTGACAACTTCGTGAAATAGGTAAAAATATCATATATCAATACTGCATTCTGTTCTGTATAACACATGAAAAACAAGTCTCAGGTGAGTACCTAAATCCACACTACTATACCAATTAGGCACAAAGCCTCTTTAAGTATTCTAAGGTACCAAATATATTTCGCCACCAATCTAGCAAGAAAGAAGTTCTAATGTTCCCTAATTACTTTGCATACATCGGAAGAATGAACATATGCACACTTATCCATAGGGTACTAAATATATTCTCAAGGAAACTGACGGAGACAAATACAAAATGGATTAACCCAGAAGGCACAAATATGACCAAGCGGTTACTATCTTCAATATGCATGGTTCTTCATCCATATGCATTAAAAAGCTCATAATACTTTAAACAAAACCTTCAGAATATATTACTACTCATATGTAGACATCCATATTCTAACCGTGGTTGGGTATGTTTTTGTTATGTCCTTACCCATTGGGGCTTAGGAATTACCTAATGCTATAGGCACTCTTTTTTTAAAATGAGTATCACTATATTAGGTTCTCTTCAACAAAAGATATTATTGAACATGGGGCGATTTGTATTAATGAGTATTGGCGATCCTAGGGCTGATAAGAACTTGGTTTTATATTGTAGAGGCATTTGTTAAAATATTGAAATTCAGCTCTTATAATTGTATCTATTATTCCGTCTAACAAAGAAAGAAACTTTCTTTAATTCTATGCACATATATATATTTTATTTAAAGTACATACAATCCGAACTTTCAAGCCATATTAAGAATTAAAATATGGCTCCAAGATAACAATAGAAACTATAAAGAAAATCATAATAAATGAGATATTCGGAGACAACAATAAACCCTTCTTTGGCGTCGGCATATTTTTCATTGTTATAATTGATATTATTTTAAGACGATTAAATCTCCGATTTCGAGATTATTAGAAGCCCTCAAAGATTATTAGATCCGTATATTTTGGCTCTTATACCAATTGTTTGAAATATTTGAAGAAAATACACGGATCAAAAACATACGTAACAAATTCCTTTTAAGCATAAAATATACTAACCTCCAAACCTAGTCATTGATAAATCAGATTTGTAATCCTGTAAGACAGAAAACACTATAATAGTAGTGTCTATGGACACATTACTCTCAAACCATTCTTTGATTTATGAAAAGCCTAATCACAAAATACAACGTATCACTGTTTACTTGTTCTATGCCTTTTATGATTTGTGCAAGTCATAATAGGCTTTTAAAGAAAGTTGGTCCTTGAGCCCAATGAACAAGTCATTCCCATTAATGACATAAAATTGACCATGTAAGTGACATTGGTTATGCTAAATTCACAAATATTTGTTTATCTAACACAAACTTGTTAAATTTATTTAACTCATCAATATAAATATTAAATAATTTAAGAATATATACATTTCTAATTAATTTTATTTATATTTTGATTTTCTTTAACAATTTTCATAAAAAGTCAAACATAAAATAATAATTTTTAATTGTCTTTTTCCTTCAACTTTCAGGAGCAGACAAAAAACTACGTTGGAGCATTAAATTGCATGTGTGGTTCATGAAACTGAAGAAATGTACGTACAGCTACATGAGCCGGTGATTTTACTAGATTTCAAAGTCTAAAACATTGGATCTTCTTGATCTTCACCAGAAATATTCTATCATCTGAAATGGTAGCTGAAAATGTTTCAATTCCCAAAGAATTTCTATTTCTCTCAAGTTGTAAGAAAAACATGTCGCTTTAAGGCGTGATTGAGTCGCGTTATCGATTGCAGGCTGAGACCGATTAAGGCATTATCGGTCGTAGTGTATTGAGGTCGCGATATCGTTTAATACAAAATAAGATAAATTAAAATTTTAAAAAAATTTAAAATATTATACTCTTATTAGAAACTTATACATATAGGTAAAGCAAGCTAAAATTTAATAAAACAAATTTTCTTAATATTTAACGATATTTAAATAGTTAAGTATTCGAGTGAAAGAATCGGTATGGTAATGCTAACAAAAGAATTATTTTATATCAGTATAAATCTCTTTTTAACAAATATCGTCAAAATCGTCCGATCGGATAGTAGGGAATTTAAAATCGTCGTCATCATCAAATGTTATCAAGTATATTATATTTGTATTGTATATTGTTCTAAAAAAATATGATATAGGTTTTGTTAATTTATTATTCTAATTTTATTTATAATATATTACCATATTAATTTAATATTAATACAATTAGTTAATTAATTAATCAATAATAATATAACTTACCATATTAATTTTTCTATTATTCTTATTTATATTTTTTTTTTCATAAATGATTTATTTGCAATTAATTTTATTTATATTTGGTAAAATAATTTTTATATTTGTATTGTATATTGTTCACAAAAATATGATTTATAGCTTTCTTAATTTGTTATATTATTTTATTTCGTTTTAGCCATCAAAATTTTATTTTTAAAATTCTCACGGATATCAAAGCGGCGTCGTTTTGAATTTGGAAGGTTCAAGCGGCGTCAGTTTCATTATCATAATTTATTTTTTAAGTCACGCATATGTCAAAATGGCGTTGTTTTATGCTGCGAGGATAAAAGCGGCGTCGTTCTATTACTAAACACCGACTTCGTTTGAGTATTAGGAAAAACGACGCCATTTTTTACTATGGCAGCTTTAAACGACGTCGTTTTGATTTATAGTTAAAAAATAAAATTAAACGAAACGACGTTGTTTTTTTCCCTACAGAGACGAAACAATGTCGTTTTTCTTTGCAAAAGCCATAAAAATGGCTGATATTTCTCTTCGGCCAGATTTAGAAAATGAAGAAGGGGAAAGAAGAAGGAGGGAGAAGAAGAAGAGCAAACCTACGAGGTTTTGGAGATCGTCTTCGGCACGAGGCCGGCCTGGGTCGGCGACGGGTGACGACGATAACGGCGGCTGCTGGCGGTAGAAGCGGCGACGAGCCTTGACCTAAGCAGGGTAAGAGTTAGGTTTTGCTTTAAAAGTTTGCTGTTAGGGATTACATGTTGAGATTTGATGGCGAGATTTCGATTAATCATGAATCCGAGTTGGGTTTTTGCGATTTAGTTTCTTGGGGTTCAAAAGTCGGCTTCGTTCTTGATAACCTTTTTTTATGGTTAGATTTTCAAACCACAATCCAAGTCTTTTGGCTTTTAGTCCCTATTAAAAAAATGTTTTGAGATCTTTAGTTTTGATACTTAGTGTTTCAGGAGAATGGGTCTCAGTCGATCGAGGATACGAAGATGACTTCTGGCCCAGAAGTCGCGGGGTTTCTTGATTTTTCTCAACGATTTTTAACGGGGTTTCCGAACCGGTCGCTCAGTGCATTAGCCAGGCATGGTGTCTCGGCGGATCAGGCCCGATGGAGTTACAGATGGGCCGGGGTGATCTTGGGACTCGACCGATTTTTTGAACTGTTTGAGTTCAGTCTGTCGATTTATCTTTATTAGAGTCGTCGTATGTTTATTAAAGTAGTGTTTCTGTCATAACGTGGTAAAGTTCGTAAGGAACCAGGGTGTGTAGTGGGCTTCATGAAGTGGAATTCGTGATAGTCAACTTGTCTCGTATTAGTCACATCTTGACTAAGTCTGCATCACTGATGTAGACTAAATCTTCATAATTCTGTCGATTTTGATAGGTCTTCGATCTTCAAACCCGAGAAATGGCATGCCCAAGGTGATGTGGGTGGTCAAGCGGAACTAGTGCCCTTTCGCAAGTGCTTGGGGCTGGGCTTGACCTGACACCTTGGGTTCAGGCCCCTCACCTTGGCTTTTGTCTATACTATTTGAATTGGGCTTATTCATGCGACATGCAAGGGCTGAACACATACATGCTATCTCTATAGATGTCACAGTTTGGGGTCTCTGTCTTTGCATTTTGAGCTATTCATTTGGCATTCTTATTTTAGTTTTGAATGTGGCCGCATGATAGGGACAGGTTGATGGGGTGCTGATTCTAATTTGACTCAGCTGCCTCATTTTATTTTTATTTGAGTCAATTATTTGTATAGTTGGTGTGGGTTTGTGAGGTGGGGATACTAGTAATGGCCAAAAATGTATCACCCACTCCAGCTTGCCATTACTAAATCTATGACCTCTCTAGGCTCTCCTCAAACTATATTTAATGCTATATTAAACACTCAATTTTCTCAAAAACTCATTACAAATATCATGTTTCTTCACAAAAAGATAAAATAATTTTCAAAAACAGGCCACTCATACGCTGTTCTAAACAGAAAGAAGACTTTGACTCCCTCTCATTCTGGGCGCGCATTATTATATGAGACTCCGCTAGTGGGTTGGAAACTGGAAACAGAAGAAAGAACAAAAAAGCTAATTATCTTATAATGAAGCTGCCTAATTTACTGTTTCTTCTTCTCTCTGCAGTTTTATGTTGGGGCAGCAGCCCGACAAAGCTCAAGGTTCTTCTCTAACACCCGCACAATCCATGCGGCTGTCGATCAGCCACCTATACGCTTTTCAGTTCTACAAACAGGGTGATGGGGTATTTTCTGGGAGAGCATTTTCCTGAACGGAATTCCAGGAAAACCGTAGTCTGGACAACCAACCGTGACGATCCCCGTCCCCGAGACACTACATACAGTTTACTACCGAGGCAGGCTGGGTTGCAGACGCAAGGTCAGACAAAGATTGCCGCAAATTCTGCTTCTTTGTATAGCTGTCTGGATTCAGAAATTTTGGAACCTCTATAATTCTGATGGGAAATGATATGGCAGACTTTTGAGTTCCCAGCTGACCTCTTTTATCGGGTCAACGTCTCTCGGCAGGAAAGGCTGATTTCTAGCCAATCAGAGTAACCGCCACGGAATATTCCGCCTGAATATGCAAACAGCGGCAACCGCATTGCAGTATCAAGCACTATAACGATGCTTATTATGTCAGGAACAGTTGGGGTGAGTTAATGTTTTACTGCATCTTGATGATGGAGGACATATTTACTTGCTAACGGCTCCAATATGAATATCACGGATGGAGGTTTGTGATGAAATCTTATCATGCGAGAATCGACCAGATGGGATCGCACCAGGCTACTCATGAATCTGCTCAGGCGGGCTGGTCCGAGTTTATGGGCTCTACAGGCGGCAGTGCGCTCCAGGATTACGTGCGGGTTGTGGTTTTGTGTTTTTTTGATTGATGATCGAGCCGACTGTAACTGTCTTCCTGGATTTGATTTCATTGTTTCTCCAGCTAAGGAGTTCCAGGATGTGTAAGAAAATTCCCGGAAGATGGTTACAAAAGCATTGGAAGATTATACACTATGTCAAGTTTGGAGAACACCAGGTGGGAAGATTCTTCCTACTCCACTCTATCTTTACCGATGAGATGCAAACAGGCCACAGCGGACGATTAGCAACTGAAGCTACTATGTTCTGAAGACGGAAATTGCAAAAATGGCGGAGGCTTCACTGCAGATTCGGGAAGATGGATTTAAAGTGTTTAGGTATACTGTTTGGCCAAAGGAGAGGGTTCATCAGTTTCCCAATCAGGAAGCAGAGGGCTTCAAGACAATACATAGTAGTTATTATCGGTGTTTCATTAATATCCTTGCTCTCTTCATCTTGACCATTTCTGTACAATCATGAAAATCTGTGGGTGTACAAGTCTGGGACGATGTTGCCATTTGAAGGTTTCTCTCAGATCATTTATACATGGAGCTTGAAAGATTATAACGGTTTCAAGGAAGAGATTGGGAAGGGAGCTTCGGGACTGTTTATAAAGGGAGCCATATCGACGGGCAGAGGGGATTGCCCAGCAGTCAAGGAAACCTTCAGAAGGTGTTGAATGAGGCCAAAGAAATTTCAGGGAATGGAGTTAAAAGCAATTGGAAGAACTCACCATAGGAATCTAGTCAAATTGCATTACTGCTTTGAGGGACAAACAGGCTTTGGTGTATGAATACATGAGGCAAACGGCTCGCTTGCAGACTGCTCTTCCTCCAGGAAAACAACCGAACTGGGTTGAGAGGGAGTAAGAGGAATTGCAGCCCAGGCAAGAGGGGGATTCTGTATCTGCATGAAGAGTGTGAGACACAGATCATACACTGTGATATTAAACCACAAAACATACTCATGGATGGGTTTATGTGTGCGAAAATATCGGATTTTGGATTAGCGAAGCTACTGATGCATGACCAGACCAATACTTTCACTGGGATCAGAGGAACAAGGGGGATCACATTCGCTGCACAGTAGTGGCATGAGCTACTTGACTGTTAAAGCGGATGTTTACAGCTATGGGATTGTGTTGCTGGAATCATATATTAAAGTCGGAAGAATGTAGACTGGAGTATCTCTGAAGAAGGAAGCTGATGTGAAGAATGGGTGTATCATTGTTTCGAATCTGGTGAGGTTTGTAAACTGGTGGGGGATGAAGAGGTGGACAAGAGACAATTGGATAGGATGGTTAAGGTTGGTCTTTGGTGCGTTCTGGACGAGCCATCGCTTCGTCCTTCAATGAAGAAGGTTCTGCTGATGTTGGAGGGTACTGTAGATATCCCAGTCCCTCCAAGCCCTGTTTCTTTTCTTTCTGCCATTTAGGGTAGTTTAGTTCAAGCCAGTGTTTTAAAAAGTAAGACGAAATTGGCCGGACTGGATCGACAGGTAGCTTACCACAATTGGTTTAATCCCGGTTCAGCTATGATTTGATCATCGGTTCAATCGCTAAATCATGAACTTGCTTTTCCGATTAAGTCCTGTCTGGTTCTTAAAACATTGGTTCAGTCTATGGTGTTTGTGTGTGACCAAAACGTACTTTGCTGCAGCTTTTGTTAAGAATTTCCACTATTAAGTTTAAAAGTAAGGCTTGGGTTTGTTTGTGGTTTTAGACGATATATGCCTTCAATTTCATGCATGCATGGGCAGAACCAGAATGAAATTTTCTAGATGCTCATAGTGAAAGTACAACAAAATTGGCATAAGAGATCCCATGAATAAACATAAATCAAGCAAAAATAGAAGAAATTCTAGATTGCCAAACCAGAGGCAGCATGCCCAATTATCATGATCATGCATGGAACTTTAGGACCCCTAAAAAGTTGGTTTATTAGGTATTAGAACTGTCGCTATAGAATGTAGAGCAGACTTACAAAAAGTAATCCCAAAGTATAAATGAGGAGGCGACGAAGAATAAGACTATTTGATGAAAGTGAGTTACATCGAGTTATTATAAACTATTTCATTATTAGCAGTTGGATTCAACAATTTTAGTCACAATGTATGATAAACAATACAAGTTATAGTCACCTGAAAATCAGGAGATTAACACTCCACAAGTCAGCATCAGTTTTGGCACTTAATGAGATATAAATGTGCTATGCCAGCGGATGGAAACGGAAGGTCTCTTTTCTACATCACTGGTTCTTGGAAACTTTGTTCAAAGCATCAAAAACACCCTGTAAAGTTACCTCCTCCACAATCACAACTTTATCCCTTGATTTAGAACCCGAACTAATAGATACCTGCCTTCTTTTCACTCCTATAACCTGTTAATGGAGAAAAATGAACTCCATAAAATTTATCAGCATGGAGATCGAACATTGCTTTTTAAATAAACAAACAAAGCTTAGGAAGGAAAAAGAACAAACACAAAAACAATTAATCCAAGCAAGAGAGCAAGAAAACATGTAAGAATAAATAAATGAAAACCAAGAAAATTCTTCAGGAACAATTCATGTAGTCAACAGTTACTTTTCAGCATATGAACATATCATACTACATCCGGAGGAATATATATGGCTATGTGGTAGGAAGAAGGAAGGAACAGTTGTAATGTGTAAACTATTTTCACTTGTGAAGCAATCACAACAAGAGTTCGGTGTATCAATCTAATCTACTCAGTACCACCACCAAAGAAAAACCTACAAATTTATAAAAAATAAAAAAAATAAAAAAAAATCAAAGAAAATAAGGGAGGGGGAGAAAGATGAACACAAGGAATAAATCCAGCGGCAGTATATAATCCAAAATTAGAAAGCCCCAAAAGTGCAACACAAAACGATTCAGCATCATGGACCTATAAAACAGAACCGAAAGTATAACAATATTTACAATTCAAATCAGATAAGAACTAAGTACCCAACAATATTTGAATTCAAATAAAGACTAAATTGACTATTTCAAAAAGAACAAGGATAACCCAATTTGTCCAAAACAGAGATAGAAACTAAATTCCGTCTAAATGACGGTACAATAAAAGTCTCTTTTAAATCCAAATAAATTTCAGTCTTTAATAACAATCTAAAATGCCTAATAGCCTCAACTTCCTCTGATTTTCCATCAGCCACATAGATGAATCTTTCAGCATCATTTGGCGCTCGGTAGCCCCCAATAGAAGATTTTATTTATGGAAGGTTCTAGGAACCTAATACAGTAATGGAGAGCAATTCAAAGAGTATGTCGAATTGCTCTCATTGCTAATTCTAGAACCTTCTAAATAAAATCTTCTATTTCTTCCTCTCATTTCAATTTAAGGGTCTATCATTGGCCACCGCACATATCTGTTTAAGCCCCTAGGATGGCATTCAGATTTCAATAACCATTCTGTGGGAAATTTTAACAACACACAACATCAGCTTTCCAAAACCAAAACCATTACAAATCATTGAGATTGAAAACCTTACCACGAGCTTAATCTCCTTCATTACTTCAATTTCTGATTTCCTATGAAAGGAAAAGAAACGAAAAGAATCTCGTCTCTTGGTGTCGCTTGTATAACCCTATGTACACAAGGTTCCC
Source organism: Tetrastigma voinierianum (assembly GCA_016808115.1). Classification (NCBI taxonomy): domain Eukaryota; kingdom Viridiplantae; phylum Streptophyta; class Magnoliopsida; order Vitales; family Vitaceae; genus Tetrastigma; species Tetrastigma voinierianum. The sequence goes on along the minus strand of JAEQBH010005517.1, from coordinate 42,395 downwards.
ATTCTGTGGCAACAGAACTTTTTTCCAAAAATACATTACCAGTGCTGGTAACCCTGGAATACTGAAGATACACCATTCGAATGCTAAAGCTAATGATATAAAGAAGCTCAATTCACTTAAATAATAAGTAAATTATTTGTAAATATTGAATATTCCCATGTAAATCTGGCAAACCCACACAGTGACATTCTGCATGAGATTTTGTACATTCTATTCTTTGTTTCCTGACACTTGTCCTCATTTGGATCATGTTTTCAAAAAGACCATTAAGGCTTACACCTCAAGGCTTACCTCAGGTGAGTTCACAAATTAGCCTTGAATTCGCTCTGCACTAGTAGGCTTAAGCCTCAATTATGAAAATAAGCGGCATAATCCTTCCCTTTTCATCCATTAGAGCAAAATATGTGAAGAATTTCATTTTTTCACTTCATTTTTCCCCCAATGCACACATAAATTTTCCAATGTGACAAATGCAATGAATCCCAATAAAATATAATCAAAGCCGAATCCTTCTACATTAGGCAATATAACCGTTGAACAAGTACTATTGCTGTCTGCCTCAATCTCAGCGCCTTTAATCTACCTCTAGATTTAAAGTAGTGCTCTATTTTAAATGTTGAGCACGTCATTGATGCTTTCTGAGAAGAAAGCTACACCGGGTACTGTTCAGACTTAAATGAAGAAACTTGGGTGGGTTTCCCACCTTTTCTCGGCAGCCAAACAAAGCACAAACTTATTTCCAGAAAACTAAATACTACAGTTCAGAAAGACTCACCGAGCTTATGTAATCAAGCAGCGCCGCGTTGCTTCTCAAATCCTTTGCAGGAGCATCGATTTACGCCCACCGCCTCATCGTCGAAATCTGAATTCATAAAATAAAAACAACAAACAACAGCAAAACGAGCGCGACAGACACTCGTTTGTTTCCTGATTAAGTGCAGGAGATGTACAAAATTCCTTGAATCTATTGAAAAAAGATTTCATGAATAGAACATAAAAGAAATAAGATAAAAAAAAATTTCACAATTTAGTTACTCTCACTTTCCGAATGTTTTTTTTCTCGGAAACCAAACAAGGATTAAGAAAACCAAGAAAAGGACCTGTGATGGAGAGACTTTGGGTATGAACGGTGATGGAGACGGAGGAGGAGGCATAGATCGGATACATGAAGGGAAGTTGCTGTTATAGGTCAGATGACTGAGTTGACCCGACTGATTAACTCTTTGCCCTTTTTACTTGGAGCCATACTTGGGCAGTTGGGCTGTATCCAGGAGCATGGACACCATCTTAAATTGTTTCCCAATTCTCACTTTACGTCAAACTTGTTCCTTCGTCAGAGGGATCAACTATATAAAGCTCGATATCGAGCTTTATATCATTATAGGGTGATTTTATTTTTTAAGATTTACTGTTTTACTCCCAGATAAAATTTTAAATTTATATAGATCTCTTTATATAAGAACGAACTTATATATTGCATCTGAGTATAGTTTTTCTTTTTCTTTTAAATACACAATTTTATCCCCCACTTGCTCCTTTAGCGGACCCCGAAAAGTTGAAATGGGGCGAAAGCATTAGTTTTGTTTTGGTTTAAAAATACTAAGAAAAGAAATAAAATACTAAAAAAAATTATTTTTCATATTTGGTTGTCACAATAGAAAAATTTAAGTATCGATGAGGAGCATTATTGGTAGTTAAGGGTTGAAAGCGGGGCCTTAAGGAAGGGCCAGTTCGAGTTTAGTGAAAGCAGAATATTACAAAGTTGTAAGTAAATAAATATATATGTAAACAAAAAATGTGTGTTTGATTCTCAGGAATATTAAGTAAGAGAAAAATATTAAAGAATTTTATGTTTAATTGTGCTTTATAAATTTTTTATAAAGAAAATCTATATATAAATAAAATTAATTAGAAATTTAATTATTTTAAAATTATTTAAATTTATATTGATGAGTTTTAAATAAATAAAATTGATTCAGGTAACAAATAAAAATATTTTATGAAATTTAATTCTATTTTATACACCAACTTTGAAAATTTTTTCTTTATTTTCTTTCATTTGATTTTCCTCCAAAAATTTCGGGAATAAAACATAGCACTTGAAGAAAATCACGAATATAAATAAAATTACTTTAAAAACTTGAAATGCGATTGTAAGCAGAGAAAATTCAAATTTTAAAAAATGGTAAAATGGTAATTTGGAATCAAATTTTTACGAGTCTCGATGGCAAAGCGGTTTGGCTTGGTTAAGATGAAGTCTTGTAATCAGTGCTGCGTCGAATTCTGATCGAATTAGGAGACGGTCGCTGAATTTCACGTTTTTCAGGCGCCTTGTATAGCGGTTTTGTGAGCGTGTAATGTGTATTGGTGTCCTTTACGTATGTGTGACATATGTTGCGTCTTAGTGAGAGGATGGAGATGAATAAACTTTAGATAAGCGTGTGTCGAATCGAAATTTAAGGAGACCATGATGAAATTAAGTGAAAAGATTAAATGAATAAGGCAGACTTCATCTTCTCATTGTTTTATTTAGAAACGTGCAGTAGATTAGTGGAGAACCGAGTTTTAGAGAGAGAAGAGTGACTACCTGCAGATTCACGCAGGCTTGGACTTTGGTTCGTCGGAGAAAAGAAGCAAGTTGATTACACCGCGACGAGAATTTATCAGAGTGGGCTACCGATTTTTGTGGAGTTCGAGCAGCTACAGAGGTAGGGATCTTCACTGCGGTTTGTGCTTTGGGTTAAGAGTCATTTTAATGGATGAGGATTTGTTGAGGTGCGGATGGCCGTGTTTGTTGCTCATCTTTGAGGCCCAGTGAAAATGCTGCTTGTGTGAGATCGTGAAGCGGTCACGAGACCCTAGGGTTCCTCATGTTTGTGATATATTTAATGTGATTTTTGTATTTGTTGGGTGATTAGAAAATGAATTCTTTTGGTGTTATTAGCTCATGTTAGCCTAATTTTGGTGTTATTAGTTGTGAATTGAATAATGTGAATTTGAATAATGTGAATTATGTGAATTAATTTTATAACGATAAGGAATTTATATATAGGATTAGGAAAAAATAATAATACTTGAGGAATTTGTATGATTATAAGTTAGGAAAATAATAATGATAATTCAAATTTAGTAAATTAAAACCAGTCATTAATGAAAGAAGGGTAAGGTAATTTTTGCAATAGATACCTAGTATAAATTGGAGTAAGAAAAGAAATTTTTTAATTCTTCTTTGAATTCTACTAAGCATTTGGTAAGATTCAGAGACGTGCGAGGGATCTGAGGTTTGAAGAACAAATTTCTACAGGTAAGATCTGCTTACTTATTTTATTTTTTTTTAGATTCTTTTTGAAGTAGATTAGCTTTAATTTTCTTTTCGAGTTTAAATGAGCGCCGAAGAAGTGATTTAGATTTCACTCTAGTTCTTTAAAAAAGAAAATAAAATAAAATTGTTAGTGTCGTCTTGAATTGTTTTTAGTATGAGAATGAAAAAGTAAAAGAAAAAAAACATGAATTAGAGGTGTAGAGATGAGCAGTGAAGTATATGGAAAGTAGATTGAAAAGTCGAAATAGATATATTTGCATAGTTTTGATTGGTATAAGTGAAAAGGCAAAGAATGTGGTAAAAAACGAAAAAGTTCTTGTTAGCAGAATAAGTCTTGAAAACTTAGGTATAAAGAAATCTAGGAAATTTGATTCATTACGGATGCTTGAAAAAAAAATAATAATGTTAGATATTCAAGATTTATTTTAAAAAAAAAAAAAAAAATATTTGAGTATAATTTTGAAAGAAAATAATAATAAACAAATAGGAATGAAAATTTGAAAATACTAAATTTACATAAAATATATGTATTTTGATAAGTATTTAAGGTATATGTGTTATTTTGGCAAGTAAATATTTTATTAAGAATATCAATTTACAACCGGTTTCAAAGTCAAACAGTAATGATGATAGTTTCTTATTATTTTTGGGAGGAAATATTTCATTGATAGCAAATTCTTGGGATTAGATCTTTCAAGGCTTGAGTCTTTCGCTGGGAGATAAGAGATATTAATGTAAATCTTTCACTTGTTTTACTTCATTTGAGGATGAAAATTGTTTTTAAATGAATTATATATAATCTTTGATTTATAGAAAAAATTTTACCTTTTATTTATTTGATTATCCATGGATCAAAAAATAGTTTTGTATGATTGTACTTTTTGAGATTTGTTTTTGTTCACGAAAGAAATGTAGGAAGTATGATGTTTCAATTTAAAACTTTTGAATGAAATATTGACTAGTTGGTTCGAGCCTTTATCGGCGAGAATAATAGTTGATGTCGGCTTCCTTAATCGATAGAATAGTTATTATTTACATTGTGGTAGTGAATGTAATTGATTTGAAACGATACTCCCCAGGGTTTAGTGCAGAGGGATACTAATTCCCAGTTCCGTCCAGCTGACAAAGACGATTTGCGGTTACTTCATTTGAAAAGTCTCACGTGGTAGCGCTGTATGATGTTAATGATCGGAGAAAAATATATTTAAAATGTAATTTGATTTTGAATTTGAAATATGAAAATTGTTTGAATCGAAATTTGATATAAATTGTTTGGATCGCATTTGATATGGCGACTTGAATTAGATGTGAGTGTTTTGAAGTAAATTTTATTTAAATGTTCCAACTTATTTTTTGAATCTAAGTTTGATGAAAAAGCATACCATGTTGTTATGATTGAAAACTTTTGATTGAAAAATATATTAGTACATTGATAGCTCCTTATTTGTTGATATTTTTGGTCTTTAGTTTGTGAGTAAGCTAGGTTAGAGGATTAGTGTCGGTATTAAGTTTGGTCAAGACTTTATGTTGGATCATATTGAACTAATAAGTTCATGTTTAGGTGAGATGTTGGGTTTTGAAAATTATTTAAGAAAGTCACTTGGATGATAACATTCGTTTTTATATTAGTACAAAGTTGGATTTGGGAGATCCTAAATATTGTTATATTCTGAACAGCTTTATATGATATTCATAATTGAGATTTAGATATTTAAAAATAATTTTTGTTGGCATGTAATTTTGAATTTGGAGAAATGATGAATTTAGAAAGTTGTGCATTTACTTTGAACATGTGTTTGGTAATTTGACAAAATCTAGTTACAAGGAAGGTACGTGTCGTTTCACACTTCAAACCTTGGTGAAGGGAACGCAGGTGTCAGAGTCAGTGATCGTACTATGGTGGGTTTCGAGCGTGACGATTTTTTATTAATATATCACAAATATATTAGCGTCGATTGTTTGGAAATGGCATGTGTTAAAGTATGGGCGGGGGCACCACACAGATGGATGAAACGATGAGTGCATGACATGAAAGAAAATGAAAGAAATTGAAAATGGGTGTGAAAGGAATTTCAAGGAACATTTTCAGAAAATTCGTAGCGAGAGTGGTCGAAGCAGTTAATACGACGATTATAGTATTCGGAAAAATAATCCAAACAATTCGCGCCGGAGGATTTGTCAATATATTTACTGACTTCGGTAGTAAGTTTTTCGATAATAAAGCTTTTGTTTTGAAAAGCTGCATTTGCTTACATTTGGCTTAGGCATGTGTGAGGAGTCGGTGAGGACTTGGGAACATGGGATTAGAGCAAACTAGTCATGTGTTTCTTGAGTGTGTTTAGTTTGCCATGACATATGCACTTAGGTGTGGAGGTAACCTATACTTAGGAGATTATCACTCTTTGGACATTCTTTGCTAACCAGGATCATTGGCCCACGAGTACGGGAGTGTACAGGATGACGACGCTCACTAGAGGCCGCGTTTTAGAAGAAAGCCGGATTATGACTTTGACATTTTCTTTGTAAAACATGTTTTAGAACTCTAACTTTTGATATATGTTTTGGTTAAGAGTAATGTAATAGCGCCAGACTATTGTTATATAGTTGATGTATTAGCAGTTAGTATTGAGGTTTGGCCCCAAGTGGCAATTTTACTCATGTATAAGTCTCATAATAGCAAAGTGAGGTATTACGGAGTTAACGAGTTTATCCATGGCTACCCGAGGATTGGGGCATCACATGCGGAGCTAGAAATAGGCGTTATAGGGCATTTTAACAAAATGGTATATAAATTATGAGATTTAAGGGGGCATATTTTCCTTCCCAATTGGATTCCCATAGAAACAAAGAAAATAGTTTGAAAAATTGAGAAGTGCAGAGTGGTGGGAATTATTTGACCCCAAAGGCATTACCTATGTTCGTCGTTACCCACTATGGACCGGTTTGGCGAGTTTTGTATTAAAATAATACATTTAAAAAAAAAAATATCAATCTAATTCGTTTTTAAATGCTCAGACTAATATGTTCTCATCAAAATTGTAGTTGGTGACTAAGATTTTAAATTTTTTTAAGTTAAAACCATAGTTGTTAACTACGGTTTTAAGATTGATGTAAAATCTGAGAAAAAATTCAATTTTTCTGAAAAATGGTAAAACTGTAATTTCGGTTGGCCCCAGGCGTCAGATTTCGGATGATGAAATGAAAGGCTTTCGTCGTTGAATTGCTCGCCAAAATCCCCAGTTCTTATCTTCGAATTCGTTGGATTTCGAGATAATCGGAATTTTACGTTTTTCGAGACATCGAGTGTCGGGTGACATGTAACATGACATGTGATGCACTTGTGTAAATTACTCATATTAAGCTAATTGTCAAGTGGAGGAAATAATGAGAAAGATAAAACAAGAAAAATAAATAAATAAGAAAAAGAAAAAAAATAATAATAATAAAATAAAACATAAAAGCATAAAGTCAAAAGGAAAATGTCAGTGGGGGCATAGGAGATAGCATGTAGAGAGAGAGAAAAAAAGATTTTTTTTTGTTTTTTTTATTTTCGCTTTTTTCTAAGAACGATGGAAATTAGATTGTAAGTTTTCGGCGGAATCAAAAAACAAAGTCTCTTTTCTATATCACTGGTCCCTTTTCTACACCCTGTAAAGTTACCTCCTCCACAATCACAACTATATCCCTTGATTTAGAACCCGAAATAATAGATACCTGCCTTCTTTTCACTCCTATAACCTGCCATCTCTTCAGGAACAATTCATGTAGTCCACAGTTACTTTTCAGCATATGAACACATCATATTACATCCGTAGGAACATATCTAGCTATGTGGTAGGAAGAGACAGTTGGAAATGTAAACTATTTTCTCTTATGACATAATCACAACAAGAGTTTGGTGTATCAATCTAATCTACTCAGTACCACACACAAAAGGAAATCCCTACAAATTTTCAAAATAGAAAATCAAAGAAAAATAAGGAGGGGAGAAAGAAGGAGCAAGGTATAAATCCTGGTAACAGTATACCAATCAAACGAAAGCCCCCAAAAGTGCAAACAAATGATTCAACGTCACGGACCTATCAAACCATTCAGTCATTAGAAGTCTTAGCTTGGAAATTGTTAACGCTTCTAACAATCTTAGTAAGCTCTTATAGGAACATGTATCCAAACGAAAAGAAAAATGTCATTCTATACAGCAAGTAGGTTTCAGAAGTACTGAATGGAGAATGAAAATATATTTACTCAAACTTTTCAAAGCAATGTGCATGCAGTAATTTCTTCTTCCAATCCCATCAATTGTGAGCCCATTATTATTTTTATGATCCCCTTCACAAAAAATGTAAATTTGCCAAATCTTAATAACAATCATCATCTTAATAATAGAAAATTTGGTCCCAAATGTTTCGCATGGATTCATGAATAGTGAATCACTGTTGTGGACCAAAAAGTGTCATATCCTGCACCCCCGGAAATTGCTTTTATTATACTGTTTCTATTCCAACTTTTCCTCCTCCAACCCCATGCATAGTTATAACCGAGTTTTAGTCCGAAACAGTGTTTTGGAAAAAAATAAAAGAAATTTAGTTTTCAATGTTAATATGGCCAGATGTGTTTGGTAAATATCGTTGATAATAGTTTTCTTTTTAAAAATTGAGAATGTTACTTGATCGCGAGGCGGGGATTTGAAGGCAATGATATTTAATTTTAAATTTAACTGATATCATTGTTTGGACAATGATATTTTAATTAACTTTATTCTTTCCAAATGTTAACTACTCTATAAGTTTATACATTTCAAAATTATTAAAATCAATTATCATTATCGTGGATGAAAGTGACATTTTAGTAATTTAATTACGATCTTGTTGTGTGGATATGACGTTTGGTAATTTAATAGTGTATCGTTGTTAAGTAGCCCGATGTATATCTTATTTTAAACATTAATTTGATTTCTAAACTAATTTTATAATTTTTTTTTCAAATAAAGTATTTCATCTAAAACTCATTAAAACCTTCAAACACACTTTTCCTACCACTACAAATTTCCTAGTCTTGGGTCAAACACTAATTTCAAGTGTCAGCAGTCCAAGTCAAGTCATATTTTGATCTATCATACTTTTAAAAGTCTGGATAGCTGCAAACCATTGGTTGGACAAAATTTCCCAATGAAATAATGAAATCCAAATGGAAAAGTAATAAATAATCAACTAATAACCCAATTACTACAAAAAAAAAAAAAAAGAAAAAAAAAAAAGGAGTTCCCTCCTATTCAAATGTAAAATCATCCTACACAGGAATTTCCAGATTTTTAGGAAGTGAAAGAGTTTTGGTTGTAATACATTAATATGCATGGGTGTCTATGCTGATTTTGATGGACTCAGTTTTGGAATTATCTGACCCAGGGTGTTTTCCTACTGACACTTCCATGCATCTGAGTTTGGCCCCTTTTAAGGTTTCTTTTACACTAATTTTCTTAAATATTTATTTTTTGAAAAAGAAAATCCACTAATTTATAAGAAATAAACCGCCCAAGATTTATGCTCAATTTTTTCTCACGAAACCTCTGTTTTATCAGTCACATAATCAATCAAGGCTCAAAACCATTAATAAACTAGTCAGTATCACCAACCAATATTTATATTCAATTAATGTGTGTATCTGATTTTATGAAGGGTTTGAGATACATTTTATTATTTGATGATGTCTTTTTGGCCGGGCGGGTTGGAGGCGTGTAAGAAATCGTTGGGCTTTGGACGCAGGTACAGCTGTGTGTTTCCCTACGAGGCTCCTGGACATGAAAGTCTTTCCTACTGCAAAAATGAAGAAGGGTAGTTAGCGAGGCGATGGCCATTCAGATGCACAAGTAAAGTTCTTTCTGAGAGAAAAAGATGGAGTACTTCAGAAATTTAATGTGTTGCTTAAGTTTGCATACCTTTCACGGAGTGGAGTATTATTTATAGTAGATGTTACCCAGGTTGGATGGTGATTATGATTCTTTCATTGGATGGGATATTTCCTTGATATCGGATTTGATTATGGATATAGAAAGATGCGGCTCTATTTGGGGTATTTCTCTCCCTGTGGTGGGATCGATGAGCACCAATATTGTGAATTATCTTACTTTCCTAGCGGTAGATTTAATTAGATTCTTTGGATAATGTGTATTATCGGGGATTATTCTATTCCTGCATCCCAGGGATTTGGCTTGATTTGCGAGCGTGGGCTTTCTTGATTACCATATTCGACCATTGGTGGCCAGTTGGGCCGTCCTGGGCTTGCGTCAGGCACGAATCTTTGTGAGCATGCCCGGCGAATTGGGCCTTCCATCTGGTACGGTTTCAAAAGCACGAATCTTTGATGGGCGTGCCTGCTCCTTTGGGGGTTGACGAGGAGTGGGCTGCGAGCCACAAACCTTATCGGTTGCCCCCGGCCCTTGTGTGTGGCGTGCGATGGGCAAAATTTATGCGTTTCGTATCGGATGCAACTTCCACGTGTCTGCTGAATTTGGGTTAGTTAAGAAGCGATGTAGTCATACGTCTTGCGATAATGATGGCTCTTTGGTTTTCCCGCTTATTTCCTCCTACTCCTTTCAATTTCCTTTTGTTTCTTTTCGCGAGACCTCCTGCATGCTTTGTGTGCCTCTGATCCTGCGACCTCTTCTTTGCTCTCAGCGAATTTGTACTTCATTTTCCCTTAGTTCTCCTTCTGACATTTTTTGTGTAGAGTCTTTTCTTGGTGTTTTCCCTGAGATAGCTTCTTCCGTTTTATTCCTAGGACTGCTATGTCTTTATCTCTTTGTTTTCTTTTCATTTGGTATACGAGGCTTTCCTGGGGTTAAGTTATTATTGTTTCATTATTTGCTTTCATCATGGGTCGATTCGCTCTTCTTCTCTGCGCGTGGCGATGACTCTTCGGTGGCTGTTTACGGGCTGACCAGCGACGCCTCAGGCCGTTCGACGGGGTTGAACTGAATCTTGGCGGCGCCTCGTACTCACTGGACAAGGGTAAGGGGAAAAATAGACGATTAAATACCCTAGGGGTGAATACCTAAGATCGCCCAGTTACGGCGTAGCTGCTTGTGGGGCTAGCAAGGTCGGTCCCTGGGGCCACGCTTTGCGGGCGTTACACGGCCTCCCTTTGGCGTTCGAGTGTGGTCCCCCGATGTTTTGACCACATATGTGGTTTCGGGTGCCAGATGGTGTGCTTCGCACAGTGGCCAGCCGATAATGGTCTTTGCTTTCCTCGCATCCTTCATAAAGGGGTTTTTGCTGACACTTGATGTTTGTCCTTCTCAACTTGGGGTATTTTGGTTAGTCTGGTTTTCTTTAGGGACCGGGGCTCGGTGTCCCAGTCTTAACAACATGCTATCTTTTTAGGCACGAAGGAGACCATTGGGGCTTCCTCTATTTTTCTGGGCGTTAAAGCTCCTGGTGATTCAGATCTTCCCCTCTTCCCATAAGGCTGTGGAAGGACTACTTCTTTGTTAGTGGCCGTGGTGGGAATCTTGACCCTCTCTTGACAGGGCGACACCACAGGCGTTCCGGTGGCTTGGACTACCCCCGAGAATCTACGTGAGTGTTCGTTCTGTTTTTGGTATAACTTGTGTGAGGTCATTGGGTATTTCTGATTCTGCACTGTCTACATGCTTCTTAGGTGCTCGAATTGATCTCAGCGCTGAAGATAACGTCATAGCGCTGGCGTTGGCTGAGTGTCCTCCTCGTCCTTGCGCGGAGCTAATAAAGTCGGATATTCCTGGTCCTTCGAGCTCGAGGTCTGCTCGCTTTGCTGCTTTGAGGCCTTCGCCTCCTTCCACCATAAAAGTTTCTCCCATTGGGCCCTCCACTGCTAAACCCACTAAGGAGAACTGCGGCTCACGATTGGAACTTGTCTCGGAAGCCCGGAGCGTGAAGCAAAAACCATTTGGACTCAGTTGAAAATGAGGTGACGGTCAAAGTTCAGAAGTGGGGGCGTTCTTCCTCTTCTCTGTCTACTATGTCCGGCCGAGCGGGGCGCGATGCGCCTCGGTTGAGGCTCCTCACAGTCTTGAGTTCGCAGCCCGTTTTGGAGTGCTGCGAGCAAAGGTCCATTAAGGTGGGGCCGTTGAGCAGCCGTTGGCGGTCATGCCCATTACTGTCTGGAATCCGCTAACGAAGAATGTTAGGTCACCTTCTCGAAGGGTGGAAGAGTTGAGGAGGAAAGATCCGGAATCCGAAATTGGTGGAGACGGGGACTCTTTGCTTCTCAATGCCGAACTCGCGGCAGGCGTAGTCTCGTCCATTCTTAAGGATTCCGATCTTAAGAGGTCGAGTGCGTTGCCTGTTGATGAGGCTTTGGCCTTATCTCTCCATGGGGTTGCCTCCGTAAGTTCCCATACCTTGTCGTGTCTGATTCCATTTTGAGTTGAGTGTCGAACTTGCATTGGATGTTGATTCTATGTTGGGTGTGCAGGTGGCTACTCATTTGAAGGGTTTGGCCAAAAAGGCCAAACTAAACGAAAGTCATGCCAAAGCGGCCCGGGCTTACAAGGCGAGGGTGGCTTCCCTCGCCAGCGGTAGCTGCGGGGTGGGTGCTTATTATGTGAGGAGGCGGTGGCTGAGTACGATTTCGAAGCATACCACATCGGCACGTGCTCGGGCCTAGGGTAGGGAAGATGAGGCCCGAAACAGCTTGAGAGCGACTGAAGGCGAGCCGGGAGTTCGAGGATGATTCACAGTACCTGAAATGACTTGCTAGAGGGGCTAGGACGAGCTGCGGTTGCGTATGAACTTGGATGGTTTAGGGATGAGATTCTCACATCGCAAGGCGGGCTTAGGAAGTCTAAGGAAGGCTTCATTCACGATCAAGAGCGACCTGCGTGATAAGATGGCGGTGACTGGGCCGGGAACCGTCATGAGGAGCCACGGGCTATTTCGTAGCTTGGCCCGAGGAGTGCCGCGGGCTGCGTGGGGACCTTCATCAGCAAATAACTTTGGTTGCTCAGCGGGACGAAGTTATAGGAAGATTGAGGGACCAAGCCGATTACTTAGTGGGCCTGGAGTACGACTTAGCTTTCGGTGAAGAACACATTAGCAGCTTATCGGTTAGATTTCAACCGACCTCCTAGCGACGAGGAGGCGGAGGAGTCTTTCTCAGCGAGATCATACGGAGGGCGATACCCTACTAAGGCTCACTCCTTCTTACGTGTATAATCTTAACGTATAGACATATATAGCGCCTGCTTAATGAATATTCATTTTATTTCATCACTTTCGTCTTTGCTTGTGAACTTAGTATTTTTCATGATCACGTATCAATTTCTTGGGTACGCATTGCTGCAGTCAGAGTTGGATAGGCGATGGGATGTAGAGTTGACGGTTAGGCTCTTCGATGGGCCACGAGGCTTCATGGGCTGCTGAGCTAACTAGACTTTGCATTTGCATAGCACAGTCGAAATAGTGAGGTCGATCAAAAGGCGAGGCTGTGAGCTCTTAGCGGCGAGGCCTTGGGGGTGAATAGCAGGTGATATGGTCATGGGAACGCATCTGTGCAGTAAACGACCTTGTCAAAGTGAGCTACTAGGCTCCGGGCGCTAAGGCCTTAAAGCTAGGGCGCTGTTATTTGACTCTTCTTTGGCGATCGGCTCTTAAGTTTGCATGACACGTGCGATGAGCGAACTCAGTCAAAGTGAGCCTCTTGGAGCTCAGGGAGTGAGGCCTTGTTGGCGAGCTTTGGCGATCGACTCCTGAGGTGCGTGGCACACGTGCGGAGTGGTCGAGGCTCGTCAAGTGAGCTGCGGGCTCCGGGCGGCGGGCCTTGTTGAGCGATCCGGCCCCGGTTGATCGACTCTGGGCTGCGTGGCTGTGCAGAGGCAGGCGAGGCTCGTCAAAGTGAGCTGCCCAGGCTCCGGGCGGCGAGGCCTTGGTGGCGACTGGCTGAGGTGTGACTCTTGGTTGCACATGACACCATCACGGGAGTAGGCGAGCTGATCGAGAGTGAGCTCTTGGGCTCGGCCCGAGGCCTTGTTGTATCGACTTGAGCGTCGACTCACTGAGGCTGGTGGCACGTGCGGAGTGAGCTGAACTGTGCGTGAGCTTCTGGGCTGGGGCGAGGCATTGTTGTGATCTGACGCCCGGCCGTCGATACTGCGTGCGTGGCGTCGCGAGTAGTTGAGCTCGTCGAAGTGAGCCTCTTGGGCTCCGGTAGTGAGGCTGTTGAGCGATCAAACCTTAGGCGGTTGACTCCTAGGTGCGTGGCTTGTCTCGAGTAGTTGAGCTCGTTAAAGTGAGCTGGTATGGGACGGCGGCCCGAGGGCCTTGTTGGCGATCCGACTGGTGATTTGACTCCCAGGTTCGCGCTGTGCGAGGAGTAGGCAGAACTCGTCAAAGTGAGCCTCGCGGGCTCCCGGGCGAGGGCGCAGTGGCGATCCGGCTGGCGATCGACTGGGTTGCATGACCTGAGCGGTGAGCGAACTCGTCAGTGGGATATTGGAGCTCAGTGAGGCCTTGTTGGCGATCCGACTGTTGTTAAACGTGGCACGTGCAGTGGACAAACTCGTCAAGAGTTAGCTACTAGGCTCACGGTATTGAGGCCTTGTTGAGCGTTGACACTGGCGTCGATCCCAGGAACAGCATTAGCTGTCTGAGTGAGCGGGAACTTCGTCGAAAGTGAGCTGCGGAAGCCCGGTATTGAGCCCTTGTTGGCGAGAGAATCCGGCTTGGACGTCGACTCCTGGGCTGCGTGGCTGTGCGGAGTAGTCGAGGCTCGTCCAGTGACCGGCTCCAGTCTTGGGCGCGTGGCGATCCAGGCGGCGTCGACTCCAGTGCGTGGCATGCGAGTAGTTGAGCTCATCAAAGAGTGAGCTATTAGGCTCGAGGCGGCGAGGCCTTGTTGCGCGGTGTGGCGATTTGACTCTGGGGCTGGCATTGGCACGTGCGAGTAAACGAACTTCGTCAAAGTGGTTCTGGCGGCCCGAGGTGCTTGTTGGCGATCCGACTTGGCGATCGACTCTAAGGCTGCGTGGCATGCGGAAGTAGTCGAGCTACGTTAAAGTGAGCTGTTGTGTGCGGCCATTCGACTTACGTTTTCGGAAAGATGCGGCGTCTTTAATGGCGATTTATGGAGAATTTGTAGCGTTTTGAGGATTCGAGTGCTTTGGCCTTCTTATAAATGGCGGCTTCATTCTTTATGGGTTTTGCTCACTAGATATTACGCACTCTTACGGTGCGTAACCCAAAATCTGCGAGATGGTCGTCGAAGTTTGATCGTCTTCGCCGGGGATCCACCTGAAGATTCTGGTTTAGTTTTGTTGGACTTCTGCTTGTGGGAGTTGTGTTTTTCCCTAGTCTCCCCTTTATGGGAGTCATGTTATTCAGCTTCGTGTAGAGATGTGTTTAGAGGAGGCGGTACATTTCTTGTCTTACTTTCTCTATTTTATGTTCTTCTTTCTCTTCCTCTCCTTCGTCTCTTTCTCCCTTCTCCTTCATTACTCTCTTCCTTATTCTTGCTTTTCTTACATCATTCTCCTTTTTTATTTCTTATTTTCTTCCCACATCTGATTCTCCTCTTTTACGCCTGAAACTCTTTCCATCCATTTTTCTTCTTCCTCTTTTCCACCTCGTTTTCCTTTTTCACTGCACTTCTTGCGAAGTTTTTTTTTTGAGGAAGCTGCTTGTACTATGTATCCCAAGATGTGAGGATGACACTTCTGATTGTAATTGAATGCCTTTGATTGGAATAAAGAGATACTTTTTCTTTATGACTATGAACTTTCTCATTACATTGCATAGCAATTCTTGAGCATTATGTTTTGGCATGCGGGGCGTCTAACAAAATAACTAGTAAACACTCGACTAAATCATCGAAAATTGATAATGCTTTATTTAAAGGTCCTGGCGGAGTATTTCTTGATAAAAATGTTTAAGATTTCGCATTCAAGCATGATGTACCCTCCTTTCAATACGGAGCTCATAGTTGCTATTGGAAGCTGGCGGGATACGATGTAGGGGCCCTCAGGTTGGGACTAATTTTCCATGCAAGCCACGGATTCTTCTTTGGATGGTAGAGACTTCTTGAGACTAGGTCACACGGCATGTAGCTCCTAGGTTTGACCTTTTGGTTTGTAATACCTCGTAGTCTCCCTCACGGTAATCCTCAGGTCTTTAGAACTTGCTTTCGTGTTTTCATCTAGGAGATCCAAATTTGGGACGGAGAGCCTCGTCATTGTGAGACCCTTTGTTGCTAGCTTCGATCCTTGGGGACTTTAATCCTCGGCATTTGTAGTGCGAGGCTAGGGGCGAATGGGTTTCAGAGTTCTTGACTTCTGCGTTGTCCTGTAGGCCCACTGCTTGCCGCCGGGAGGTATTCACCCATTTTCCTTTAAGATCTTCCAATTTGGTCTTCAAAGCGGCCTTAAGGGTTCGATGGTGACTTCCCGGCTGACCATTAGATTGCCGGATGTGTTGGAGGCAGTAATAGTGCGCGGTCAGAGCTCGGCACGAAATCTACGAGCAGCGTTGTCAAATTGTTTTCCGTTGTCTAATACCAGGGCTCTTGGGATACCCGAACCTGCATGTTTCGCCACACAAAATTGCGTATCTTACGTTTACGTGATTGTGGCCAAGGTTGCCATTGACCCACTTGTGATTAATGACCGTGGCATTTGCGGATGTCTTTGGGGCAGTAATAATTCTTAATTAAGGCCGGCACCAAAAATCATGGCTTCATCACTACTTGGTGAAGTAATCCACTGCGATGATTATGAATTTGCATTGGCCCTTCCCAATGGGCAGGGTTCCCAGTATGTCCAAACCCCATTGTTGGAAAGGCCAGGGGCTTGTGATTGATGTCAAGGGCTCAGAAGGGAGGCGTGAGATCTTGGCATGCTCTTAATCGCACATCTCTTGACTAGGTTTAACCAGCATCCTACGAGTATCATGGGCGGTAGTATCTGCCAGACCTTCTGCTAATGCCCGTGCTCCGATATGATTTCCGTATATACCTTCATGTACTTCCCTTAGTACATATTCAGTGTTTTTTCCCGCGATGCACTTAAGGATAGGTGTGAAGAAACCTCGCTTGTACAAGCTTCCTTTATGATTAGTGAACCTGGCTGACCTCGTCCTTATTTTAGCTGCTTCTTTCGGGTCGTCGGGTAGACGTCCGTCTATTATGTAATCCCAAATGGGATTATCGAATTGATAGGACGACTGGGCAACTTCCACGCGATCCGCAGTCTATGGGGGCTACACCGGGTATTCGACGGGTGTTGACTGCTGAGGAGGGTCTTCTGTGGGGTATCGACCAGCTTTGCAGGCGTCGGCTCGAACTCTAAGTGTTTGACCTAAACCAACACAGATTTTTCAATGGAAATCTCGTACCTTTTAAGAATTATGGGATCATCCCTTCCACTTTTGGCCTCGTAGGTGTCTTGTTGTCTTACTACCGGTAGGGTCGGCTATGAACCTCGGTGGTCAACTTCCGATTAATGGGCGAGGTTGAGGCTTGCTATAAGCTGGCCTCATCGGCCTCGTGGAGACGAATCAAATGCGAGTGCGTGCTCAATGTCTATTTCATACGGAGGTCGGGTTCTCAGTTCCGCATGCATTTGAGGCTCCATGCAGAGTTTCAGTTGGGAAGGAAGTTAGATCATTTGTTTTAGTTACAGTGATTATTGGTGAATTCATGACTGGGGTAAGGTGAACACTACACCAATCTCCTGGGTTTGTTATTCTGTGATCTTCAAACTCAGAAAACAGTTCACATGACCCTTCATTGCTGTACTATGATTCTCTACGGTTTATCTGCCACCGCTATGGATGTTGATGATTTATAAAGTATGAAGCTTGGAAGTAAGGCAGACTTGGGCAGCATTCTAGATGCTAAGATTAATTTCTCCATCCTCGTGCACTTCTCTTCCGCTCCTCTTAGAGCCAGGAGCTTTACAATATTGACTCAGATCGTTTACTCGGTCTTTGCCTGCAAGGCTTTGGGGGACAGAGCTGAGTGAAATTAATGCATTGATATGGTGGGAGCTTTCCACTCTGATGGGGGCTTCTGAGAATGAAGATAAAATATATTTTTAGTGTTGAAGCGCCACTTAAGTATCGTGAAGGGCACTCTTCAGCTTGGGAAGAAGAAATTTGACATTTCTCCCATAAACACTGAATCAGATCGACCAGCATGATGCTTTCTCTGTCGAGCCTTGGACACTTGCTGAGGCGATGACTATCTGGACTACAACTACTTTATTTACTGTCTGGGTTGCACTAATTCACGGGGTGGTTGTTATAGAGCCAGAGTTTCCGGTGATCTCAGGGAAGCACTGAGCGGATTGATTAATGGCCACGGCAGCTGAGATTCTGGGAGCGCCTCAGGACTGGGATGAACTATAGGCTAGAGGCAGTGGTGGTTTACGAAGCGTATCGTCTATATACTCATGATACGTTCCTGTTTGCGGAACATCTTGTTGACCTTTGGTAGGTAGCTCCTGGGGTCGTTGGTCCAAGAGAGCTTCACCGTGCAAACCGGTTCCATGAGCTGACGGAATGATTCTGCTGCGATCTACTCAGGTCATCACGGTGATTGAAGCGAGAGGCGTCGTATAGCGAAGAGTTCTGCTGGCCAGCGTTGGCGTCCGTTGAGGTCGTTCGGGGAAGCGTCATTCGAACGCGTGACCGATGTCGTTGAAGGTGAATGGAGTGCGCCGTTTTGCTTTTGTTCGATGGGCGTTCGTTGACGTTAAAAAATATTCGCTTCTCTTTTTCTCCACAGCGGGAGGTTCTTGAGCCTCTCAGTGATCCTCTTTTTGTACGTGGCGGGCGTGGAAGCTCATCTCTCTTTTGTTTGATTCATTGATGGACTGGGCGCAGGCGATTCGGCCACCTGTGGGTGAATTAAGCGAAGATCCCGATTCCTCCATATACGCTTAAGCTGGCGAAGGCGTCTTACTTTAATGGTGACTTTGAGGTCTTACGCTAGCAGGAGGCGATGGCGGATGTTGGTCGTCATCCAGCGATACCATTTCTGTAGTTTATTGAGGGCTCGGTCGAATTGGGCACCTGGGCCGTATCTTCAGACTGTCAAGCCATCACTTTCATGAGCCATGTTTGCTTCTGGCTGTGGATATGGCGATGCATTCTTTGTGGCCACTCGTTGATCTTCCAGAGATAATTCCTTCACGCTTAGGTGGAAAACTTGGGTCTATCAGCTAATGATATCGGAGGGATGGCTTTTTATTACGTTGCCGAGAAAGTGCTTTTGGCGGCGCTGTGCTAAGCCAGTTGGGACATCGCACTGAGGAATCTTCTTTATCGTCGTTGACGAGGGGTCCACGGGCAGTAGTTGTATTGAGCCCAAAGGTATCTGCTCCGGACTGGCCGCGGATCATGTGTTGGTAGTTCCAGGTCTCTACCGCCAGATGCCCGTCTTATCGAGGACCGCAGCATGAAAAGATGATGCTCCGGTGAACTCAGTTGTCAACTAGGACAGATGAAGCCCCATTTTTTGTTAGCCTATTCGCGCGAACTACCAATGGTGTCGTGAGGTATTGGCATCCCTCGGATAGTCGGAGAATGCGATGTTTGTTATCAGAGGCGGCGGCGGGTTTGGACACCGCTTGTATTTCCCCTATCTCTACGCTAACGATCTTTGCGCGAGATGGGTGGCCTTCAGGACCGGAGCCTGAGTTCACACTCCTCTGCGAATCCTCACGAGATCATGGATTTCTCTGAGGTTTGTTGGTCTTTGAGTTATTAAATCTTGCCCGGGGGCGGTGGACTGCCAGACGGGGGCAGTTTGAGCCAGTTTCAAGAGACTTATTTGGAGTGCTGGAGACAGCAGAGTGCCGCGCCGTATTAAGCATTCTTCCACTCTTGGGTTGCATCACGAATAGAATATTAGATTTTATTAGTCTGCCATGAACTCAGGCCTAGTGTTATCTCGTAGTGGGAGTATGGGCTTTGTTTGGATGGCCCCACCAAAGAGCTGTTGTTTGGTACTCATAAAGGACTTGTAATCTGAAGGGCGACAAAGTGAAACCATTGAGGCGAACCGCGTGTTTCAAGTCTTCGCATTAGGGTGGCCGGATGAATTCCTGGGGTTTCCGATCACCTGGGGACGGTTCCTCATCTGCTACTTGGAATCTTTCTCGGTCGTTTTGTCTTTTGGGGCTTTGTCCTCGTCTCTTGTCATCTCTTTTTCTTGCTGAGTTGGAAGAGCTCTCTTTTTGGATATGAGGCTTCTCGTTAATATACTTCTACTTTGACGCATAATAACAATAACCGCCGGGGACGCTGGTGATGAAAAACATCAGGTCTTTGGAAGCTGAACCCCCCGAAGCTGGCTGGCTGAATCAGATGATGCGAACTTCTCAATGATATATCTACCTTTAGAGACTGGCGGGCGAATCGGACGCAAGACCTCGGGCTTTCTTGCGAACTCTGCTTGATGGTCAGTACATGATAACTTGGCTTTCTATACGTCGGCTTTACCGTGGTGAGGGGAGGCAGAGGCACGGCTGGAACAAGCTGCTGAATGAGGAGATTGATGACGGTGACTATTAAGGCCGGAGCTAAAGGCTGGGCTGCTTTTAATCTGGTGGCAGAAAGGCTTTGCATCGCCGAGATCTTAGGCACATCCCATGCAGAAGCTAAGTTAGTTACCGATGTGGGGCGCAAAATGTTTGGATCTGACACCATCGAATGCTTCCACTTGTGGCATCCCAATTCTTGAAGAGAGTAAAACACTAGGAACTGTGAAGAGTGGTGGGTTGACGTTTTGCAGGTGCCATAAGTGTCAAAGAGCGTCCTCACTTACCACCTCCTTCACACGGTGAGCTCTTCTTTGGAGGCTCTTTAGTTCTCACGCTCTAGCTGCTTTGAGGAACAGAAGAAAAAACAGGACTGCCCGTTCCCGACATGCCCATAGGAACTTTCTTCATGATTGCTTCTCTTTCTCTCGGAGCACATTGTAGTCAAAATCTTTTTTTAGCTGGGCTAAACTATGTTTTAGCACCTCGAATGTTGAGATTGTGTTGCCCTTCGCGGGGAGGAAAGTTACTGGTGCTACTGTGTTTGTCGATGTATCACGTGGGTTGTATGCTGGTGAGTTGCTCTAACTCCTGTTTTGAAGGCCGGTTGGTGAAGTAGGCGCGCCAAAGCTCGTTACGTGTTAACACGTTCGCGCGGTGGTCTCTTTGTAAACCTACTGGCGATCTATCACCGGCGGATCAGGCGTGCTCTACCATTGTGATTTCACGGATTGATACCGCTAATTGGCGAAATCGATTATATTTGTAAAGGCTTGCTCGTTACACGGGCGACTTTGTTGACCGATGCCGCACTTCGGCAGGTGGTGGGCGATGTAAAGTCAGTTAGGCGGACACAGAACTACTGGGCGTGGAGGCTGGGCGACATTCTTTCCTTCGCACAAAGAAACCAGAGGGGGGTGGCGGGGCTTCCTTGAAACAAATCTGAAAGTCAGGTTCTCAGAGAAAGATAGTTATTGAGGAGCTAATGTGTTTGAAAGAATCGAAGTTTGTGTACCTTTCATAGATGTGGTGAAGCATATGTTTCATACCGTATAGACGTTCTACTGGTTGGTGGTGATTAGGATTCTTTCCTATGTAGATAGAATATTTTCCCGCTGGTATCTGGGACTTTGGACCGCTGGATATGAAAGTGCAACTCTATTTGGAATTATTTCTCTCCCTTATTGGTGGGATCGCTGATGAGTTGTAGTATTGTGAATTATCTTTTCTGCTTAGTAAGATTTGAGACTAGACCTATTTGGATAATATAATATAGGGGAGGATTGTCACGACTGGCCATCATGAGTTTGGCTTGATTCTGGAAACATGGGGGCTTTCTTAAGTTGCCTGTAATGAGCCTTTGGGCAGGCAGAGTGGGCCTTAGATGCAGGCTTATTAAAGGCTTTTTGGGATCTAAACTTCAATAAAAGCCAAGCGGATTAGACCTCATCTTGTTGTTTCAAAACTTTCATGAATGCTTAAATGGGCATCTTATATAAATGGGGTTTGAGGTGAGCTGTGAGGCACAGAAAAACAAACCTGTCATTCATGTCTTTTTTATATCCTATAGGCTGACTTTACCAGTGAAAGAAAGTCTTATAGAGGCCTACCAATAAATCAAAGCCAAATGAAGAAAACATGCTCCACTCAGGCTGGTGTCTCAGAACTCTCAGCAGCTCAACATGGATTCAGACCAAAGCATGACTGACAGATCTATAAACATGATCCTTACTTAACGAGAGCAAAGTCAATTTTTTTGAAAACTTATCATCTTTTAATATCAAAATATAGAGGACTTGCTCAGGGTCTTCTCTTAGTTTATTACTCTCTCTCTCTTCCAGAATAACCAAGTACATTTATACAGAAAATTAACCAAGTATTATTGCAACAATCAATTCTTCAAATCAGGCAGAAACGAAGGCACGAATGAGCTGGACATTTGAGTAGGTCAGAAAGGTTGAATCTTTACATGCTTTCACAGTTCATTTGCTTTATATGATGTTTTTTGTGCTGATATATTTACTGGCTGATCAAATAAAACAGCTTAGGATTAAGTGATCATGGCGATTATATATTCATACAGAGAGTCGTGAGGATCAAAAAAAGCATTGACAAAGCATCAACATCAAAGAAACTTTGTAAAGAGTCCAGGATAGCGCACCGAGCAACGGAAGCTGGAGCTCAGACTTCAGGCTGCTAAACTGGGCGTGCAGCCAGTGCCACTTGAACTTAACATATAAACAAAAGTTATCTACCATGTTTCTTTAGTATTTGCATTAATATTGGACAAAAGTGTGCCATAGACTTTGGGACATAGAACAATCAAACAAGACACTAGCTTTATAACAAAAGAAAAAAAAAATTATCGAAAAGAAGACAATGGTCATGGATAGCTATGTCTGGAGCTGCAGGAGCTCAAAACCACATCACCCTATTCTTATAATTTGATATTTAGGTGGAAGGACACGCACGACGAATTTAAATAGACTGATATTGGGGGTGGTTGATCAGTTTAAGGGCAGAAGCCTTGTTTTTTGAGAAACATATGAAGTTTTCTGAATGTTGTATTTAAACTCCAGTGCGGGAAATGGAAATATCTAGTTAATTTTAAGTTGATTTTATATATTTATATTTTGATGTGGTGGTTTAAGTTGATTGCAGACTGGGTTTGAGCAAAGGGTGTTTGTTTTTGGCTCTTTGTTGAAAGTAGTTTGTAGCTTTTTAACTTCTCAGACTATTTGTTTCTTTGCGTGCCATGGTTGCATTAATTTTAGGGTTTTTGAAACAGAAAATCCATGTTGGCCGACTTTCATGGATGATTTTTCTATTAAAGAAAAGCAGTTTTCAGAGCTCATAAGGCTGAGGGCATGGAAGGAAGATCGCCTCATGGTCAAGGTGACTCTTAAAGATTCAATTTATCATTGCTGATTGGATAAAAAAACATGACGCTTTCCGTTGTATTTAAGTTATAATTTAGGAAATTTGATCAAGTGCGAGAGTTGAATTTCTTTTTTCTTTATTGAAGTGGGAGGATGAGATGATTTTTATTCTTACAATTCATTTTCTAAATATTCAGGATAAGAACAATTAATTTTTCATGGATCATACATGAATTAAAGTGCTCAGTGGGGATGGACATTTTTTATTGAGGCTGTTTTTGTTTTCAAGAAGGAATTATTTATCATAATAATTTTATTTTTATTTTCATAAATATCTTAGATGTTGCTGAAGTAGCAGAGTATAAATATTTCATTTATATATATAGGTAAAATTGCAGAAATATCAATAATAGATGTAAATATTAAATTAAACTATCTTTTTTGGCACTTACATTATTTAACTCTTAAGATAATGTTTTGGCTTTATATAAAGAACAAACAACAATGACTTAATAGAAGTAAAGTATTTGAAAAAACAAATAGCTAAATACTTAATACCACTCATTACTATTAGACATTAAGTTAAAACAAGGGCATATTCAGATTAAAGAGCAAAAAAGCAAATATAACTAGTTTTTTACAGATGACTCCATTCTCTATGTTGCTGAAAGGAGAGAGAGTCTCAAAATGGGCACATTTACAGGAGGAATAAATTCCTTAATATTTCCATTGTTCAATCATGCATATACAGTGAGTGTTCAGCCCTTCCCTAACCACGTCATCGAACAGGGGGCGTACATGAAGGAACATACTTCTTAACTTTGATTTTTGACATTAATTAGAGATCATTCAATCATAAATTCTCAGCGTTTTAAGGGACTGCAGAGCACTCACGGAAGATACAAACATTTAAAAATTCTTGTTTATACAGACCTAAGTCTCATTTATGCCTTGCAAATTCCACTAATACAAGAATTTTACATTCTGTTTCAAAACAGGAGATAAAAACCTATATATACTTCGTGGACTCTCTTATCTTGTGATGTTAAACTTCTTATTCGAATCTGAAATGTCTACAGCGTGAAGCCTCTTCGATTTTACGGATAAAACACCCGTGTTCAGAAACTTATAAACTTAATTAGGAAAACGGATCTAACATAATGACCTTTGCAGTGATCATTCAATTCTGATATACATATAAAATAATTAGCACTTATCATAATAATCATATCAAATGGAGCACATAAGCACTCTAATCTTGCTTTTAGGTACCCATTCCTTTTCATGTTCTTGTTGTTCATTCCTTTCTCACACACACACACACACACTTTACATATATATATATATCTTTATATATATATATATATATACCTATGCTATATATATATGTACCACCTCTCCCTCCTCCCCTCTTATTTATTTATTTTCTTTCACCCCACTTTTTACACACACACACACACACTTTTTTGTACACACACACACACACACATATATATATATATCTACTTTCTTTTTCTATATATACTATACTATATATATATATATATATTTACTTTTTTTTTTTATAACCAAAGCCTTATGCTGTATTTTTCCAATGGAAATGGATAACGAAACAAAATAAGTACCATTAGGTACATCAACACATACGGAACAAATGATAGAGCCAGTATGAGCGGCGGGACACAAGTAATTAAAATGGACCCAAATGTGACCCAAGCCCCGGGCCACACTTATATGTTTCGCGACATCAGGAGTTGATCACCGCCAGCCTTTATCATCCACCCGGACATAAGTAGGCGACAGTTATTTATATTCCACCACAGACCTAGAACCATACGATCATCATAACATGGAGTTCTTTTCACACCATTTATCATGATCAAATTTTTAAATGGGACATTCATTCATGCATTACCATCTGCCATGCATCAGGCAGTGGCATCATCTGAAAAGTTGAGCAAATGCATTCTGACCTAGTCCACAGCAGATACCAGAACACAAAATCAGTCATTTTTCGGCTTTGTGAGCCCTAGGAAATGAGGTTTTTAGATAAAGTGATCTTCTCACAAAATGTTCACCTATCTTAAGTTTCCAAAGGCTCATGAATCAGTCATTTGGCCGCTAGGACCGGGAGGGCATGGCTTTGTAACAATTTAGAGCTATAATAGACGATTTCGGGAATAGAGGGCTACGGAATTGTGTCTATTTGCAGAAAATTTTATAGGAGACGACTAGGGACATAATTTGACCATACTCTTCATGAAATTTGACATTTTTCTGATATTCTGATTTGCCTCGAAGGCGGAATTCTTTTCATTTGGATCATTATAACTCAAGTTATAGTTTAAAACAACGGAACCCTTTCAGTCAGAGGACCATCACAGGACATAAAATTGTGGGACACATGGAAGTAACTCTCACTTATGACAGATTTTACAGCGGTAACAATGAGAATTTACTGATTGACTACCACTGTATAAAGTTGTTCTCATGAGTCTCTGGTTTTAATAAGACATTTTAGGATACTCATTGATTTTACAGCTCCCAGATCATGTTGACTTTCCGTGAAACTACTCACATGGGGACAAGAATCAGTATTTTCTTTGTAAAACTATTTTTTAGGGTCCTTAGAGTAGGATTTACATCTTGGTCTCTTCTAGACATTTGTTATTATGGTTCTTAGGTTTCCTCAACTATAATCATAAGTGGGAATCTGGACCCAGCTGTGGTCGACACAAAACACAGGTTTGGGAGACTTGGGACGTGCTGATGAAGCTACTGTCTCTATTTACGAGCCTTTTGGATGGCATAAACAAGGATGGGACTCTAAACTGAGTAAAATAAATCAAGAGGGAGAAAGTCAGGATCTGGTTCATATACCAGTTTTCTTGAAGGCATGACAGGCTGCCACTTCCCTTCTTCTTAACATAGACAATTGAAACCTCTAGAGGATGGAAGGCTACGAGCAGGGACTAGTTATTTTTAACACCTCTTCCTATAACAGCATATGGCCACAATATCTACTTTTTACAGCTTGAAAATGAAATCCTGATTCTAGACAGTTTACATTTGTCTTAAGGGTTGCCAGTTCTAATTTTCATACACTCCATTTTGGTCACTCATAATTTGTTTATTTTTTGTTTCAAACTATCTTATTCGATGAAACATAAATCTTCTATATTAATGTAGCTAAGCGGTCATAAATCTTCTATCAGCACAGACTACAAAAATCTTTGATTTATCTCATTTCTGGCGTTGCGGCTCAATTTCAGGGGTACGCCGATTGGCACGTACCATAACATAGCGAGGCTTGCCCAGGTGGAGTACCCGGGATCGCCTCTTTCTTGCTAAAGGGCTCATCCACTAAGTGTGCCTGAACCCAGAAAGTTACGCAGGTATCGCGCCAAACCGCTCTCATTATCAATTCCCCGGTTTAATTGCTGCCACATCGTGAACAGCGCTGCCTCCACGGGAAAGCCTCAAGGGGACGCGTTTGGTTCTGATGAGCAACTGGCGATCTGGCGAATAGCTTGAAATCTTCATCCAGTGAATCGCCGATCCATCTCATGTTTATCTCTGAAGCAATGTGGAACATGATTGTCATCTGAGCTGACGACTCGGCGAAGATAAAGCAATCAGTCATGATTGGTCTTTCCCTGGCATATCTCGCCAAAGATCCGAATCAAACCATTGAGGCTGAGGAATAATCTTTCTCCATGATTAAGTACCTGTCAGGATTGGATCTTTCAAAATTCATCTCAGCTTCTTCTCTTGCCATAACATAACTTCTTTGGTATAATGACTCTAGGATCGTTTTGGATGGTTCAAAATCGCCTGATAGATTTTTTACTGAGTCCAGGAATGTGAGGAGCTTTTTGTTTTGGTTGGTTATATGAAAATAGTGAGTTATTTTCCATATGCTGGCCGAAGGGTTAAAATAAGATGCAAAGGAATACGCCTTTAAATTTGAGCCTAGTTTGAGGCATAACAAATTTTAAGAGTGTCTCAGGGTCCTTTCCTGCGTGAATAATGTGACTATAAGTCATTCTCAAAGCGGATCTTTGTTTCGGCAAGCCAAAACCATGTATAATTCTTTTTGAAAGTAACATTTCGCCCATTAAATGTCTGAGTTAATCAGTTTCGAGCCCTCGGGTGGCTGCAGTGAAGACTAGGCTGAGTTCTTGGTTTGTCCAGCAGTGAAGACACGGGATGCCACAGGCGCAAAGTAGTGGCGAACGAGGAGGGGCACGTCAGATGAGTTTTGACCTGGTTTTTGAGGGTTTGAAACCGTAATCTGAGTACGCAGCCAGTGAAAAGCAGGAGGGGCCACTTGGCCTATCAACCTACCCCAGCGGCCTCTCTTCCCAGACCGAGCTGGCCAACATCTTGGGGATGATAGCTCTTCCGGGGACATGTTTAGTTACTGAAGAACAGAAGAAGAAAGAAGGAGCAAATGAGGGATGAAAGCAGGAGACCATGTTAAGAATCTGTACAGTGAAAGGACAGGGTTGCAGGTGGGCCTATCAGCCTGACCTCTAAACTCAGGTGAAGTATGAGCCAACCTGATGTTTATGAACTAGGTGAGGATTGAGTAAGAGTAAACAAGCAGAGATCATTTGTACATAAAAAGCGGAAGCCAGATTAAGACACATACAGTTGAGGGGAGTACAAAAACTCTCATGTGTGAAATTTATGCTCAGAAGGAAGAACAGCTGTGTGAAATTTCCCACCTCCCATGTAAGAGACTTTGGCTATTCTGTGAATTTGTATTCTCAACCTCAGCAAAGTACTGTTTACTCTACAATCTGTTTCTCATAATCTAACTTCACTTCAGTTCTAGGCTTGAGATGCGATAGAAGATCCATAATCCATCTGAACTGGAATCTGTGATCTGTTCAACTTCCAATGCTTGTGACAGAATCTGAAAGAATGGACCCAGAACCTGCAAAAAACACTGTTTCAGCATAAAATAAATCATTAGTACCGAAAAGGGTTCTGCACTATCAATCAGTTTAGCTTCAATATGGTTTTTGTGCGCAAGAAAATACGCAGAACTTATCAAATAGAGGTTCAAAATACTTCACAGACTAATCCACAATCGACGTTGCTGATCACACGACGCGAGAAGTAATTAACAAGCAAAACCAAAGCATGGAGGTCAAGGTTTTTTTAGGGTAAACCTGGGCGAAGAATCGAAGAAGGCCTAAGCTAACCATGAAAGAATGAGAAACATATAGCGTGGTGATAACAGCTCACCACCTCCTCGAGGCATGAACAGTCTTCTACAAGAAACTGGGTTTTTGGGCGTTGAGATTTCAAATCGCATCTGCTACGGCAGGTGCCCCCCAAATCAAAACAATGCCACGCCTTGTATGTTAACCCTGACCTAAATGATCAGGGACCCACTATACCGACCTGATTCTTTTTATTGACATGAGACATCAGCACAGAGACTGGGCTTGCACTAAAATCGTTGCTGGCGAGGTCGCGACGGAGCTTCCCGGCTTAGTACAGAAGGGTTTTGGGCATCACTGTCGCGGGGATGTTCGTTGAAACTCCGCGGTTTCTTGCGGACTCGTTTACGGGCACCTCACGAGCGCCTCTTCCGCGAAGGCGCTCACCACCATCTGATGTGCGAGTATAATCAGACTCCAGGCAGTGAGGTTGGGACGCCCGGGCTTTTAAAGGATTTTGTGTAACTGCTACCGGACCGTGCTCGGGTTTCAAGGCAAAGCAATCACGATTCTTATTTTCTTTTCTTCCTTCTTTACCTTCTTTGTTGTTTCCTTAAACTCCATGCATATGAGTTTTACCTTTGTTAGAAGAAGATAAACTGACATTGGAGGGTTTTGGCAGGGGACTTTGTCGTTTCTTGGCCTATAATTCGGACATTAACACATGCTGGTTCTATGATTAACTAAGGTGGAGTCTGGGATTAAATAACGGAAGAAGATTATTAATCATCCAAACTCAAACTGTGACATGGGACCTTTCTCAGCCAGGCACAATTCGACCGTCACCCTGCTGGAAAATCTATCAGGTTTCAGAGACTCAGGCAATTTGCTATACTAATTTGATTGACAAAGAAAACCTCTTTGGGACCGCAAAAAATGAAGTGAGCTGTGCATAAAACAATACTAATAAAGATTGTTTCAGCCTGTCTGACTGAATTATATACATAGCTAAGCAAAATAAACTATTGTACTTTGCCATTATGATACGTACTAACTAATAATTAAAGACTAGTGAAGGACACAAACAAACTAAAACAACACAAGTATCAGCAGATAAGAACATGGTACTATATCAGTGCTTTGAAGCTAACTCTGCACTTCTGGAGCACTGCAGTATCTTCTTTGTGTCTCTTTGGAGCCAGGGATGGCAGGGTGCAGAGGGAAATCCATTTTACCATCCTTATCTTTAGTGAAGGTGGCGAAAATTTTAGAAGCTAGGTCGGGAGGCACTAGCACTGCGGGCACATGAGCTTACGCCTCAAAGCTGAAGTGGCTGAGTAGGCATGTCACGCGGAGTGGGTGGTGATGAGCTCACATCTGATCTTTGCGCGTGGGAGGGTGGAAGGTGGCTATCTTTGCATCACATATTGAGAATAAAGCAGATGCTTTGCTGCGCTACGAGGAAGTGATACCTCGCGCAAAAGCGACCACCATCCGTAAGCCGAATGCGCATACGAGGAAACCACTAAAGATCTGGTAGCGATGCAGAGTACGTGTTAACATCAGGGCGACATCCGGCACGGCGCCGATAGTGTTGTCACTAAGTGAGTAACGGATGTACTTTCGAACATCTGTTAGCGCGGCGTGGGGCGGTTGTGAAGCCATGAAAGGACTAAGATGGGGAGGCGGAGCAGAGGGGATCATTCTGGCGAGGCAGAGTGCATCACACACAAGGCGGTCGCCACATCCTCCGCTCATCCTCTAGCGGTATAAAGAAATGCTGTATGAATAAGTGCCGCTGCAGAGACTCACAAATAATAGAAGAACTTGTAGGCTTTCTGCTTGCGGCGGCCTGCACCGATCCTAACGTGGTTCTCGGAGCAACTAAGGGTGCTCTGACATGGCATGGCTTTGCCTGAAAATGAGTGGTGGCTTCTCTCACTTTGAGCAGGCCATATAGTGGGGACCTTCCTCTTGAGTGAAGTGGTCCATCGTAAGGCTCTACCCAAGATCGGGCAGAACCCCTCAGATATCAGATCTGAGCCTCTGGAATAGCTCATCTCACATTCGAACAATCATTTGAGACGGAACCAGTGGGCGAATCAGTGATGTTGTGAGGGTATATCTTGGGAAGAAGCGCCTGCGAAAAGGATATACCAAAGCTGGCATACGCTGCCGAGAGAAATGAGAGAACCATCTCTTCTGGTGAGGTGAGGCCCTTGTGTCAAATCAATAAAGATTGGCCAGAACTAATGGCGGCTTAAAGCGTGGGCAGTCTCATTTCGTGGCGCAGACGACCATCTATGTTGAAATGAAGCTACATTTGATTCAGCCCTCCGGAGATTGTGTAGGCGCTGGTAAAAACTCAAGAACCGCGGAGGATTGAAAAATGCCTCGAGTCCTCGTGGCGGTGATCTTTGTGGACCAATCACATAGATCTCCGACATTTGAGGTTTTCTTTGATCAACATATCATCATTGGACCCCTCTAGTAAAACCGCCGCGGAAGCGTAATTCACGATTACAGAATGGTCGGCTAATAAAGTGGGCGTCTAATCCTGTGGCGAGGGGATAAGCGGCGTGCGTAGGGATCCACAGAGCGATTGAGAAGCTGCGAAGGTTTCTGAAAACTGAAGCGGTGAGCTCCCGGGCGGGATGTCGGGCCAGCAGAAGGCGTTGCCTCCGTGGAGCCGTGATGGATGCATAAGAGAGGGCGAGGTCCCGCCCGGTGTAGTATCGCGAAGATGGGGCTCGACACCACAGAGACTCTGGGAGCCGCCGGCGACGAGGCGGATACCAACATGGCGTAGCGAAGGAGACGCGAGGGACACACCTCAAAGCATCTTAGGCCGGGAGAGTGGTCTGTGCGATACTGAGTGCACGCACCATCTTTCTTTGTTTCGCGGGTGTGCAGGGGTACTGATCCAGCCTCCTCACGTGTCTGAACCATGGTACGTAGGCTAGCTCTTGGGCCCAGACAAACCGTGACAATTGAGGCTGGCGTGGGCGGGACGACTGATGATGGTGGGGAGCGTTCAAAGTGGATCATTGCTCGACCCATGACAGGGAGAAAGTCTGACTTTATGGGATAGACCATGAGGAGAAGTCTGCATGAGTCATGAAGCATTGGACATACCAACAGTGAAGGCGCAGAGAGCAGGAGTGTCTTCTGTGTGAATCTCACTTTTATGAGTATTTCACACAAATCTTTATTTAAAACAAAGTATTAATAAAAACTCAAACAAAGGAAACAAAACAAATATATTGAACCATATCAAGAAGGAGGTTTAATTAAAACTAAGATAAAATATCAATAGTAAAAATGAAGCTCCCTAAAAATAAACTAAAATATTTAAAGAACAAATTAAAAACGAGAACAAAATTTTAGCGCTCTGATTTGATCTCGGTGGAGACCAAAACCAACTTCGAGCTGATCATAGTCATGGAATCGAGGGAGAAATCTCTGTGCATGAATGCGAGCAGACATAGGGCTTGACTACGTTGCCAGTTAAGCATGAATTTTCTTGTCTTTAGGTTCAGAGGGTTAGCCAGACAAATAAAACTATAACAGTGGATGAATAGAGTAGACCAAATCAGTGGCAGTTTAACTTGGAAATAAGATTGGGACTTGGAATGTTAATGATCTTGCGTTGAAGTTTTAGGGTATCAGTGATAGGTAAACTGTTGCTATCCTTTGATTTTAGATTAAATGAGCGTCGTTTCTTGGCTCTTTATTTAAATTTTGGTCTCAATGTTCTTTGAATGACATCTCGGTTCATAATCATGTTCAAAATTTTATTATTTACCTACGCTAGCATTGTATGTTAGATTCTGCGGAATCAAAGCAGCAGCCTTGCCACTATTCTCAGCGATCTGAAGACGTCGAGACAAATTCTTTGCATCTGGCATTACTGTGTCTTCTGTGAGTCTTGAAGCTTCAAGAAGACCAATCATTCTGTTGCGGAATTTAACAACTTTCATGGGATGGAACAACATTTTATATTGGCGAGCTCCACGACCAACATTTGAGGAGGATCTGTCTGAGATTGCGACTGCGTGGCAACACCATATTGGATAAGAAGGTTCTCGAAAGGGTTTGTTACAAAAGTGAGAACCTCCCATCTGGCTGATAATTGCCTTAGAAGACCGGATCTAGAAAGGCGTTACCTTTGGAGATTTTTAGCGACTTGCACAGCCAGTGTTTGCCACTGCAGTATCACTTTACTTCCTTCACGCCAGACACGTGTTCACCCCACAGGATATGGCACTTTAAGCAGAAGGGATGTGAGAATGGTCCATGAATTGTACCGCACATCAGCAGTCGACTACCAAATGGGGTTCAGGGCATCAGCTATCAGCGGCAATCTTTGCAGTCTTTGCACCTGCTCTCTCTTTCGCACATGGTGTGATCTTTAATATCTGTGGCGATAAATAAGCTTTGAATACAACACTGTGGATAATTTTTATGAGCGAGAATGCCTCCCACATTATCTGCAATAATGGTGAGAATTCATATCTCTGTTCTTCAGAAGCTTGCATTTGTATATTACTCCAGTCCATTTGTACTTGAACAAATCAATCACATAATGATGTCTGATGAGACAGCTCATTGAAGACATATGCCTCTTATTATCATCATCCTTGTTATTCTGATACAAAGGCTACAATAGTATGAGGCATGCCAGTGCATTGCTATCTCCTTTGTATCGATGGGAGACTCCTGGGAATTCTAAATCAAAATCTGGAGGTTGTGGGTGTGTGTGTATTATTAATGCAGGATTAATTCTGTAAACCGCAGTTCTCTACTATTATTATCTCAAATGGAGGTTGAACTTTTAAACAATAGAACCCATCTAATGAAGCAGGCGTGGATTACTGGCATTTGTGAGCCTTGCGCGCGTACTATTATTTTATGACGGAACTCTCTTGTGGTTCCGCTTTTTGAAACTCGCCGGGACTCAGATCGTTCATATTCCTCTGCCTGTAGAACTGAAATTGACCTGGAAGACGGGATAAATCTCAATAGTAGTAGCTCTGACAGCATGGCCATGTCGTGAAACTAATCTTGGAAGAGCTATCCTCTCTCTGTTCACTTGGCCATAACACCACCAGCTTGAGTTATGTTATGACATTAGTATAGTCTTTGGACTTTATATCTCATCTTTTGATAAACATATTATCTTCTAAATGAAACTATCTGCATTATGAACATCTTGCCTTTGTGCCATATGTAAGCTTATGATCCTTGGACACTCTATTCTACCCTGTGTAGCCCCACCACTAGAGTGGTTCTATGTGGTTGCTTCCCCGCGTTATCAGGCGAACTCTTCATCTGCCCTTGCCCTCACTGACCGTTGTGGAAGACTAGCCCATCTGTAACCGCGTGATCAATCGGTTCTTCACGAGTGTCGCGGTATAGGTTCGGTTCAGTGGTGCATTCACCTGTTTGTTTTGCGCCACTCTATGGGGTGTAGTGAGAAACGAAGCTAGTCCTGGCGAAGAGAAACTGGCATCACCGAAACTTTCGTGGCGAGTCATGATCAGTGATGATGAACTTTGGTAGACCAATACTTGCCACCGTTCTTGAGGTGGCTGGTCGTGCCACCTGTGAGTTACTGCAGGCCATTGCCAGATAACGGCATCATGGTTCGCAGTGTGAGGCAGCGGCCCACGAACAAAATGCACAAAATTGAATCCACCCTTTGGTTATTGACATCGTTCAACTCAAGCGGATCGTCAAACCACTGAGTTAAGCGACAAATCTCCTGCTTTTTATGAATCTATATCTTGAAGTGTTTGAAGCAAACTAGAAAACAGAATCATAGTCTTGGTTTTGACTCTCTAATGGTGTCCCAGAAAGACAGGAGACTGAGAACCTCAGGAGATGGAGTTAGAGAAACAAACTCAATTACTGACCGGGTTTGGGACTCAATGGAGGGACAAGAAAGTACTCTATCGTCTCACTTCTTCTTCTATTGGGGTGAGACTTCCTTTAGAACAGAAAGACTCCACCTTTCTCTCTGTTAATCTACAGGATTGGTTTCAATGAGTCCTCAGCCCAGGTTTAAAGGTTCTCACAACCACTTTGTTCTCATGAGAAACCTTCTATAATCTTCAAAGAGGCTTTTTCAGTGAATGACCTTCACGCTGCCTCCATAAAATCAGTAACATCACTCTACTCTCATGGGCATGGCCTCAGCTTTGCCTGCTGTAATTCTCTAGTGGTCTCTTGTCCTAGTTACTAATGGAGACAGGCTCTGTCTCAAAGTGAAGTCTCATGGAATTCAGATTAAATGGAAATAGTTTTTTGTAATCAGTATCAAAGCTCTTTTAGAAAACAATGGCATCCATTCTGGGTTCTATGTTTAGCTAATACAGTCTAAACAAGTCATGGTGATTGTCTTAATAGCTTTGTCATTGGAGCTTTTAGTCAAACAGAGGAATTCTAAGTGGTTTAAAACATAAACTATAAGCTGAGAAAAATATTCTTACAGACACATTTCCCTATTTAAACAATCTATAATACATGTTTAACATGGGCATATGGAATTCATGAAATCCCAGTGGACGACTCATGAAATAAAGCTTTGAAGTGATATCAAATGTTGTTCTTGAGTGTGCTCATAGGTTATGCTGAGACCTCTTCACTTGGCATTTCACTATGATTCAGAGTAATGATCCGACAAGAGCCCTTCTCTCCTCTATTGGGAGTAGCGAATCCTTGTTGGCTACTCAGTACAGCAGATACCTGAGTTGTACCCTAATCATGTCCACCTTGAAAAAGTAAATTGGAAGGTAACGGAATGAAGTCAAAACCGCGATGGAAAGAACTGAAATATCATGGCGCATTCAGGTTGAGGTTACTTGCACATAGTGCTATGGTGAATGTTCCAGCTCCGTTTAGTAGATAAATTCTGACAGTTTATATGCTGTGGGAGATTCAACCAGTAGACTTATCACTGAAATCAGCGTCAAATAATCATCATCATGGTGTAGTTTATAAGATCCGCTCCTTGGTCTAAATCAAAAGTTTTTATCACTTAATGTTTCTTTGATTAACAATCTCTAAATCACAATTAATCTATATTAGACAATGAGATACTAACATATAATTGCACATGATGAGTCTTGTTATAAATATAATCTCATGATTGCATTCATGCTAATTTATACTATCATGAGGACTTTGTTAAATTTAAATTCAAACACCTAAATCAATTCAATGTATGAATATCATTCAGCTGTGAAAGAAGCCTTCTATATCAAACCATATGACTAGCATTACTTTAATATAAGTGCTAGGCGATTATTTAGATCTTCTTCCAACATACTCCCTTGTTAAATAATTTATTTTTGCTCTCCTGCTTACACAGCGTGGTCATGAATCATATACTATTTCAGGGAAATTGGCTTAGCGAGGTCTTATAATTCTTAGTGCAGACATATCTCTATCTTCATTCAGATCTGAATTTTATAGTCATTAGCATCCACGATAACCATTATAAAACCTTTGATGGGCAAAAATTGTTTCCTTTGGCTGGTTCTTGATATCGTTATCACCAAATACAGCGGTTCATATCAACAGCTCTTCTGGGACATCTAGTTCATTTTAAATAGTTAACACTCAAGCACTTCTCAGGTTATTGGGCCCAACAATGTATCAGTTCAATTTAGCAGAATCCCCTTCCAATGACTATACTATATGTTATGAACCATTGACTTTGCAGTGAGAATTGGACCTCATCTCATTGATGAAGCAGTTAACATTTACCACTAGGTCTATCCCATGATCAAGAACTATATCATCTGATCCTTTATAATTGCCGGGGATATTAAACCAATTGTTAAATATTTTATGAACTAAGACATAGAAAGTCTCTTTGTCATAAAACCTTAAAGCTTCTCACCTATTAATAATGACATACCGATGAACTTACTTAGTTAAATAAAATTTTCTTGTATTTAGGATTTTTTTAAAACCGACGGTTTTGGCCACTGACCTTTATAGTCCACATAGGTTCTTACAAATATTAATCTGGATCTGAGTCAGGTATCAATTGGGGTGAGGAACTGGGAAATGTCAGCAGCTACCTTCATGGAGTTCTATGCTATTTTGACTAAAAAGGATGAGAAGGTTCACATCGAAAGAATACTCATATCTTTGCAACTACGCATTTGAACTAAAACAAAAAAAAACAAAAACGACAAAAATAGTGATAAAGAAATCGAGTGATCGGTTCTGGCAGGAAAACGTTTCTCTCTAGAAATCTGATCATTAGTCAAGTTCACTAATGACTGTTTGTTTTCTGTGGATCTGGATTGTCGGTTGTAGTATATTAGTTGGTTCTCATATTCGCGGAAGGTTGAAACTTGCAGCTTCTCTGCAGTCAGATCAAACCATTCTTGTATTTATATCTGATCTTCTTTTGGACGTCGAGCGTTTTTCTTTCTGTACTTCTTGACTCTGACCGTTTTATAAAAATCTTGCTTTCATGCCAAGGTTCTTGCAAGAATTTACCTTAAAATTGGAAGTAAATATCCTCGATCTGTTGGGTTCTTCCCTTTCCTTGATTAGTCTCTTCTTTAGGGGTTGGAAGCCTCCCTGATTGGTGGGAACTCCTACGATTATTTATATTTATTTAAATACTCCTCTCCGGCTTCCAATTATAGTGAATGGGGTTCATGAATGACACAGAACTGTTGGGTTCATCAGTAGTGGTCTAACATACCCATGAGTGAGATGTTCTCGACTCTCAGAATCCAACAAATAATCAGTGAAGGCACTCATGAGTCGGAGCCCAGATGTATTCCTCATCAGGTATTGGTATCTGACTGGGACACACCAGTTCAAAACTAACCTGAAACAAATTGATCCGACTGGATGAGTTCTTCCAGTTTTCAGAGCCTGTTTGCAAAACTGTCACAACGACACAGTATAAGAGAAAAGTGAAGTGGTTCCAGCATTACAGAATTAACAGTGAGACGACCAGTGAAATTGCAGCTCCATGTATTGTGAAGCAGAAGAAATGGATTAGAGGTTGTGTAGTTCATAAGACATTTTGGACAGATTTCGAAGAAAATATATAAATAAGTCAGAGCTCCGTCTGGTTTTTCTTTGCTGGTTGGCGCCGATTAGATCGGAAAGAAAGGTGAAGAAAGAAAATAAAAAGAAAAATAAAGAAAAGAGAAAAAAAATATACTCTAAACTATTGCTTGAGTTCCTCTTTTTTACTTTTGCATTGAGTGAAAGCAGGAAGCTATATACTATTCATATTTGCCACCATTTATAAGCATGAAAAGAAATTGGGCGAGTACAGAAAATGGCTCGGAATTGAATTCTATCAAAACAAGCCAGATCCATGTCTTAGGTCGCGACCTGGGTTGATCATGAACTTTCAAATTCTCATCATCTAGTTTTAGTTCAGACAGTTTCTTGATTGTGACGAGGCTTCTTGCGGCTTCGTTAATTTAGTAGTCCAGGCCTCTAGGTGGGAGGTGGCGGCCTCGCTGACTCATTGTTCCTCAAGAGTGGGGCTGCAAGGCGCCTTGATCTCGCGTCCCCAACCTCGTTATGGATCCCGCCGCTGCCAGTCGGCCTCAGTTTGGGACGCAACCTCTTTGCCAGTTACATCCACCGCTTTGACAGTTGAGGTGGAGCTTCCTTTCCGCCACTAAACCTACGTCAGCGACCTCGGTTTTGGGGTTTAAAAGACCGTTTCTTCTCTTTTGTACCTCACCTGATTAGTGTGTTTTTCTTTTCAGGATTCTAGACCTCCTTTTTCAGTCTTAACATGTGTATTAGAATTTAGGTTGTGACTATGGTGGTGTATTTGCCTTTTGTCACTTAACTGTGGTGAGTGAGCACTAATTAAGTTGCAACAAGTTTTCTCCTCTAACTTTAGATTCCCCGTCGTGACCTCAAAATTACGTCGTGACCTCACGTTACTTCTTTTAGGTTTGTAGGTTTATATGGATTTTGTACAAACATGGTTGACACGGATGTTGATGCTCGATTAACAACATTGGGGTGCGGCGTAGTGATCGCGACTGCACGAGGTTCTTGATTGATTAAGTGGTCGCCTTCAGTGCGCCATTGGACGCCGCGACCTGGCATGGTTTGTATATTGTTTACTCAATATTGATTTAAGACGACTTTGTAGTGCTTTCAAGATCTACCGAGTGCGCGTTCTGGTGAGTGTGACTTCCGCGGTCTTAAATAACAAAGTGGTTCTGACTCAAGTACCACGGTTGGACAACGGCGCGAACTGAAGTTTCATGGCGAACACGAGCTCATTCGGTTGAACATCTCGCGATTCTCAACCTCGCTGCAGGACACACGGCATCATTCTACCACGGCAGGCGCTGGCCATCAGCGATCCCGCGTCGCGATCTCGGTTTACGCGCCTTGAATAATTTCTTTGTCTGACTGTTTTCGTGGTATAGCCTCGACCAACGATTAACTGGTAGTGTTGTGGCGCTGGAAGCTGCGAAACAAGCGAAGCTCGGTGCGACCGGATTCTAGTTGACAGGTTGCTGCCCAATGAGCTGATGCTTTTGTTTTGTTGGATTTTATGCTTTTCTTTGTATTTTCTGCAAAATTAAAGTTGAGTAAATTATCGAGT
This sequence comes from Tetrastigma voinierianum, assembly GCA_016808115.1. NCBI lineage: Eukaryota > Viridiplantae > Streptophyta > Magnoliopsida > Vitales > Vitaceae > Tetrastigma > Tetrastigma voinierianum. The sequence goes on along the minus strand of JAEQBH010005517.1, from coordinate 3,892 downwards.
TGCGCATAGATGCGTGCATCTACCTGATATAGAAAATGGATTAAAATCAATGATTTTAGATACTCTGGAATTCCCCAATGGGCTGCGGCTGCTGTGAAGAAAGAAAGGGTGTTTGTCCTCAATCAATTAAATTTGAATTTAGACATTTGGGTTAAAATTTCAGCAGATCTTCTTATTCATAACTTCAACAGAATGAAACATCATTTAATTCGTTAAGTTGAAGAAAGGAATGGTTTCCCACTTCTATCACAAATTCATGTTGATGAAATCATGTATTTAAGCAGTTTATTCAACAAGTCTTGTAAGCAGTGTCAGTAATGCGGGTCTTCAATCCTTTTTACCATCTTCATGTCGAATTAGTTAATCTTCTCGGAGTCTCCTTAGAAAAGCTTGGTCAAGGTCCATAATTGTTTTTCTATCACTAGATCTCCACTAATGTAAAGTAAATTCAACAACAGAGGATTATCGAGGGAGGATCTTTTGGAGCCATAATGTTGGGGCTCCCAGGCTGATTGGGGTAGATATGGAAGACTGAAAATTTGCAGACATACCCAGTTTATCTTTCATACATGTGCCTTGGAGCTTTTATGTTTTTATTCTTTGTGTTGTAGATCATAACATCAAACATCCCAAGCAGTTTCTCTTTTTTGAAATCTTTTTATGTTTTGTTTGCCACTTACCTTATCGAGCCGGGTTCCCTTTTCTGGAACTCTTGCCTTTATTTGCTGGGGCTGAGACAATTAGCAAATATTTTCTCACCTTGCAGCTTTCTATTACCCTTGAGAACTTTGGGCTGTAACCCAGCAGGTTGGCATTGAGGACTGGGTGTTAAAAACACTAAACAAATTATTCGAGGAGATGACACAGACGAAAACAACTGCGCTGCTCAAGAAAGAACTTAATCTTTCAAGTTATCTCTTCTCCTCTAAACACGACGTACGAAAATATTTTCCCCAAAGCGTTTCTTTCTTTGCCAGTAGACCTTTATGTGCTGACAGATAATTTGGGTTCTTTCTGCGAGATTATTGCAATGGGAGAAATCGGGTTTTCAATTGCTCTTTATTTGAAGAAAATATCGGAGCTTGTTTGGCTCCCAAGCATGGGGCCCCAGGGTATGCTTTACTTTGCCTCAGCTGAAGTGAGCTTTGCAGGAAAGCTCCGCGCCGAGACAGCTCTATAACTGCCTTGTTTGTTTGTTTTTCTGCAAGGATTTTCACCTCGATCAATAATCTAACAAGTTCTAGGACCATGAACTCTTAATCATAATTCCCGGAAGATGTTCCTAATTCTTCTCTCAGGATTTCATGAGTTTTGTTATTAAGTGTATTGTTTCTTAGACATCTGGTGTGGCTGCATATACACACTTTTGTCTTTTTGTTTGGGCTAACTCAACATCTCCCTTTTAAAGTCAACGTCTAACTTGTTTAACTCAATTACAAGAACACAACTGGACTACAGGTTTTATAATATGTGCCCTTATTTTCCACCATTGTAGTTTGGAAAAATTTGTCTATTGGTCATTATCTAGAACGAAAAGTTTTTGTGTTTGCCACACAGCTGGCAGATGAAGTGACACTTGGAATACCATTCTCTAGTCATATTCTTCCAATTTTAAACCTGATTCAACAAGCAAAAAAGTAACATCAGAGCCGTCCCAATAAACAAGGACCAATTGGTTGTTTGATGGTTTCTATCAGAATTTGAGATGTCTGGATTTAGAACATGATTGAGGAAAATTTTGAGTTTCTTCTTTTCCTTTTAAAATACTTTAGAATATATATAATGTTTAGAGTTATAATAGAGTGGCTGGAGTTTGGGAAACTCTAGGCTTTGTGAAGTTCCATCTCAGCTCTTTTATGTTTTAGATGCATGGGGATTTCCTTGCATTTGCATATCTTAGCTCAGCTGGGCAGGCTGCTGTTTACTGTGATGAAGTCTGTCTTGCTTCTTCCCACAGTTCAACATCCCTTCTACTGAAGCCCACTCCTAGTAGTTTGAGATTAGTCAAGTTGATCAAGTCAGCTCTAACGGGGAATTTGGTACATCAGGCTTATTATCCATTGCGATCTCTCAACTATTAACTTCTCAAATTCTTTGAACTGTTCTCTATAGAGATATTTGAATCCTTCAATCTTCTTGAGCATGTTAGCCTCATTTTATGCTTCCTTCTTCTTTAGTATGTTAGAAAATAAAACACTATAGATGAATTTATAATGCATAATTTTGCATTAAGAAACACTTCAGCATTTTTCTTTCAACTTTTATGCAATATATTTTAAATCTTAACTATCATGGAGCTTTTAATTCTGTTAAACCATTTCTTTCTTCTATTGCATAGACTCTAAGAATTTCTTTATATGATATTTTCTTTTATATTTTTGGAAGCTTGTTCTCTCTTTCTTCCAAATACCCTCTTTAATTGAGTGGAGCAGACTCCATAATTTCTATGTTATCTTCTACGCAAAATATCAAAGCTTTGAAGGAAAAAGTTCTGACTCTATACTTCCCAGGAAGGAATGAATAAATTAGGCTTACCCATACGAGGTTCTTCTTTTGTCATTTTGGAATGGAGATACAGCTCTTTGGCATTTGTATTTATATTATTCATAACTGCATTAACCTCTATATCTGCTTTCTGGCCTCTTTACCAACTTCTTTTGTTTCAACTGGCACTGATTAAAAGCAGATATCAGTTGGGACGGGAGGAATGCCAGTGGTTTTATTTCCTTCTTCCTTACCTGAAAACACTTGCGGATCTGGAGTTGATGAATGGAACGTTTTGGGTGAAGGATCGACCCTCTTGTTCTTGATAACCTTTGATGGACTCACTCGATGGGGCTCTAATATTTTAATTTTGGCAAAGCCTTTTTTAACGGGGAGCATACAGATCATTTCTGCTCCTTCTAAACCCCGAACAGGTGCTTGTTGGATATCAGGCGAGAAGTAAAACAAACTTTACCTCTTAAAACCTGGGGTTCCACTTGTGATGATGATGGATCTTTGGTGGCCTCCCATTCCCTCTTCTGCCGATCGGCCCAGTGTAGTATCTTTCCATGGTTTGGCTTTTTGCGTCATCTTCTTTTGAATTTGGATCTCTCATGGCATTGCAGGTCCTTGACTGAAGACCTCGTTTATTTTTTGTGCAACAAAGGGAACCCATACTCCCCTCATGAGTCTGAGTGTTGTCTCTCTCAATTCCATAAGATTAGCTTGGTCTCTGCATATGGAAGGCTTTGAGTGCTTTCAGTAACATGGCGAATAACCTCCGACCTGCTACTCTACTGGCTGCGGAAAGGGACTGGAAGCTTCCCAAAATCTTTCTCCAGGCTCTTGTGGGGCGTGTCACTTTCACCACGGCTCATGAGCTTTGCTCTGCGGATGAGAGAGGCTTGATATCTACATTATTGAAACTATTTCCTTGTGGAGTTCGGTTGATCTACTGCTTTTCTCAGCCACGTACAGCTCAATCATTTTATTCTTCCTCCTCACCAGTTTCATAGTTTTCTGACTAAAATATGTGATTTTATGGTTGGGGTTGGTGAACCTCTTCCACTTTGCTTCAAGCATGGCGCGTCATCTCATTAATAATTTCAGGTGGCTGACTGTTCTGTCTCTGCATGGTTGATGCCATGAACATGAAGGATTAGAGGACACAGGACATCTTGATTTTTGGGTTTCTAGCAGGCAGAATGGGGAATCCGAAGTGAAAACACAGGTGAGTGGATGAAATTACCTGGGTTGGCGTTCGATCTAATGTGATTATCAGTTGGATGTAACGGCTTTGGCGGTGTGAGCTTGCAACAACGATTTTAATAAATGCCTTTTAATGTTGCGATGCCTAATTTTAAGTTTTCAAAAACCTAATTTTTATTCAAAATTGGGCCCTTCCTAT